>JAJLSS010000023.1:0-195361 GCA_030567755.1 Nakazawaea pomicola | reverse complement strand
GTAAAGATGAGTTTCCAATTCCTTTGTCATCTCAACTTTTTATCGGAACATAAAGTCAGTGTCGGCATCACTGTCATTGTCAGTGTCAGTCTTCGACAAGCAAGGGTATTGGATCCAAAGAAAACGTCTTATTCACCTATTACTTAACTTTTAAATTGCTCTGGTATGATGTTGCCTTTGATTCCTCAAGGTCCATGCAAATATCTTTCCAACTATTATCTTGAGATATATAAAGAGCCTTGACATCTCACTCAATACTAGAAATAAGTCGTGTGTCTTTTCCCGGAGTAGTTAATTTTATTAAGAAAATGAATTTTTTTTTCGTTGAGTATAAATACCGCCACATTCCCACCGTTATCATCAGCTACCTGTACTTCGTTTATCGCTGTACAGTACATTCGTTATCAACAGTGTGATTCAATTTCAGTCGATCAGCCATGTCGAACGCTGAAGCTGTATGTATACCAGGTTTTTTTAAGATTGAATTCGATAGGTACTGCTTACTGTGAGAAAAAAAAAATCATCTGTAATGACGGGCAAGGTAGTAACGTAGTATATCAACTCACATAAATGATACTAACCGGAAACTAAGGCTTCCATATATGCGGATATCATCGAAGATGTCATTGCCGAATCAAGACAAGACTTCGAAAACAGCGGAATTGATGAAGCCACTTTGCAGGATTTAAGAAAGGTAAGTCTGATTTTATCAGAACGTTTTTCATAGGTTATTACTAACATTGTCAGATTTGGATGGAAAAGTTGGTCTTATCTCAAACAGCGGATTTTCCGTGGGCACAAAGAGCAAATGAAGAAATTGAGCAGCCGGAGGATAACAGTTTGGCATTGCACACAAATGGAGACTATGCCGGCCCACTGCTGCTGGCGTCCAATATCACTCCCAGTACAACAACTTCAGGATCAGCCAATAATAATGATATAACTTCCTCTGTATCATCATCAATGCAATATCCCACGGCTCTAGAGACTCTGAAGCAAGAAGATACTGGTTTGGTATTACCTACTGGAGGAAGAATAGTCAATCAAGGTGATGGAAATTTTGAACTCACGATAGAAGTTGATTCCAAAAGTGATGCTATGAAATATATGAGACAGTTGGAAAGGAGGAATAGGAAGAAGATCAGAATAAGACAAGCCGACGGATTGAATTCGGACGATGATGACGATGACGACGAGGATCCCAAAAACGATAATGACGAAGATGGATTTGGGTCCGATGACATAAATTCGGACTTAGACGATAGCGATTCTTTGGAATCCGAAGATGATAGTGATGATCAAGAAGGTAATATCATGTTATGTCTCTATGATAAAGTACAAAGGGTGAAAAACAAATGGAAGTGTAATTTGAAAGAAGGTGTTGCTAGTCTCAATGGAAAAGATTATACTTTTCAAAAAGCGACTAGTGAAAGTGAATGGTAACGACTCAGGATCTCGTCTTTCACTGACTCGGTATATATAAGTAGTAATCCATCAAATAGATTAAAATTGAATGGAGCAATAACAGCTTCAGTAGTGACTAAACCGCAAAATTTCTCAACCCAAGAGGCGCACAACAGTTATCTTTTTTTAAGCAGTTCGGGTTCGTAACTTCTCTTTTTATTTTTTTTTCGAGTATTTAACCGTATTTCATATCTGATAAAGTTACCTGATTTGTAATCTCACCCCAGTTTCATTGCCAAAAAACGCACACTCGTTAAAGATAGAACACAAGGTAGACCGCATTTGGCTCTTCAATGACAATATTACCAGACGCAGATTTCACTTCTTACAAGAGGGTGTGGACAACTTTAATCACAAACACAGACTACCTACCTGGTCTACTTGCGCTTGACTATTCATTGAAGAGATGCAATTCCAAATACCAATTGGTGGCGTTGTATACAGAAACTTTCAACCAAAATGGTCATCGTGCTTTGGATGCAAGAGGGATCCCAAAGTTGAAAATTGAATACTTGTTACCATTGTCCCATAAGGATTACTCGAATGATCCCAGATTCTATGATTGTTGGTCAAAATTACAACCTTTCAATTTGACTCAATTTGAGTTAGTTGTACAATTGGACAGTGATATGATCGTATTGCAAAATATGGACGAGTTGTTTGATATTGAGTTGGACGAGGAAAAGATATTTGCCGCATCTCACGCCTGCACGTGTAACCCATACTCTAAAGCACATTACCCAAAAGACTGGATCAAGATGAATTGCGCCTATACAAATTACTACGAAGAGAACGAAATACTTGGGCCATCTTCAACATCAGGATTGGGAATATGCAATGGCGGTTTACAAGTTGTACAGCCAAACAAGTCACTTTACCAACAGATATGCAAAGCAATTAATGACTCCACAAGAACTACGAATTATGATTTTGCGGATCAATCTCTCCTAAGTGACGTGTTTGCTGACAAGTGGGTGGGACTTTCTTACAAGTACAATGCGCTCAAAACGTTAAAAAATGTCCATCTGGACATTTGGAGTGATGAAGAGGTGAAAAACGTGCACTATATCATCAGTCCAAAACCTTGGAACATTTCGGAATCGGAGAGAGACAACTTCAACGACGAAACAGACACTTTCAGATTTTGGTGGAGTATTAACGATGAGAGGTTGAAGTTGGAATCTGAGCTGGGGGTTCTGGATGGGTTTTAGTAAATTGACTGATTGTTTAATTCGGCTCTGGAAGCTGTGTATTTTTTTGATTTTTCCCTTGCAATAAAAGCCTTATCGGTTCGATCTTCTTGGGTTGGTGTTTACTGGCTCTGAGTTTCGTTGTGTTATGAATAAGGAAGTGTATGCTATTGCTCTTACTTGAATAAATCGAATGTGTGTTAGATCTGTTTATTAGAGCTTTCTTTGTTAAAGTGTATCGGAGGTAACATTCATGATGACCCGACCACATATTTGGGATCTGTCACATCGTGACAGTTGCATTCCTTTTAAGACGTTTCGTAAACAACTGAAAGAAAAAATATGTTAGCTTAAATAGGCATCAGCGAAAAACTAAGTTTGTCGTGAATTTGCTCCAGTACACGGACACAATTCGACTGCCGAACAGCAGAACTTGACGGGTCATCTCATTGAAATCACAAGGCAGTGCTAACATGTCGGTCGCAGATACGAGTGAAATGGACTATTTGGAATCTGAGTTATCAATTTTGGCAATCTCAGAGGACAATTTCACCCAAGATCTGATCTCCAGTACTGTTTTCCAAAACTACTTTTCAGATCACCCACATCTCATACACGCTTATCCTGACTATGAGAAACTACTAGTTGTACTATCACCACTTTCGGCAAAGCACTCATTTGAGCGAGCTTGGGTCACCAAGAGAGAGTTGTCGAGTATTGTGGAGCGGCCGCAGCGATTGTTAGCTTGCTCTATTGGTATAGCCGCTCTGTTTTCATTGGATCCTTCATTTTTTCAAATCATCAAATCAAATAAAATTGGATCCTTGTATTCGGATCATGTCACAACAATCCATGGGTTGAACTGGGCCAAGAAATTAATCCAATTATGTGATGAATCGCAAGACAAGTTGGCAAAACGTCAATTGGAAGTTCCCCAGGACTGGCCAACAGGAGATATATACCTTAATCCAGATACCATAGAAGCATTACAAGGTGTGGTAGGGGCCATAGAAACCGCTATTGATACAGTGTATGAAAAGCATTTGTCAAAATCAATGATTGTGGTGAGACCTCCTGGTCATCATTCGCATCCATGTTCGCCATCTGGATTTTGTCTTATCAACAATGCCCAAATTACTATACAATATGCGTATGAGACACAAAGTATCACTCATGCAGTCATATTGGACATCGACCTTCACCACGGAGATGGATCACAGGAAATTTGTTGGAAACGTGGGGGTTGGAAAATTGACGATGATGACACAGAGAGAGAGGAATTTGATCAGTATTACAAAAGAGGACCCATCAGAGGTCCTAAAGTTGGATACTTCTCTATGCATGATGTCAATTCTTTTCCCACGGAATTGGGAATGGCATACAATGAGACTTTAAAGAACGCTTCTGTGTGTCTTATGAATCACGATGTATATATATGGAATGTGCACTTGGAGAAGTATCAAACTCTTGATGAGTTTAACTCCTTATACGAAGTTAAATACAAGGACATTATAAGAAAAGCAGTGGAATTCTTGGAAATATCAAGACGGGAGTCTCCTGAAAATTTCAAACCATTGATATTGATATCTGCCGGATTTGACGCTTCGGAGTACGAATCTGTGAAAATGCAAAGACATCAAGTCAGCTTGCCCACCTCATTTTACCACAAATTCACCAATGATGTCTGCTCTACCTTCTTGAAGATTTTCCCTGCTAGTAAAGTAGTGTCCGTCTTGGAAGGCGGTTATTCCAACGAGGCGCTCTGCTCTGGAATCTTTTCTCACTTGATGGGATTCAGAGGAACTAGGTGGGATGAGGCACACGGCTCTGAAAAGACTGTGAAAGAGTTATGTAAAGGTTGTAAGCCCCAGTGGAGGCCGCCACTGAAGGTGCAAAACTCATGGTATCACACAGTTATAGAGATGGGTAGAGATTTGATACCCGAGTCGATCGTTCACGATAAGTCTACCACGACGAACATTTTGGATGACAACATCACTGAGAGATTAAGATCTTACAACAACAATAGCAAATCTGCTTAACAGAATTTGAGTTTATACGATAATAAGTACAAACGACCATGGTCTGCGTCAAAGCTCAATTTTGCTCGTCGCTGTCGGTCTTTTTCGTCTCTCTATTCACGTCTAATTCCCTCTCGTCTTCGTCTGACCTGTTGTCCTTCTGTAAATAGCCATTGGGAATGTAGCTCACCCCCAACAGCTCCATTCGACGCCTCCACCATTTCTTTTTATTAGTATCCTTGTCGACATCTTCCATGGTTATTGTCTCTTCATCATCTTCGTAATCGTCGCCCACTTCCACCACTTTAACGATGTTCCCATCGAGATCGAAGAATTTTTTCACCTGCTTCTCTCTGTTGTTGTAAATTAATTCACCTTTGTTGATCGAATAAGTGTTGCCTGCAACTAAATCTTTCAGCACCAACTCTCTTGTCCTTCCCAATGATTCAATCAGTGCTACTCTCAGACATGTCTCGTCCAACAATTCGTTGAACCCAGGTTGGGATGCTATTTCGTGGAACAGTCGCATCATGGGCACAGAGTCGGCCCGCACGCGCGAATGAGAGTCAATTGTGAAGATGTTCAAATTGTCGTATCTTTGGATATAATCCGATCTGGTCATGATCTGATTTGCCCTCCATAGAGGCAATTCCGGCAAATGATGATTCCCTTCCTCTGGGTTAGCCACAGCAAGAATCCTCTTCCTATCCATGTTAACCAATGCTTGCACGAGTAAGAACAGTGAGGTGGAGAATTTACCACCTTCCATCACATCATCATCCATAGACTCACCCAAAAGAGTACACTGGTTCAACAACCACGTTTTCTCACGATCTATAATCTCATGGCAAGCACTGATCATATCGTTATGACCAGCAACGTAGGCAAGATGTTGGGGTCTTCCGCCTATCAACTCAAAAATCTTTGACAGTTTCTCCTTGCCGACTGCCTCGTTGAACAATTTCTGTCTCGAATGATTCAACAGGTTCAACAGGTCACGCTTATTCAAGTCACGAACGTTGATCACTTCCAATCTCGTTCCCAATTTTTTCAACCTTTCATAGAGCCAATAATCGTCACTGTTGAAGATCATGGTCACCAAGCCTGAACCGCTCAAAGTCTCAGCCTTTTGTTGCAATAACTCAACTAAGTTTATACCATCGGTGTCATCCCTAATCAAATGTGCATTGTTGATCACGAGTATCAATGGTCTTCCTGATTTCTTCACCCTGTTGACGGCAACTTCTTCTAGCTTGTTGAAAGCTCTCTCAATATCCAAGATCGCAGTGGTGTCTCTTGGGCCCCTGATTGAGAATAATGACCCGATATAATCTTCGTGAAACTCGAAATTCAAAGCCCTCCCTAACCTAATCCTGAAAATTTCTGGGTCCGCATGTGCATCCAAAAAAGTGCAATTCTTACCGCTCTCTTTTCTCATCAGTTCTAAAATCATCGATGTTTTCCCAGTTCCCTTTTCACCGATTAGTAAGAAATACCTCCCACGGATATCCCCTCTGATAATCTCATCTAACAAATGTTGTTGTGGTCTCTCTACCCACAGTTTGCCACTTCTGTTTGTCCGGTTGTGCATCGTTAGCTCAAAAGCAGGATCACCCACGTCGAACAGTTTTTCCATCTTGTTTGTTACATGATACCGGTAGACGTTGTGGTATAGGACACCAGCAGAGCCAAGAATAAATAATGAAGCAAATGTGATTCCTGCAGTTTCCATGCTTTTGAAAAATAAGGTCCTCAATCTTTGCCAGTATTTTTCAGATGTATCTTTCTTGTCCTTATCTTCCTTGTTTTCATCATTGTTCTGTTTCCCGTTGCTACCACCACTTCCAGATCCGGGTCCAGATCCAGATCCAACGATTGGACTTTTATTCAAAGGCTGTCCGGGCTTTTTCGCCTTCGAATCTTCTTTCTCTTTTTTCAAGTGTTTGTTTTGCTTTTCAAGCTCTTCTTTCTCCTTCACAACTTCGTCATTTTCCAAATCTTCTAATATGTCAAAAGGTAAAATTGGATTGATTCCGGTGAACTGTGTGACACGGAAATTCCTTCTCTGTTGTAATGATATTTGCAATATCCTCGGCACTGTTGTGCTTCTGTATATATTCATGTGTCGAGTCAACGTTGCAATCAATCACAAGTCAAAAGCATGAAAGATTCGAATCTCATTAGACTCTCTTTTTTTCTACTTTTTTGCTTATCGAGGCTGAATAATTTTAAGGTTTAAAAAAGCTACAATTCTGTGGGTGTTGTGTGTCAACTTCTTGTGTTTTTATCTGTATATATAAATGCATACATGATACGATGGAACTATACATTGGATATAACAACATTGTCAAAGTGAAGAAACAAAAGCACATTAGAAATAGAGTCTGAAAGCGAAAGATTATAGATCAGTGTTCTAAGATAGTCAAATTACCAGTAATAACGACATTTTCCAATACTGAGCCATTTGGAATATCAATTCTTTGTCCATCGGAGCAAACAATGATAACGGTACCCTTTAATTGAACACCTTTACCCAAACTGACGTTACCAGTAATCGTCAAGTGATCCAATTCCAAGATCTTTGGCATATGAGGGATTCTTGAAGAGAATCCACTGACTTTCTTGAAATGAGAGCCTAATTTAATCAATGGGTTAGAACCATATCTCGATGGATCTATCTTTAAAGCTCCGTGTTCCATGTAGAATAAATCGGACTTGACCAACAATAAATCAGAACAGGTCTTGACTGGTAAGAATCTTGATCTTGGGACAACAACCCCGTGAGCACCTTTGAAATGTCTAATGGCAGCACCGACAGCAGTTTCCAATTGTAAAACATTGTAGTCATTACCTCTAACGGTGACTGATTTTTCATTTGGAATAATCTCGCTTTGGATTGCATTGGCTTCTACTAATCTCTTGATGGCTTTTAAATTAATCCACAAGTTATTTGTGTTGAAGTTCTTGAATTTTTTGATTGATTTGAATTCTTCAACGTGCTCTTTCGGAACTTGAGCGATTTCCAATAGTCTGACTTGACCATCGTAAGAGATCAAAGTACCACCTTTGACATCGGCTCTTGTCTTGTCAGTCAATTCCATGACATATTCAGCACCACTTTCTAACATGTGAGTCAAAACTTTGATGTCGACAGTAGCACCCAAGTTGTCACCGTTGGATACAAATAAGATTTCTCTACCTTGAGCTATCAAGGCGTCTAACTCACCACTTTCAACTAAACTCTCGAATAAATCACCATGTCCTGGTGGATACCAAGCGTTTAAGTCGTCATCAAAAGATTGTGGAACTGGCAACAAGGAATCTTTGAAGATTCTTGGGAATTTAGATTGGTTGAAAGTCTTAACTCTGATTCTGTGACCTTGATATTTTTTGATAACTTTGGCGGTATCATCATCGGTGTTGAATGAGTTCATCAATAATAATGGAACATCAGCGTCATATCTTCTATTAAGATGTTCAATTTGTCTGACGGATAAGTCTAAAAATGATTGACCATCTCTGACTTCAATGACAGATTTTGGACCAACACAACCCATGGAGGTACCCAAGCCACCGTTTAATTTCAAAACAGCCAATTTGTTCAAGTTTTCGACATCTTCTTTTGTTTCGTCCAATGTTGAGTAATCAACAACTTCCTCGGAGGTTGGTGATCTAATTTTTTCCCAGTCCAAAGTATTGTCTGAGGCTTTATCAGTCAAGTATCTTCTGAACAAACTGAAAAATGAATCTAATTCATTTTCCAATTTTCTCTGCTGAGAAGGATCGGAGCAAGTATCAGCTAAATCGTTTAAGAAGTTACGCATTTGACTAGCAGCAACTGAAGTTGTAGTGTTGTCAAAGGCATAAGCTGATTGAGTCTTGACATGTTTCTTTGAGACGTTAACTTGAGCCATTTTGTGAGTTTATTTCAGCTTTTTATTATATCAATTATTTCGTAGGTTTTGAAAGGGATCGGAAGTTAACAATAATTAAATAGGAAAGAAATTGAACTTCGTGGTGAAATATGAGTGTCTTCTTCAACGGAATTTGAGTTCACCGATATGAGATGTAGAATAATGGATCAATTGATCTGTTGTTAAGGATGATGTTGAATTGGATGAAATTTGACGAATGCCTGTTTCAACCCGGGTTGTTCATTTGTTCAACTTTATATAAAGAAAAAAAATTTACAGAAAAGATTCCATCCACAAAGAAAAAAATTACAAAAGGAGGAAGTCGAGATCGATCAAGGAAAGAAGAATTTCCAAAACAAAAACATTGCGCTGCTTCTTATGATGAAGCTGCTGCTTTGCTCAATTACAACGTACAACGTAGCTTATTGTTGTATATACATCATGAGCAATTGCAACCTTTACCTTATTGATTCTCTTTATAATCTACATCAATTAAGTTACAAATTAATATCAAATCAAACTTCTAATTCAAAGCAGAATTCAATATGACAGCGTCATTTTATTCACCTTCAGCATAAAACTATTTCATTTGTGGAGAAAACTAATTTTATTCTATTTTCTTGAATTTGTTTTTGACAGCTGGTTGTTTACTTCTCTCTTCCAACCCAACAGGAACACATAGTGACATGACAGAGGACCCTTTCTCTTTCTACTGTGTATTGTAATTTGTACTGCAAAATATAAACTACTTAAGATTGCGTTTCCCTCGATACTCATAACAACAACAGATCTTTACACTCACTCACTATATTGCTGTTTGTTGCTGCTCGCGCGCGCTCGCTCTAATCATCTGATTTTTGTTTTGTTTTGCTTCTCCTCCTCCGTGCGCCGACTGCTCACTGAACTGAAGTGAAACTCGCTGGCCTGTGGTCAGTTTTGTTTTGCTTTCAAGGGCCGAGCGACTTATCCGATTGAGGCTCAGGCTTGTGGAAGATGAATATCTAGAAAAATCATACTCATAATATTGAGCTCTATTTAAGTATACCTTTTCACCAACTCCCAACTCCCAACTCCCACTTCCATGTTCCTATACATCTATATAATTCAAAAAAACAACTTGTAGTCATTAACCATCTCTTCAATGCACTTGTTGACAAGTGATATGTTGTTGTTATTATAAATATTACTCATCTTCAAATATTTCAACGTCTGTGGACTTTCGAAATCAATATCGTGTTTGATGATTTTCTCATACAACTCATTTGATACAATATCCAACCCATTATCGGATTTGACAAAGTTGGAAAGCTCTTGATAAATCTCGTTGTAGTTAGAGTCCGTCTTCTTACTGAAATGTGTTACTAGTGAATTTAACAAAATTGTCAAATTGCGCAAATTTCCACTTTTGTATCCCTTCAACAAGAGTAACAGCTCATTGTTTTCCAAAATTTTGTAGCACAACTCCACCAATTTCTTGTTCTCTCCTCTTTTATTGAACTTGCAAAGCAACAACTCAATTATGATCAAAATCTCTTCAACCAATGAATTGATTTGTTCATTGTCCTTTGGGAAGTTCTTGATCAAGAATAACAATACTTGGAAAACAGTTTTCCAGAAATCATGCCAGTTGTAATAAACCGCGTAATCCAACTCGTTTATCACTTGTATTATGATCAAATTACAAAGCTTGTAGTTAATATAATCCAATTTCTTAGACAAATTGTATCGAAGCTGACATTGAATCACATCTAAGATATAATACAACGAATTCTTATGTTCAACCAGCTCTTCTGCAGCTGCAACATCTTGATCATTTAAATATTCAATTTCTCCCACTGGACTGATGAGCGGATGTCTTTGATAGCACATCTTCACAATATATTGATCTATTTCATATTGTTTCAAATTCTCAATATTACTGGTGACCAATTTGTTTAAAATCAACAAGTTCAATCGACTTATATGACTGTTGTAATCATTGTTTTGCGTTTGTAGAAGAAAAGATGACAAGGATAAAAAGATCTCAAAAAACTCTAGCTCATTCTCATTTTCTTCTTCTATCTTCGACGTGATAAAAGAGCCATATTCATCATTGTTCACAGTTAGTGAAAATAAAAATAAGTAGATTGGTAGTAATTCCTTGATGAACTCACGACGCCTTTTGAATCTGTCAATCTTGATATCATAGTACAACTTCAAATCTTCATCTTTGAAATTCTCGAGTAATAGCGATTTGAAATTATTGATCTTGGTATTGTATCTGTTGAAAGTTATCCAATTGTAGAAAGTGGAATGTTGCTCTTTTTTGTCCAATAAATCAGGTTTCAATTCATGGTAAAATACAGTCCCAAGTAGTAAAAACTGTTTCAACTGATAGTTCATATTACTCAAGATTTGCTGCTTTCCAAATACTTCATTGATTTTAAGCTTATAGAAGTTAGACATCACCAACGAGTTGTTGTTCAACACTGACAAGGTAACAAACATCTCCCCAATGATTTCATACTCGATACTATCGATCAAAAACAAATCATATATCTCATCATTCAAATCAACTTGATAAAACACTTCAAATATCAATGTGTTGTAAAAGCTTCTCGTCAAAGCAGAGAACAATTTAAAACTACAAAGCTTTAATGCATCATTCTCCTGTTCTTTCTTCATATTTACCTTCAACAGCTTCAAGATGTCGACAAAATTCCCGTTCAACTCATGGATGTTCCCAAATAACTTCATCATCATTTCATTTCTCTCACCACCATAGTCTTTCGAACACAAGCCTCGCACAACAATCCTCAAAATGTTCAAACTGTTCACATCCGATAACCTGCTAGAGCATTGTTTAAACAAAGTATGTAAGACATCAATGTTTTCCTTGACCAGTCTCGTGGATAGATTTTGGAAGATAGCGTTCAAAGAGACGTAATGGAAGGGCAATGCAAAAAAAGTGTCCCAGTACCGAGTATCCTTGGGGATAGACCTGTTCAAGAGATAGCTATACACCTCAATCGTCTGAGATTCGGGATCGTAACGCATGAGTTGGGTATATGACTATTTTGTTTGTTTGTTTGCTTTCAATGTCGATTTATTAGGGCGTGCACTGACTATTATCATGTGTCTTTCAAGATTTCCTCCCGGTACAAACTTTTTTTTTTTTCTTCTTTTTTCCTTTTCAGTTGGGTTTGGCGTTCGCGCGCGCGCCTCCTCTGCCCAATGGCGTCATGTCAAAAAAGCTTGCAGATGAAACCTAGATTCCTCTGCTAACTTAATCCCTGGTAGACGTTGCCGAAAATATACTGCTTTACAGTATCCTCCAGACAGTAAGTTTCTCGAATCAATCATGACAGGCTGCAAGGGAGTGTTTGGTCAGTAGTAGCAAATTGAGCTTCCTCGTTACCTGCAAGTTTCTTTAATTTCTTAATATTTAATTTCTCAATTGTGAATTGAATTGTGAGATAAGAAAAGTAATCCAAAAAAAAAAAAAAAAGCTCCGAAGGTTGAGTTTAGCTTTCGGCCTAGTATCTGATTGATGCCGTAACAAATTATTCCACACCCTTACATTTGTGTGTCTCACTCTTTCATTTATTCTATGTGTCTTTCTTTTACATAAAGGTTCAAGGTTTTCTCGAAAATTCACTTTGTCAAGCCATATGCACGTCTAATTCACTTTTGAGAATTTGCTTCACGTTCTTTGCACTCAAATCATCCTTAAGTCCTCGGAGTGTGTGACATCTTTTGCACAAACACTCTTGAAGTAATATATACCAGACAAAATCCAAATGAAGTTGTCAAATAGCTTGTTATTACTGACAGTTTTGCTTTCACGTTTGGCCTATACTGCACCATCGAATCAACTTGCAAAAGATCAAAACTCTCTTGTGTCACCATTACATGGCTGTTGGCCTGGTACTCCCGAATTTGACACTGAACATGGTTCCGAACACGATGTTATAGGTCCTGATCACTCTAACACTGACAATGCCCCATCCAGTACTCCTTCGCGTTCAGCAACTTGTAACGATCAAGCATTTATCAACGAAAAGCAGGCTGTATATGACTTTTTGAAGAAATTTTGGACCACTTTTCTCAATCCCGCAGATGACACTGAAGCTAAGAAAATCAACTCAACAATGTTCACTGAAAACTCTTTAGGGAGGGTCAGTCTTACCAGAGACTTTCAAGGAATTGAATTGAACACTGAGTATATCTTTGGTCTTTTCTCAAATGTGTTCCCAGTTAAATTCAAAATGATGGGTGTTCCGACAAATTACACTATGGTGAACTTCGTCTATGATAATCATGTTGCCATCAGCACCGCCATTCTTGACTTCCACGTTCAAGCAATTGGCTACCATATTCCGATTCAAATTGATTTTTGGACATACCTTGTCTTTCACGAGAACGGAGACATTCAAATTGACGAATACGACGCGATTTTCAGGAACTTTGACAGGGCATATGCGCAGACAAATGCTGTAGTTCTAAAAGCGATTCAGCTGCAATACCCAAATCAAAATGCCACTCTGTTGTACAAACAGCTTGCCGTCGATTCCATCTGTGAAGTTCACACGACGCATTGTCATGGTGGCAATGCACAATTCAGTAGTTACAACGCCTGTGTTGAATACTTATCAGGCATCAGAATTGGTGAAGCTTATGAAGGTGGTCGAGATACAATCTTTTGCAGAAACATTCATCAAATCATGTTACCATTCCGTCCTGAGGTTCATTGTCCACATATCGGCCCGGGTGGTGGAGGAATGTGTACTGACTCAGAGACCGGTTACAATGAGATTGTAAACAGTTATACCAGTTACTTCACCCACTTGTACAACGCAATGGATTCCACGTGATAATGAGCTTCCCATTTACTTTTTCATTTGCGATCTGTTGTTTCCCTACTTATCGGACTTTTTAAATGACTTTTGTGTTCATTATTATATCACTTTGCCCTCCGCTAAAAACAAGATACAGATGTAATACTGGTCTAGCGTCCCACTTTCTTGGATTATTATTTACTTTTTATACTCTATATATACCGCGATTAAACACAGAATATTCACATGACTTATTGTGGCATTTCAGCTACAGAGGCGGCTTCTGCTTCTTGTATGATCTGCCTTCTTCTAATCAGCCTTTCTTGACTGATTACATACAATATCAAACTCAGCCCAATGACCAATGTCAACAAGGTCAATGTCAAGTTGACAGGAATTGGATTCATTTTGAATGTCACATGGGTGACATGGTCAAACAAGCTCTGTAATATGTTCAAGCATCCACTGAAACAAATTATAGCCCCATAAATGGTCCCAAAGGTCTCGAATCCAAAAATTTTGGCACAATAATCTGAGACTGCCGTGTAGTAGAACGGTCTATAGACAACGAGTAACAAAATTCCAATGTATGCTGAAATTTGGATTTTCAAAATACCCAGAAATCCAATGATAACGGAAATGGTAGTCAAGATATTCAACACTGACAAAGTGGTGAAGTTATCAAGCAACAATCCGATGAATGGTATTGAAGCCAACCCACCCAATGGCAATGCCAAGTCAAAAAACTGGTTGATTTCAACCGCAATTTTTCCGTTGAACAAGAATTCCTCTTGCGATCTAACAGTAGCCACAAAATAGTTGATTCTCAACATTTGAATCGCAGTAAACAAGCACATAAGAAAAAACCATGGAGTCTTCAACTGCTCAACCAAATTCAATTCATGACAAATACCATAGATTCCACCTGATTTCTGAGTTAATCTTGTTTCTTGTTCTTGTTCGTATGCAGTCTTTGTAGAAGCGTTGGACTGAGTACGGCGCAACAAATGAGTACTTTCATCAGCAGAAAATGCAGGCGGGTTAACATGATCTGGGTCAATGCATTCACCCGTCTCATCAGCTGCCATTTCCCCGATTTTAGCCAACACATTAACTGTCTTGTATGAGTCCTTTGGCATAACGGTTACCTGGCAAATGAAAATGAAAATCGGCACCACTAAATAATAGGTGAAGAATCTTTCAACTGTCAAGTTTTCAATGTAGTTATTCTGATAAATAATTCTGTAAGTCAAAAACAATGCAGATGAAGAATCAAACGCACCTGTGAGCAACAGCAATATCAAACCGGAATTTTTTGGGAACGTGTTTGCTAATTGGAAACAGCTGATAAACACAAATGGACCTCCCAATGCCAAAAAAGTGTATCCTGTTAAATGCCCATCGAAAAGTGATATCCTTGAGCTAAACTTCAATATCAATGATGCTATCAAGATAAGTACTGAACCAATAATACCACTGACCCTTGGTCCAAATTTGTCCAAGATAGAGCCAACCAACAACGAGGCAACATTAGTCACTACCGCAGCAATGGTGAACATATAGTTCAATTTCATATCTTGCTCAACACACGGCGATTCGCCTTCTTCAACACAATAATCCGAATAAACTCCTTCAGCTATTAAAACTGGTTTCAACGCAGCAAACCCAAACACTGGACCTGCCGCTAACAAACACCATATTATTGCGCATCCAATCTGTACGATTCTCTTGGATAAAGGTACTCCCAACTCTTGTGATGGCATGCTGTCTCTATTATATCTATACGATCAGCTGCTCTTATATATGACTATAGTTGGAAAGGTGCAAGAAATGTAAGTGCAAAACGGAAAAAATAGAGCCAATTTTTTAAATTTTTTTTTTGCTTCTTGATGGTTGCAGATTGATAAAGAAAAAATTTCAGAGATAGCAGCAGCAGCACAGAGGAAGAAGCAGAAGACCGAGAAAGGCGGATAAATTTTTCAACTCAAGATGAGTTTTGAAATCTCACTTAATTTCAGAAAGAGTTTCATACTTTGCCGAGGTTGTCGATCATTGCCAAGATATCATCAAGTTCATCTGCATCCTTTTTGGTGTCCCCGTTCTCTTTCTTCTCCTTCACTTCTTCCTCTTTTTTCTCTTGGAAACAGTTCACAATCCACGAAATTTCTTTGTCTACAACGTTTCTTGCATTTGGAACAAAATGACCTCCGGGGTGTGTTAAAATTGTTGCGGTTGCCTCCTCACAGCATTCATCGTGTAGCTTCATGGATCTTTCCATGCTCACTACTGTGTCCAACTCTCCAATGACATGCAATGTTGGGATGGTGATCTTCTCATTATAATATTTTTCAAGCTCTGCATTGTCAGTGACTTTGAAACCGGAGAAGAATATGCTGAACTTCAATGGCGGATTCTCGGGTACCAACTTATGGAAATTTTGCGATATCAAACCGGCTAATCCTGCACCTTGTGAAAACCCTATTATGCCAACAAATGGACCTTCATTCTTACAGCAGTCCCTTATCAGGTCGAGAGCAGCATGGATGTTATACTGGGTCTCATTTCTTAACCACCAGCCCCTAAACTCTCTCTCGTTATCTGCAGCTCCAAATTTCTTCAAAGTGTCTTCAGACAAATCAAATGGTAAATCGGCTGGGACAATTTCAACAGGTGCTGTTAAATAGTATGTTTCAAGTCCGATCTTCTTCAAGGCTTTCCTCAATCCTGAAGACTTGGCTTTAAATATATCTCCACTTTGGATGAATCCGTGTAAGCATAAGATCTTTCCTGATAGTTTGGTGGCCATTTTTGTGTGTAGATTGTAAGCACCGGTTAGCGAACTGAGATTTTTTGATTCAACTTTTACAATAAGAAAAAGTAATAAAAAAAAAATAGATCTGGTGAAAACATAGAGAGATCTGTCCGAGCCACAGTGGTACAAATCGAAAAGGGGTTTCATAGTTATTACTGGGACAAACTAAAGATGGTGCTCGAAACATCAGACGGACAATTGGATCTCTTGTCTTGAAGGTATTATTCAAAAGTCTATATTCTTTCGTGTCTGTCCTTTCAACGGGTTACCATCGCCTCCAATCTCTACGCCGTGTCCATGATCGTGACTGTGACCATCGTGGTCGTGGCTCTCGTTCTTGTCCACTCCTGTCTCCTCATCAACAGGTATCGACCACTCCTCAATATCGAAATTCTTCTTACCATTTTTAAAACAGTATTCCATATCCTTGATTAACATCATTCCAAGATCACTCAACACCGGTAATTTGATTACGTTCAAAAACCCATGCTTGATTTTTTTGGGCTCCTTCAGATAGACTCTCTCCATCAACTCATATAATGCAGGGTCGAAAGGTTTTAACTCGAGCACCGAGTCAAACTGCTGCTCTAGTAAAGTCACGAGTGAATTTTCTCTTGGATACAAATCTAAGCTTAATGATGACAAAATGGTCACTTGCTTGGCATACTTCTTGCTGAGGGCTCTCAAATTGTTGATGAGTTTCAAAGCTTCTTTGGGTGTCGATAATTCTAGGGGAAAGATCAAAGGGTGTAGCAAATTCGGTATTATCAACCTAATCAATTTTGTCTTATGCTTATTGATGATGTTTTCCACTTGTTTGACAAGCACTGATGGTTTTGTGATTTGAAGAAAAGTGATTTCAGTTGGGTTTGGTGAAGGTATCAAGGACGTCGTGATATCAAACTGATGGATGAAATCCGGATGCGTCGTCAAAGACAAGTCTTCTTCTTTGTTACCTTTGTCTTTATCAAGTAATCCATATCTCCATGCGATCTTCAAATCTTTTTGCTGCTCTTTCTTTTGCTGTTGATCGTTCAAATTAGAAACACTCAACTTCGACTCATTTTCTTTGATCTTCAATTTCTTTTGCTCTCTTGATGAACCTTTGTACAAGCCGGGAAGTGTTTTACCCCATGAAGGGTCCTGACCAACCACAATGACGTGGGAGTTTGGTGTATCCAATCGACTCTGAACCACACCCTCTGCAGCGAACTTTTTGGCAAGCACGGTGGTGAAATCAGTGGTACCATTTTCCTCAATTAACAAACTGCATCCCAATGGTAAACCTTGATGGCCCAAAACTTTGTCAAGATCTAATGAACCGGTTGAGACAGTGGGTTGTGATGTCAAAATAGAAGGTTTAACACCTGGATGCTTCACAGGTGCTGAACTCAGTTGACCAGACTTTGGAGTTGCTGAATGTGGAAATGGAGTCGATGTAGACGGTGAAGGACCTCTCCCTATTGGTGGACCTCTGCCAGGGACAATCGGACTTCTGCCAGGCACCGCACCTGGTTGCGGACGGACTTGAGTGACTTCTCCTCTGACAGGTACAGGGCTTCCTCCAATGACATCTGATCTTCTCCTAAAAGACATTATGCTCTCAATTTGCTTTTTCTTCCTCTTTCTTTGCTGATGATGATGATGATGGAAATATTTTGATAATTTTTTTTTAAGCTTCTGTAAGATATTTGGAAAATTTTAAGCCCAAAAAAAAAAAGCCAAAAATTCAAAGGCGAAATATTATAACGGTTATTGAGATCAGATATCATGTCCGCTATACGTTTTGCATCAAGAGCTTTTGTGCTGTTCCCAACGCCATCAATGGTTTTGAGGCAACCAATGACCATGTCACGCTTCATTAGATTTCAATCCACAGCCGCTCCAGAAGCAACACTCAAAGATTATTCAGCCAAATTATACTCCTACCCTGATATCAAGAAATTGACCTTAAAACCAGAACCTACCAAAGTTTTGGTAGATGTAAGGGAGCCAGAAGAGTTGTCATTATATGGGACCATTCCTACATCCATTAATATTCCATTCAAATCCACTCCGGGAGCATTAGATTTGCCTGAAGAAGAATTTGAAGATTTATTTGGTTTTGAAAAGCCTTCGAAAGATAATGAATTGATTTTCTTTTGCCAAGCTGGTTTAAGATCTGCTGCTGCTGAGGAACTTGTTGGAACATTCGGATACAATCATAGGGGAAATTACACAGGTAGCTTTAATGATTGGTACGAAAGTGAGTCGAAACTTAAAGACAAGCTGACTGAGGAGAAGAAGTAATATTCTTAACTTGTGCACCTCCGCTAAATAGTTTCCTGCTTTTATTATTTGTATATAACATTCTTATTTTTCGTCAAAGATTAATGAAACATTCATTTACCCTACATATATTCCATTTGTCTAAACTCCTTACCCAATCTCTTCTTTCTCTTTCTCTCCATGACCTTTTCTCTTTGTTTAGATTTCATACCATCGAACTTGGCCTTTTGAATCAATTTCCTTTTATCACTTCTCTTCAAATATAAATTACCATTTCCGGCATGCTTGTCCTTGAAGTCCTTTATAACCGATTTTTCCAAATCCCTATTTCTCAAAGTATCCATTCTAGATTTCAACGACTGTATTTTATAATTTACCTCTCCCACCTCCGTTTCAGACAAGAATTGTTTCTTATTGTTTGCTCGCAACAAATCCTGCAGCTCTTCTATCTCCTTCTTTCTATAGTCATCCAAAAATGCATAATTTTTCCTCGTTTTTTCCAAATCTGACTTACCGTAAGCAGTGTCAAACCTTATATCAGTATACAATGTTGTATTTCTGGAAGTATCAAGTCCTGGTATATCTCTTATTTTCCGGACTGGTCTTTTAGCTGAGACTTCGCTGGGAGCGTGTTTTGATTTCTTGGAAGGAGCTCTTGTACTTGAACTTCTTGGTTTTTGAACTTCATCATCCGAAGATTCTTCTTCGAAAAAATCACCCTGATCGCTACCGCTATCCGAGCTACCATTTGTTCCATCCTCAGAGCTCGATCCTTTTTCAGTGGATCTGGAGGAGGATTTTCCCATCTTCTTTTGTGCATTATTCAACGTTCCGAATGTAATCGATGAGATATCCTCATTTTCATCCGCTTTTTTAAACTTCCTTCCCTTCTGCGAAACGGTTTTCTGCAAGATAGAGCCCAACTCATCTTCTGAATCAGAATCCAGTCCTATTGCCTCCTTCTTTGAGAACTTGGGTCTCCTTTGTTCTTTGAAACCCATTGTAAAGTATAGACTTAGTTAAGTTGTCTTCTTCCTTGGCTCCTTACTTTTTAATTTTCTTCTTTCTGTAATAAAAAAAAAAAAATTTTCCCGAGATGAGATAAGAAGAAAGCACTTAAACATTGATCGCGATTGGTGGTAAGTAAGTTTACGTAAAAGGACTACATTGTTACCAAGATTGGTTGTTTATTCGTGTGTAAGAGGCACGTTTGTAAACGTGCTAAACTACTTTGAACACCTATGTACAAAGGAAAACCCTGCTTCTAATATAGCTGCAAGCTCTCCTGTTATCCCAACTAAACCGATATAAAAACAAGATCCCCTAGCAGTCTATGATTTAATAGAGTCCTCTAATTGCAACTTTCTTGAATGTCTGTCGAATACGGCTTGTAATTCATTGAAATTTGATGTGGATGGATCTGCCTCCAATGTGAGCTTGTCTTTATATACAACCGATATCAATGGCTTGTTTTTCGATTGCGGTGTTAATACTTCATGGGTTATTTGGCACTGCTGTCTTAATGAAGGTGGAATAGCTGCTAAGAACAATCTAGCTGGTTTGCCTAAAAATAAAGTTGTTAGTATTATGTGATCTAGAATCAGCGATTGCTCATATGTGCTGAAACCATGAAGCTCAGCTCTTGTGAGTCATGGATATTTTCTCCAGTTAAGTGTTGGTTTACCGAAGTTGAACGCATGGTAAATGCTTCGAAGAAACATCCTAGTGATACCATAGTGATTTGTCTCGATAAATTTTCTTGTACTTCTCAAGGGAAAAACTCAACTTCCAAATAAGTGATTTACCACATACCTTCTGGACCGAAAGGATTGAGCCTTACTGTCACTTTTGTAAAATATTTCGTAATCATTGCAAGTTGGAGACCTTTGTAGAGATATGTAGGTTGATCAATTGGTTCCTATTCAATTTTTCACTTTTGTCAGTGACGAAAAAAAAGCGAGAAGAGCTGTTTCTGAAATACTACGACTGCCCAATGGGGTAATAATTACGTGCAAATGATGATTTAATTTATTTATATCTTCAGTTATAATTCGTCATGGTCACTTCTCTGTGCAGTTTTTCTTTTAGATCCACCGTTTCCAGTTGAAGCCTTCTTTTTCTTCTTCGAAGCATTGGACCCCCCTTTGATCCCCTTTCTCAACTTCAGAAGAACTTTCTCTCTTTTGGAAGATGGGCCCTCTAAAGGTGTTCCGAACTTACTTAAAAATTCAGACATGCTAATCTTGTCAAGCTCACCATCATATGTCTCGTAAACATCCTCTTCTGCGCTCTTATTTATAACGACAAGTTGGGGCAATTTCGGGGTCAGCTCGAGCTTCAAAATTTCATAAAACAGATCCTTGTTTTTCTTGGTTATTGTGGCATACGCTACTTCAAGATCTGTCATGAAATCAATAGCAATGGTTTTAATGAGAGGCAATGGCTTGTTCTTATCTGTGAGAAGAATAACTTTATTTTTGTTTGTTTTCGTCCTCCCACTGATGAATTTCTTCAACAGCTCTTCATTGCTGATTCTTTTCACATAATTTTTTATTCTTGAAGAGACAAAATCTACTATCGCCGTAAGTGTTCTCTCTCCATTATATGTTTCAGATGCATGCTTCAAAACTTTTGAGTTATCCGAGTTCTTTTGTGGGTCGTTTGGATCATACTTTGGTGGTCTGAATACAAGTAAAGTTGGGAAGCCTGTGATTTTCAACTTAGAACAGAGACCCTTATTTATACTATCATCACAATTGACAGCAGCAGTCTGGAACGTCCCTACTGATGCGGCACCTACTTGTTTGAATATTGGCTTCAAGTTTTTACAGTGTCCACACCATGGTGCATAAAACTCAACAATAGTGGTATAGTTGGTGTTGTGTACCACTTCTTGGAAGTTGGAGGCGTCTAGCTCGAAAACATTCAGCGTGGTGTCGTAGAACCCAGCATTCGCTATACCTATCAATAATAAAGCTGCAATAAAGTTCTTCAGACTGTTAAACATGATATTCGGCTGCAAATAAGCTTATTCTCCAAGAGTCTGACGTATCCTTTTAATCAAGACCTCTAAAGAAAAAAAAAAAAAAGAGCATAAGTGAAAAAATGTCGAAAGGTTTATTCGTAAAATGCTTTATTGTTAAAAATGGAAGACATTATCGTCACATAAATGACTGATAGGAGTCCTCTGGTGTTGATCCTTATAAATTATGCGGAGATTCTGCAGCTTCCGTTCCCGAGGTAAATGTTGGCTTTGATTATTGCGAAACTGAAGTGACTTGAGCCCTTCCTCAAAATTCACCTGACCAAGTCTGTTACCTTCTTCGTCCAGCTCTTCATGACGTTGAATTGAGGTTTACCAATAATTTAAGTCTGACATTCAGATTTCTGTTGTAATCCAGCCAATAGGCTCATAAGGCACTAGAGGCTCAGTTGGCGGGAAAAGGGGTGAATAATTCATGAATTTTCTAGAAATGTGGGGCTCAACCCCCAAGTGCTTGAGGAAAATGTCTCAAAGACTTTCAATAGAATAATCGAAGGAAAAAATGGAGGGAGACTAATTGGCAGAATAGGGAATATATTAGAGTGTAAAGTCATGTTATTTGTCCCTAATATGAAGTTTCTGCAGCTTTGTCATTCTACCTAACAGTGCGGCCTCTTTTTATTATTTTTATATTTGTATATGTTTAGAGCTGATACACAACAATTCCCAAGCTGAAAATACAGCAGAAAGTTGTAGATATTTGAATAAGAGATGAACAGGTAAAATATTCAAGAGTTTTATAGGAAGTGGTGTATCAATAGGTTGATAATGTGATATTAAAGATAAAAAAATGAATGAGAGACAATTTTTTTTTTTATTTAAAATGTTTATTACAGGATTCACCGTATAGGCTTCACCAAACTATATAATAAACCTAGACTACACAAGAGGAGAGGAAAAAACATTTCGATTAACTGGTGTAATGATGTACGTTCAATAAACTAGTTATGTAAAGTAACATCAGAAATTGCGTCGTAATTCCTCTCGGTAGCCAAGTTGGTTTAAGGCGCAAGACTGTAATCGTTCAAACAATTAGACATCTTGAGATCGGGCGTTCGACTCGCCCCCGAGAGACTTATATTTTTGTTTTTTTTCAACTTGTTGATATTTTTGCAGTCGCCAGCTTCAATTAGAACACTATCCCTGCCGTTCATTACTCAATGGGCCTCGCCTGGCTAAAGATTTTGTTTTTCTTCGTCCAAAGTTGATAGGGTTTTGTATCTCGTTTTTTTTTACTTCTTTACTATAGAATAAATTAATGGTTTATGGGCGGCTCGTCTTCGGGGTGATGTGTAAATTTGAGAATTTAATGGCAAGGATGGGAAAAAGTGGTTAAACGTGTGATATGAGTATCCAACATACAGAGGTTATGGATGGGCTAACGTCATCGTTTGATAGTTAGTGAGCGGTGGAGCGAAATTTGCTGAACGGAAAAGAAGAAAAAAAAAATATCAAGACTAAAACGCCAAACGATAGTGAGCAAAATATAACAAGATAAATAATCGACTGAAGCGTGTACTAGCACTTAAGACACTCCATGAGTAGAAAACCATTACAGTTTCCTTTATGCGAAGCAGATCAACTGTTCCTTGACAAATATATAAAGGCAAGGTGAGTGACAATTTCGATGCAAAACAGGTATTTTAAATCATGAATTCCTTCTAACCTTCCATCACAGACGAGAAGTTGCAAATGATCCAGTTCTTTCTCCATCTAGCTCTCTTAGACACTCAAGCACTGATCTTGTTTCTAAAGTGAAGTTTTCCGATGAGTCACAGCTAGAAAAAGTGTGGTCCGAAGACATGGTGTACTACTATTGTGCATTGTGTATGGACGAGTTTCTGACCAGCCAACTACGTCTCGGACTTTATAGGGATGCCCATCGGGACATACCCCTTCACTCATTTGATTGTATATTCCATCCCTTTCTCTTCAAAGGGGATTGGCACTTATCAATCTTTCATGAGCTGTCAAATAAAATCATAATGGTTGACTGCACGCCAGATAGAGAGAACGCGGAGCTATTCTCACCAGGAGCTAACCATGATTTTTTGAAGAGCGTAGGAATGCTAAAAACAACAGAGAGCAAGCTGGTAACGCAGAAGATCACCATAAAGTTGGCCAATGTCTTCACTCATGTTTCATCTTGCAATGCTATTAATTTATTGGCACTCATGTACGCAATCTGTTGCACAAAAGATGTCTTGGATTTCCTAATAGGACTTCCTGGAAAGTTCGCCAGGTTTGATGTCAGTGGTTTTTTTACAACAGAAATAACACGATTTGACAGACGTATGATCGATAAATTAGCTTACGGTGAAAATATCTTTAATACTTTGTGGAAAGCTTTGGGCAACACCCAAAGAATGATTACAGTTGAAGTTATAGATACGAGAAAAAGAACCCTGGAGCCGAATGGTCCCTTGTCTCCCTCTTCAGCAAAACGTTCGAAAACTGAAGACCACAATCTGTCTCCACAGAACAACAAAACTTCTTCTAAATTGTATGCATCCTCCCCTATAGGTGATACAAAAGAAGAGACAAAGGGCGTTGCAAAAGAAGAGGAAAAGGCTGGAGTGCCACCAAAGAGGGCAAAGCTGTCCATCTTGAACCAGATAAAAAATACACCGGAGTTTCTTTCCGAATCATTACAACCTATTGATCGTTTGTTTTTGTCACAGAATTTGGCGGCGAATATTGGCAAAATTCTAGAGTCCAACATGACTGGGTTCGAAGAACCCAGCGTCTTAGACGACTGTCTAGACTTCCTTCAAAAGGCACTTTCGAGCTCTTATGCGAGAGATAAGTTTGCGGAAATGGAACTCATGTGCAAGGATATTGTGAACTCTGCGAACATACCGAACAAGAATAAGAAGATGTCTTGGGATTACGATGAAGACTATTTTCTCGAGGATTTGAAAATAGACAACAAGAGACAACTTTTCCCTGTATTTATTCATCAAACAGAGCTTTTTGTCTTGGAATTCAACCACGATGACGGCACACCATATGGTGATACAACAGTCAACATTTTGGAGATCACGAAAAAGGGGAATTTAAAGGATATCACTTCAAATAACATGTTGAAAAAGTTGGTCGAGACATATTCATTTCACCACACCAGAAGAATTGTCGCTGTAAATACCCACAAAATATTTTTGGAAGAGCATACTTTGTTTACAATGATATTCGTGATGTTTTATGTGGTGGCATATGCTGTGAAACGTCAGCGTTTTTCTCTACAGTTCACTCCTAATTGGGACTTGGTCAAAAGATTCACGCTGTCATTCATGGGTATTGCTAATTCTATCGAAGAGCAAGACTTTTACGCGAGGAATCAACATTTCAAAGAGTTGATAGAGTCTCTTGATTAATGATTTATTGTATATAAGTTTGTAATAATATTGTATTAAAATTTAATTACTGAGTACACACTGAAGTAGCGAAAGAAAAAAGGATGCTGTGAAAAATTCAAAATAATATTAAAAATCAAACGCTAGTGAAGGACGCGTTTTCCAGGATACTTCAAGATGGATTTCTTACAGCGATACAGGTATGCCAAAGTAGACACGTTACATTTATAGACACGTTGAAAGACTAACAGCTCGCGTAGTGATCATGAGCACCATGACCAAATCGAGAGATACCGCTCTGAGGAACCGTTAAACTTCAGAAATAAGGATCTTTATGTGTTATCGAAGACTAGAAGAAATTACAGCAGACAGTTCAGTTCTATGTACTATCATCGTCTCCAGACAATGAAGGGCAGGCTAATAAAAAAGTGCAAGGTCAGATGGGAAAATCGAACTGTCAATGATATCAAGCCTGAGTTTGTGGACAAGATCTTAGATGTGGAGAATGGTAAACCATCTTGGATCATAGGCACCATTTTCTCAGACTTGAAGTATAAGCCAAACGTGTTACAAGAAGTTGCCGAAAACATGTACGGAGCGCCACCACCACCAGTGGAGGCATACAGTGACCCGGACAATGACCAGATCATGATAGAAGATGAAAGTGGAAGGGTAGTATTAGCTGGCGCGCTACTTGACAAGGTGATATTGGTGAGTGGAAACGTTGTCGGCTTGTTGGGAGCAGAGGTTCAGCCGGGAATTTTTGAAGCCGTAGACATATGCTACCCAGAATCGGGACCTCAAGTTGAACGATCATTGAATGGGAAGGGTGCAAACAAGATTGCATTCGTCAGTGGGTTGGGTATAAATCCCTCTGATTTTCATGGATCCAAATTGGAAGTTTTGAAAGAATTTCTTATTGGAGATTTGCTACCCGATGATGCAAAAACTATCACACGATTGGTAGTAGCCGGCAATTCCACATTGATTGACCAAAATGCAAAGGCTATCAGCAACACGTTATCAGGGAAGGAAAAATACAAAGCTATGAATAAGTCAAACTTCAGTGCAGTCGCGCTTAACATTCTTGATGATTTTCTTCAAGAGGTGTTGTTGTCTGTTCCTGTCACTCTCATGCCAGGGGAGGCAGATCCAGCAGAGGTCACCTTTCCTCAACTGCCATTGCACACATCTTTCTTTCCAAGAAACAAACATTTATTACAAACAACCCATTTCAATCGAGCTACAAACCCTGCATGGTTGGATATCGATGATTGCAGAATATTGGGCACTTCGGGTGAAAATATTACAGACATATACAAATACATTTTGCCTTTGGAGAAATTGAAGAACGCAGCAAAGAAAAATGAAGATGAAGAGCTTTCGGACTTGACGATCGAAGGAGAACTAGTGACATTGTGTCCAGAGGACTCGAGAATTCCAATCATAGAGTCAACTTTGCTTAACCAAAACGTCGTACCCACGGCACCTGATACTCTTTGTTGTTATCCATACGAGAACGAAGATCCGTTCATTCTTGAGGAAACACCACACGTTTACTTCATAGGTAATCAACCTAAGTTTGAGACGAAGCTAGTTGCAGTAGAAAATAAGAAGGTGAGACTGATTTCAATACCTAGGTTTGACTTGACAGGAGAAATTGTTTTGATGGATACGATTACTTTAGAGTGTGAAGTGATCAAAATCATTGCGGATGCTATATGAAGCTGTCACACATCGTCTATATTATTCATGTACAGGTTTTTAAGTTCAAGCATAAGCCCCCTCTCTCAATTTGACCCTATCAATAGGGACTTTGCCGCGTTTAGCTCTTTTGAGACCGCAAGCATACGTAAGGTCAGCGCCAACCTTAGCGAAATCCTTGGTTCTTCTCTCCGGACTGACCTTGAGTATCTCTAAAAGCTCATCAGCCAAATTGATTATGAATGGTTGCAAAACAATCGATGTAATTCTGACAGTTTCAAGGGCAAGGAAAACGATATAATCCTGTTTATGTAATGGGTCTTGCATAGTATCTTCGGTCTCTGGATTGGCCTTACATGCCCAAGGTGCGCCATCTTGGAATACTTGATTTGCTTGGAATAGTACCTCCCAAACTCTGCCAATGGCTCTATGGGTGGTGAAAGTCTCCATGTCAGTATCCATTTCATCAAATAAGCGATTAAGCCCCGCTGTTAATTTTTGGACATCACTGACAAATTTTGCATCTCCGAGTGATTGTAAAAATTCCGGTTGTTCAAAGACAGTTTCATGTTTACTCAACGCACGCTCCAGATTGAACTTACTACCAATTGCCCTTGTGAGCAAATTGCAGTGCTTATCTATGAATTGTTTTCTAGACAGGTTCAACCTCAGTTCCGTAAAATCACAATCAGCACTCAAAATAGAGTTCTCACATAAAAAGAATCTCAACATCTCAACACCGTAGTAATCACAGAGGATAACAGGGTCGGCCACATTTCCTTTACTTTTACTCATCTTACTTCCACCCATCAACCAATGACCATGAACAACGACTTGTTTGGGCAACTCAATACCAGCCGCCATCAAAAGGCTTGGCCAATAAACACAATGGAATCTCACAATATCTTTCCCAATCAAGTGTGTTGCAGGCCATGGGCTGGAAGGTGGTGCTATGGAACCAGTGGACCACGGGTATCCAGCACTCGTCAAATAGTTCACCAATGCATCCACCCAGACGTAAATTACCTGACTGGAGTCACCCGGTACAGGGATACCCCATTGGAGTCTCGAAGAAGGTCTTGAGATGGACAAATCTTGGCCCTCTTCAGTTTCCAACTCTTTTAACAAGTCCTGATAGTACTTCTTTGGAATGATAAATTCTGGATTTGCCTTCAAATGGTCGACCAAATCCTTTCGGAAGTCCCTCAATTTGAAAAAATAGTTTTCCTCCGTCTCTAAGGTCACCTCCGATCCTGTCTCCTTGGAACGCCAACCTAGACCTTCTGCTTTTAAGTCTGGCTCGATTTGTTGCTCTGGGTAGAATGTCTCATCACTTACAGAGTACCACCCTGTGTGTGAACCTTTATATATGAATCCCTTCTCCAACAACAAGTTCCAGAAGTGTGTAACAGACTTGACGTGATCTGTATCAGTGGTTCGTATGAATCTATCATAGCTTATTTTACCCAAATTGGCTAATTCCTTAAAGTTGTGAGAAGTCTCATCACAGAGCTCTTTTGGAGATACACCTTTCTTTTGTGCAGTATTTTGTACTTTGAGACCATGTTCATCCGTTCCAACGGTGAGGTATGTCGGACTGCTGGAAAGTTCGACCCATCTCTTCTTAACGTCACACAACAACATCGAGTAGAAATGACCAATATGTGGGTTGGCATTCACATAAAAGATCGGGGAAGTCACGTAGTATGGCTTTTTGGAGGTTGACAAGTTCCTCCATTGCTGCTTGTTAGCGATTTTCGTCCATTGTCGTTGGATTCTCATGTCTCTGAGCTTTCTGTGCTTGAAAGACCTTTTTATCAGAAATCTATTTTTTTGCACCTTAAGATTTTTTGTATCATACAGATCTGAGTCTACAAAGAACATGCCAACCAAACACTGGAAAAAAACTTGACTTTGCTATGTATGGATCCTCATGATCATTGTCTACGCAGATAAGTGAGATATATAACCTTTTTGATGAAACCTTTCCAACCTGGGATCATTAAAATATAATCAATAAGGCAAATATACTATACAAGATGGCCAATGGATATGCAATTAAAAATCGGACATTACTCAATCTGAATGCAATCATGAAGAATGAACTTGATGAAAACGTGCACCAGAATATTGACAACGCCGTTACAAGGTATCCAAAGACGTTGTTTAAACTGGTAACGATATTGAGCGCACTTAAAAAGACCAACGGTAATAAACAATATCCAATTACCGAACCTGTTTTTATAACATCAACGTTGTTGATTGCCTCTTCATCACACATCAATTTGAACAAGTGATGTAAAGATACAATTCCCACCAATGCAACACCGTAGATATAACTGAAGTGGAATTTACCATTGAACAATAAAAGTGCACCTATCAACACACCGAATATGATAGGACCCGCTAAATCACTATCGTTCAAAATATCTGGGTTAGAAGTCAATCTCTTTGAATTGAAGCTCAACACCGATGTGGTTTTCAATTTTATATGCTGAAAGTTGATACCCAACTCCTCGAGTAAAGGTGGCTCACCGGGATAACCCGATGTCGAGAAAGCTGCGAGCCATCCTTGAGACAATGGGGTGTCAGCAATTGTGCCACTCAAGTCTGTGGCATATCCCGGATACCCATTTTGCATTGATCCCTGTACGTCGAAGGCTCTTTGTGAAGGTACACCTGATGGTTGTGATTGATAGAACTGAAGATTTTCAGCAGAATATTTGCCATATGGCTGGCCCATATGCTGTTGCTGCAGCGAGTAATTGAATGCCATCTTAATAACCTGGGGATCTACTGCTCCAATTGATCGGCCAGTTCAGTAGTCGAATCCAAGATAATCAAAAGTATTGGTAACAAGTGTGATGAGGTAGATATTTAATGGCTATTTGTTTGTTTTTCCTTTCGATTTCACTTTTTTACTTTTTTGATTTGCTTCAAAAAATAGAAAAAAAAACTTGATTACACGACTTTAATTACACATCTACGTAGACATCCTGTTCCCTGTTCTTCTTGAAACCAATACCACATATCTTCACATATTTCAACTGCGTATTGCATTGGAACAGTGTTTCAGCGATAGGTAATATTTTTGATTCAATATCTTCTTTGAAAGGCCTGAATGTCTCTTTCAAAAAGCCATTTATGAAGCTTCTATCGTTGAAGTAAATGTCATAAAAGGGGTCCACATCGTTATCGTAGTTAGTTGCAACATAATCAGTTGCTATTTTATAGCAGCTTAACAAGCGATTGAGTTCTTCCTCGCTATACTTGAAGATTGGTTGCGTTGGTTGAAATTGGTACTCGTTCAAAAACCGCCTTGAGAAAAGAACGTTGGATTCACGATGACTGTTGAAGATACGGTGGAAGTCTCTCATTAATTTACTATCATTCATTGAAAATGTCTCCAACGACTTCATGCTTTGCACCCATTTTATAACATCATTAAAATTCAACCCACCTTTGGAGATATGGAATCTCTTAACATTGGTCATCTTCTTCAAAGTATCAATGTGCATAACCGAAGAATGCTCGTACACCATTTGTTCCAATTCGGTGAAATCACATTCTTGTATATGCAGCTGGACCAGAGATTGTATATCAGTTCCTTCACATTTGCAATTCAAAAGCGCGAGACTGTGTAAATGACTGAAAGAGACAAAATCCATCTCTGAAGACCATTTCCTATACGGTGTAGTCGCAAACTGAAACTTTTGAACTGTCAAGTGTCTAACTTTTCTGAAACGGAAACCAGTCCCGTCATTTAATGCCTTCATTTTATGACTGAGGATGAACATATTGGCAGTTTCTTCTAAGTGGTTTGGATATTGCTGATAATCATCGTCTACCGAAGAACCTGTTAACCTTAATGAAGTCACATTCTCCAAGCCTCCTATGTCTTGCACTAGTTTTGCAGTAAAGTCTTCATTGCAAGATCTAATATGGAGCATTTTCAAACTCGTCGCGTTACAAATACTTGGTATTTTGGAAACAACATCCTTCTCGTAAACTGAGTTAATCACTTCCCCCAAGCTTAGCCATCGAAGACGGGAACAGTCAAAAGTGAGATGACTTCTCTTGAAAGTGGGAACCATCAACAGTGTTAGCGTTAAGTTGAGGGAGAGTAATTCCTTGATTTTTCTTTCTATTATGAGAGTACTATCAACGCATACAACATTCTTGAACTGTTTAATAAGCCTTTGATTTGCAGGATTGATGTACTTCAAGCTGTTCAACAACAATTCCATGGCATTTTCATTGCCCAAGACAGTGGTGGTATACGAATGCTGATTATAATACTTTTTCAAAGTCATCAAATGCATCTCATATTGATGGTCTACCAAGATGATAGATCTGTACAACCTTTCCTTCGCAGCCGTTTGAAATCTTGGAGAGACGTATAACAAACTTATGACATCTTTTTTCACCAAAAAATTACACACACGCCTCAAAATCTCAAGTGGAAGAGCATCCATGGCCTTCAACCCCATCGCCACTCCATCCATCTTATCCAGACTCATATTATCAATGGTATCAGTTCGAAGGACCCTGAGAAGTCAGATTTATTTATAAAAGTTGGAGAAGAAATCAATGCTCGCGCAAAAAAACACACTCACTACAAAAAAAAAAACGGGTCACTCATATTTATTTCAGCAGAGGAGAAGATAAAGAACAATGTCAGTAGATACAGAGACGTTAACAGACTTACACAAGGCAATCATCCAATTTATGATGAGACTGAGGATAGTGAGCTCTTACACGCTTACCGAAGAAATATATAGGAAGTTGTACAAAGTGGAGTACGAGCCAGAGGATGAGACTTCAGTGGACTTTACAGCAGGATTGGAATCTTCAATCACAATTATCAACAATGCATTACACGATCTCGGATTTGTGATAAAGAGATTCAGAAAGCAAAACACATCCCAGATGTACTACGTTTTCATCAACACCGCAAGTGACGATATAAGCAAATTGATGACCACATATTCTCCAAAGGACATCCAGGCTATAAATAAGCTCATCGAGGCTATAGTTAAACATCCCGATGCAGAAATAGACGCGGCCGCTGCTTCAAATGTGATAACCCAAGCCACTGAAGGTTCCTACACGAGATCCGACTCGATAAAGCTTTTGACCTCATTGGCGCAGGATAAGTGGTTGGATAGAGATGATTCAAAACAGAAGTTTATGTTGTCGGCACGATTTCTAGCAGAGTTAGGAGACACTTTGAAAACTCAATATGGATCAGAGGCTAACAATGTATTTTAATGGCGGTGCTACTTGTAATATAGAATAACAGAGAGATTGACGCGGTTTTTTTTTTTTTTTTTTTTTTTTGGTTCTTTAGAACTTATCATCTATTCTAATGTATCCAAGTATTGGGATTCGATCTCATCAACAATGTCATAAACTGTATCTTCAACAACCTTTTCTTCATATCTATGACTAAGTGGTAAAATTTCACCCGAGTTAAATCTATCCCCTAAGTCTGGAGGCGGCTTGAAAAATGTCGGACCTGGGTTAATCTCCACACAACCATTTCTGAACGAACTGACCATTGGATAATACCCCAAAGTTCCATCATCAGGTACCACTGCCAAATCTTCACCCTCTTCCGCTGCTTTCTTTGACTTCTTTTGACTGGAAATAATAGGATTCTGATTCAGCTCTGAGTTAGGAGGTAAGAATGCGCTCAATTCTTCAAATGCTACTCCTGTCAATCGTCCGTTTTTAAAAACTGTTAATTTCGAGTCTGGTAAGATGGCAGGCTTAAACTTGTCTTTATCCGGGATGGCCATCTCTCCGAACACAGTGACCGGATTGAGCAAGTGCTCGATTGGAGTTGTCAATGTGTACTCGAACTGCTCAAAATATAACAGGTTTTTGTACCTTATCGGGATTTGATCTCTGACTATGTCCAAGTTATGTTCAACAGGGATTTCACATTTCAGCAAGAACTCGGAGCTCATTTTGTCATGATTTGGGCGTGCTTTAGTTTTCTCTTGAATCTGTATTTCCGACAACTTCCTCTGTATGTCTAAACTGGGCAATTCGACGAGCATTCCTACAACGTCCCCTGTCTTGAATCCACCTTTCATAAAGTCGACTGGTCTACTCAAGTGAAGCTTCTGCCCTGTCTTATCTCTGAGTCCATATCCATACCCATCAAATCCAACAGGTGCTTCAAGTGATGCTTCTTTTCTGCCCAATCCAATACGAACATGCCCTGAACCTGCATCTTCATTGGCTTGCACTATCTTAAACTCAAAGTAATATGAACCCTCTCTGATTCCAACATTCGTTCTGCAGCTTCTCCAGCCCTCATCAGATATCATCTTACTCCATGTGTCATCGAAGTAGGAGCCTTGTGACCTGTCAAAATAACTGAATCGCACGTTGTAGGGCGCAACGTCAGTGGTACTATACATAAGCGAGGAAAACATTGGATTGGGCGCACATGGCTTGTACTTGAACCCACGACGATTAAATGGATGATCTTCCGTTGAATATAACTCAATTGAGTCCAGCTCAGATTTGGCATTTATGGTGGTTATGTGATGCTTGGATGGGGGTTCAACCTTATTCTGAAGATCCAGTTTCGTGTAAGGTAACGGTTTTAACCTCGGTATGACTGTTTTGGTGGCCTTCGATGTCTGTGTTGTCGAACGCGTGGAATAGTGTTTTGTCGGCTCCGGGGTATCAGCTGAAAGCTCTCTTTTGAGACTGGCTCTTTGTTCCATAATTAAGCAATGTGATCTCAATCAAACACTTGTGTGTTTGTCTGTTTTGGTTTTTTTTTTTTCTTCGATAGTGAAAAATTAAAAACAAAAGGTTCACCAGTTTATTGTGGGAACATCAATGTCCTCAAAATCAATACTCGAGACAATTGCAAAGGCAAACAGGAGGTACAATATCTTTACTTCGATAAGAGATGAATTGGCTCCGGTAAGCACAGGTCTCCCCTTAAGTGGATTGCTCACAGCCATCAAAGATAATATAGTCACCACTAAAGAACCAACGACGTGCTCGTCAAAAATGTTAAAGAACTATACAAGTCCCTACGATTCCACAGTTACCGAACTATTACAAAACAATGGGGCTAGAATTGTGGGAAAGACGAACTTAGATGAATTTGGAATGGGTTCCGCCACCATCCACTCTGTCTTTGGACTGACAATCAATCCGCTTTACACTGATGAAGATAGAGTTGCAGGCGGTTCATCAGGAGGCTCAGCAGCAGCAGTGGCGGCAAATCTTGTGGATTTTAGTATTGGAACAGACACTGGGGGTTCTGTAAGACTTCCGGCATCCTATTGCGGTGTCGTAGGTTTCAAGCCAACTTACGGTAGAATTTCAAGATGGGGTGTCGTAGCTTACTCACAAAGTTTGGACACTGTGGGTATACTAGCAAGGGACGTGAATACAGTTGAAAAAGTTTATGAAGTTTTGAATAAGTATGACAAAAATGATCCGACCTCCATGAGCGATGAGGTAAGATCAGCGTCCAAGTCCATTTCCAAGGCAGGAGAGAAAATAAGGTTCGGCATTATAGAAGAACAAAATATGAACGAGATGTCACAAGAAACACTCACGGCGTGGAGCTCAATCTTGAAACACATTAAATCTCAGGGCCATGAAGTATTTTCGGTTTCACTTCCAGTTATTAAAGCAGCACTCCCAGCATACTACACTCTAGCCCCAGCCGAAGCATCTTCCAACTTAGCTAGATATGATGGTGTACGGTATGGCCATCGTTCAGAGACCACAGAAGCTGAAAAAGGAGGTACAAGGTATTCAGCTACGAGAAGTGAAGGCTTCGGATCTGAGGTCCAGAGGAGAATTTTGATAGGAACGTACAACTTGTCATCGGAAGCGTACCAAAATCACTTTATTAAAGCGCAGCACATCCGTCAAGAGCTTTGTGATGAATTCAACAAAGTATTTCGAACCGAAAACATTATGTCGTCCACAAAAGGGAATGATGATGGAGTGGACTTCTTCATCTCGCCAACGGCAATGACCAAAGCTCCATTGTTGGCGGATTTCAAAAAAGATGAAAGTGAGAATCCAGTTAATTCTTATGTGAATGATATTTTGACAGTTCCCGCATCACTTGCTGGACTTCCCGCAGTCAATATACCTTGGTCAGGTGACGCCTATTCTTCACCACCAGTTGGAATTCAAATTATAGGACAATTCGGTGATGACGCAGGTGTGCTTAAAGTTGCAGATTCTTTAACAACCACGCAATAGATCCCAAACGTACATAGGATATCAATATATCAATGACTTGATTATTTGCACAATTTATTTATACAGTTAAATATTCTTCTCAAAGAAAGAATGGTACTCGCCAATCTTTTCTGATATTTTGTTCAATGTATCATTCCTATTCCATGCCGTCCTATTTTCCCATACTATCTCCATCAACTGAGCATTCAACTCTTCCAAGTTCTCTATGGAGTATGTCAGCGACGCATTTTCTATAAGCTGAGACTTGATGTTGTCTAGTAAACCTTGATTTAGTTCTACAGATCTGTTCAACTCCTCATGAGGGATTTGCAACTGCTCTTCTTCTTCTTCTTCTTCTTCTTCTTCTTCTTCTTCTTCCTTTTCGCTGTCTCTTTTCCCTTCCTCTTTTTTCTCCTCATTTTCTTCTGCCTCACTTACTTTAACTTCACTGTCCTTTACCGCTGAGATTGTCTCTCCTTGATCGACTTCGTTCATCGGAACATCTCCCTCTGGGTCAGTCTGCAAGACGGGACGGTGATCCCCGTTGCCAATTTCTTCCATTTGTGCATTATCATCCTTCAACTTTTCCCCAATCTCCAGGTTTGTTTCAGTGAGAAGAGGCAATTCTTCCGTCTTAGGTCCATCTGAATTTCTTGTGTCGTTCATTTTTCCATTGGTATAAGTGGTGGTTACGATGTCAATCTCAACATTGCCATTTTCATTTACAATGGCTTCCTCCTCAACTATCTTTGTCATTGCGTTCTTGGTAGCCAACAATGACCCCTCGTTCAGCTTTTTGTTGTTAAGATACAACTTTTGTCTCTCGATTTCCCTGTTGCGCATTTGCTTGCATTCAGCTAAAAAGTCAGGAGTGGCAATTTCTTCAACACCAACTTGGGCATTAGCAAACATCTCACTAGCTTTCAACAATCTCTCTCTGTCACCAGTCATCAAAGCATCTTTGTAGATCAATTCAATGTCCTTCAAAAATTGTTTTGGCTCACTGTAGAAACCGTTCCACAATCTTTCTTCTATTATATCCAAATCCATATTGTAATAATGACGACCCGTGGCAATCTCCAAAATCATGTCTCCATCCTTTTGGTAAGGGAGGTCAACTCCTAGAGGAGCCATGGCTGGTTCGAATAGATAAACTAGTAAATTATCCTCTATCGTAGGTTTTTTGAATCTCTTATATCTGTTCTTGAAAAGCTCCATCAATCCGCTGAGCTTCAACTTCAAAGAATTTTTCAACCTCATATCATGCTTTTCTTGTTGTTTAAGCTGTTTCCCTGGAAGCGGCTTTGGACCTTGGTTTCCATTAGTCTTTTTGCTGAGAACCTTCAACTTTGGTAACTTACGTTTTGGTCTTGACTCAATATCACCAAACTCATAAGGTTTCAATTTCAATGCTGTCCATAACAGCTCAAAAAACTTTCCGTACTGCTCTTTTTTGAATGTATTTGATAGTCTGACGTTGTTGAAATCAGTGAATCCAAATAGATTTTTGAGCTCAAAGTCAAGTTCATGGTGCTCCGTCTCTGCAATACACAAAAGCAAAATTTTCTCACTAGGCTGAATCGATCTCAATAGGCCGGATAACGTGGCTCTCGCCGAATCAGGTATAGAATGATACCAAATATCAATATTTGGAATATATACAATAGAAGGAGTGTGTCTTCTTGCTTCAATGAACATTTGGATGATCGCTGATTCTATCGATCTTGTTGAGTCGTTAAATAAGTTGCTGAGGTCCAAAGATTGAACGTGGAATCCCTCTAAATGATTCAATATTGATTGTCCAAGATATATTTGACCGGAACCAGATGGTCCACTTATCAAGACTCTGGGCTTGAAAACTCTGGCAGCGCTGAGATTTTTCAATAATTCTTGACGCCTAAAACCACCATCGAGGTCATTCTCTGTCATATCGACATACATTGACTCCTCCAAAGGCGTGATTTTTTTCACCCTTGGAATGATTTTGTCCAATTTGAATGTAATCTCTCCCAACTTTTCAGTTAATAATGGTGCTATGTGGTCAGGAAGTGGAGCACTGATAGATGACACCGACCTTGCGGAAGAAGGTATAATCTTTTCTAAAGCTTTCATAAAGTCCTTGGCGATAACATTGATCTTCTCTGGGTGAATTTTCAACTTTTCGGTAGATTGATAGATTTGAGGATAGCGCCTTTGTATACTATTCAAGGCGGATTCTGTACAAAGCGCTCTCAAATCAGCACCCCCATATCCCTTCGTCAAAGCGGCAAGCTTTTTGATGAATTCAGGATCCAAAGGAGGATTCCATTTTTTTGTGTGAATTGTTAAAATCTTTTCCCTGCCTGATACATCCGGTAATGGAAAGTAAAACTCTCTATCAAATCTTCCTGGTCTCCTTAACGCTGGGTCAACAGAGTCGGGTCTATTAGTAGCACCTATAACAATGACTTGACCCCTGTTATCCATACCATCCATTAATGCCAACAAGGTGCTGACAATAGACGCGTGAATCTGCTCTTGTTTCGAAGATCTCACTGGAGCCAAACCATCAATTTCATCAAAGAAAATGATTGACGGTTGTTGTTTTTTGGCTTCTTCAAATAAGAGTCTCAACTGCCTTTCGGCCTCACCAACCCATTTTGAAAGAATATCGGCACCTTTTCTCATAAAAAAAGTAATCTTGTTTGTTTCCGATGAGCAAGAGGCAGCCAAAGCACGGGCCATTAAAGTCTTACCGGTACCTGGAGGACCGTGAAACAAAACCCCACGTGGTGGGGTTATTCCAAACCTTTGGTACACCTCAGGGTACAACAAGGGCAATGCAACCATCTCCTTCAACTGATCAATATAATTGTCTAAACCACCCACAGCATTGAAGTCAATGTTCATATCCACACCGAGAGGATCATTATCAGCTAACGAGTTCTTCTTCTTTGGCTCTACTTTACCAAATGCGCCCGTTAATGATGTTCCTTGTGTTAAAGAATTTCTTCTGTTGGCTCCTCCAACTGGCACAATTTCATCATCAGAAGAATCTGAATCTCCCCCTCCAACAGCAGTTAGTCCAGGAACATTTTCCCCAAATATGGAGGTCACGTCACCCCCACCGAACGGACCAACAGTAGGAAACAATCTTCTAACAGGCCCTGTTATTGGTTTTCTGCCCCTCTTTGGTGTGTTAGAGGGTATATAGGTTGAACCCAGCTCGGTTTCGAATTGCTTGTCATTTATAATTGGAGGTGGCAACTGATAGTTCACCTCTTTTCTTTCTCTAAAATTGAACTTTCTGTGAGGCGGCGTCCTTACCGGAGAGTCATCGAGCTCTCTTAATTCTTGAGCCAATGTTAGGTCACGGGACAGCTCTTCATCCGCAGATTCTTCCTCATGATTTCGTAGCCTTCTAGACTTTCTGGGGCGTCCCCTCGAACGAGAGTTTCTTCTTACCTGTGAAGCAGCTCTTTTTCTTCTTCTGCGAGTTGATATTATGTCATCTTCATCTTCTTCGTCATTATCATCACTTTCATCCTTAACAATAAAATTTCGCAGGGCTCTTCGCTCCTCCGCATTCACATCACTTCCACTAAAGTCATGTTCTGGATCCTCATCATCTTCATCATCGTCTTCGTGGAATGAATCATCATCTGACTCGTTCTTCCGTTTGTATTGGAGCCTCACCGTCTTAGAAGGAGCACCATCAGCATTTTCAGTAACTTCTTCTCCATCTTTCTCCTCCTCAGAAAGCTTTTCGTCGAAGTAGTCGTCTTCGTTGTAGTTAACAGAAGTTTTGCGGCGCGACAGAGGTTCCTGCTCCTCCAGATCATCTTCGTTATCATCTTTTGGTGGGGATACATCTTCAGAGACATTATCTTGATAGCTGTCTTCGTCTTCTTCCTCATCATCATTGTCATGGACATTACGTTTCCCTTTATTAAGCTTTCGAGGAATCGAGAAATCATCATCCTCGTCAGAGTCACGAGCTCTTCTGAACCTAGTCATGGTTACAATGTGCCTTCTTGGTTTGATCGATCAGCTTACTTTGATTTTAATGCCTAGCCTCCGACAAACAATATGTAGTCGATCTATATGAATAACTTGGTCCTTTCAATAATCAATGCTCGAATTTGAACCTCAGATAATCTAAGTTAGTGAACTTCGGTGCTGTGCAAAGACGCAATTGCTGCTGGTAGTACCAAAAAATCTCCTAGTTCACACTGAAATATCTTCAACCAAAACAACAATTAATTTACCTTTTTTTTCAAAAGCTCTCACTGTCTTTTTTTTCTTCTTCAAATAGCGCGTTTGTCAGGTGTTTTGACTTCCTCTTAAGGAAATTTGGTGGAAGTTGGAACGAACGAAGCTCTGAAAGCACCAGCGCCTAGTATATTACACATTGAGGATCTCTTTGAAGTCAGCAACTGTATCTAACAGCCTTTTAAGTAATCAAAAGAAGAAAACGTCACTCACAGAATCGAGTTTCGCGACTTCATCAAAGTAGTGCACCTGTAGCACAATTGAACTAGGAAGAAATTCATCGGGAAAAGCTAAAAGACAACAGTCAAATCAGAAAAAGAGATCTTCAACCAAGTTCAACCCCAACGGCTACCTACATATCAATTGCTGAATTCATCTACACACATCTTTCTTCAGTTCTGTTACTCCTGAGAAATGTATCCGTACCAGCAGGGCTTCAATGGCCAACAACAACCACCGGTACAAAACCAACAGACAGGTTACGGCAACTTCAACCCTCAACAGACAGGTTATGTCCAACCACAACCAACTGGTTACAATTATCAGCAACAGCCGCAGCAAACAGGATTTTATGGCAATACTGCTGGTAATGGTCTCAGCAATGGCAACAATTTCCAGCAATTGAACCCTCAGCAGACTGGATTTTATCCTGCGGCACCACAGCAGCAGCAGCAGCAACAGCAGTCACATCAACCATTGCCATTCCAGCCAACAGGATTACCGCTGTCCTCATTTGGTACTGGGTCTCAAACACAGCAGCATCAGAACGAAGTAGAAAATTCTGACTTGAAGATTCCTAACGTGAGAATATCTTTCATTACTCTTGAAGATCAAAAGAAGTTCGAGCATTTGTTCAGAATATCAGTTCCAAAAGGAGAAAACGCAATTGACGGTACCACGGCAAGAGACATTTTAATGAAGTCCAATATCCCTGCCACTCAGTTGGCTGAAATCTGGGCTTTATCTGATACGACAAAATCGGGAAAGTTACTCTTTCCTGAGTTTGCATTGGCCTTGCATCTATGTAATGTCGTATTGAGGGGTGAGAGTTTGCCATTTGAGCTCCCTCAATCGATGAAAAACGAAATCACAAATTTTGTTGATAACATCAGTTTTTACGTGCCAGAAACAGAGTCAAGACCACAACAAACAGGAGGACAGACCCCCGCCCAACAACAGTCAACAGGATTCCAACCTTTGCAAGCAAATCAAACAGGATTTCAAACCCAGATTGGCTCAAATGGCACTTTGCAACCTCAAAGAACAGGTTTCAATGCTATGCAACAACAGCCAACCGGTTTCACTGCAATTCAGCAACAGCCAACTGGTTTTAACCCAGCTCAACAGCCGCCACCCGGCTTCAATGGTACACTGTTACAACAACAACAAACCGGCTTCAATGGCTCAGCTTTGCAGCAACAGCCAACTGGGTTCAGTGGATCGATATTGCAACCTCAACAGACTGGATTCACCGCTCCGTTGCAACAACAGCCAACTGGATTCAATGCCCCAGGATTGCCCCAAACTAGTTTTGGATCTACTGCTTTGAATCCACAAAGGACTGGTGGAGCTTTGGCACATCAACAAACTGGCTTTACATCTGTTTTAACAAATCAAACTGGTATTCTTCCACAGCCAACTGGAAATGGTTTACAACCCCAGGCCACAGGATTCTCAACATTGCCTCAAATGCCAACTGGACCGTTACTTCCTCAGAAAACTGGCGGATTGACCAATTTTTTTAACACCGCCACCGAGGAACCTGTCAGGAAGTCTACCGAATGGGCTATCAGCCCGCAGGAAAGAAGGACATTTGAGCAAATTTTCAAAAATATAAGTCAGCAAGGGTATATAAGTGGTCAACAAGCGATCCAGGTTCTTAGTAAGTCGGGTTTAGGTAGACCGGATTTAGAGAAAATTTGGAATTTAAGTGACATCAATAACAGGGGAAGATTAAACAAAGATGAGTTCACTGTCGCAATGCATCTCATATACAGAAGACTTAGCGGCTTAGAGGTTCCTAATTTCCTACCTGAGGAATTGATTCCTCCTTCAACAAAGGTTCTTGACGATGTTAAATTTTCTCTCAAAAATCAGAACAACTTTGGCAAGAAGCCATCTAGAATCAATTCTCTGTCTGGCAACTTCAAGAACGACGACGACGAAATCTACGTCAGTAGAAACAGAAGGAAAACTAATGGTTCATCTGACAGGTTAGACGAGACAGCCGAAGACTCTCAACTGTCGATTACCCTGTTAAAAAAGACAATCCAAGAGAAAAAGATTCTTTTAAGTGCGATTGATGCTCAAGATGAAGATCGCTCATCTGACAGCTATGCCCGCCAAAAGCAAGCCAATGAGATCGAGACTTTGAAAATCAGGATAAAAGATGCGCAGACCAAGCTCAGTAATTCCGCATCTGTATCATCCATCGAACAAAAGCAAAATTTGCTCAGGCGTTTAAGAACAGCTACTGACAAATTACCTGTTTTGATGTCTCAATTAGTTTCTATTGACAATCAAATAGGAAAAGCCAAGATCGATCTCTTCAAATCTCAGTTACAGAAGGAGTCTCCATCCGTCAAATTTTTCGCATCTGAAGAAGAAAAGGCAAGAGCAAAATCTAGATTTTTGGTCCAACAACGTATGGCAAGCTTGACAGGCAAACCAGCTCCGACCATGGAAGGCTTCGAAGATGGTGAATCCAGACTAGAAGCTGAAAAAGCGAAAATCAACAAAGAAACCGAAAATCAAGTGGATATCATGAAGGATATAGAGAGTTCCATAAAAGGTATTTCTGAGAATGTAACACGCCACTTAGAATCTTCTAATACCGATCAGGTGACTTATGAAAAGTTCGAAAAAGGAGCAGGAATTTCAAGTACAGAAGTGCAGCGCTTCCTTGAGATATTGAGTCTGATTAAGCCTGCTGCTCAGACACAACCTCAGCGAACACAACAGCAAACAGCGCCATCTTCAACTCCCTTGCAAACGTCTTTGGAGCGAGACAATAATTCTAGTAGATCGAGCAGTTCAGCCTCAGTCCAATCCCCACAGGGTACTGGTATGGACAGGGCTGCTTATATCAAACAGCAAGCTCAAGATAGAATGAATGCAAGATTAGCTAAACTTGGTATTAGACGTGGCCAACCGCCAGCTTCATTCTCTGCACAAGATGACAAACAATCTACTGTGCAGGAGAAATCACCTTCTTCTCCAATTGTTAAGAAAAAAGAAGGCGTTCCACCCCCACCTCCTCCAGCGAAAAGGAACTCTTCCACAGTCGCTCCTACGTCTCCAAATACAACCAAAACGGTTGGAAAAGTTAATGAGAACGTGGATGAGGATGAAGAGGATAAAGAAATTGCAAAATTGATGACTGAGAAGGCCAGATTAGAAGAAGAAGAAGAGATAAAACAGAAGAAGAAAGCTGAAAGAAAGGCTGAAATTGCAAGACTAAGAGCTGAAATGGAAGCTCTCAAGAGCAAGGAGGCAGGTTCAGACGAGGAGATTGACGAGGAGACGCCTTCCGATAGAAAGCCTCCTGTACCAACTGCAGAGCCTGCGAACAGAACGGTTGAGGCTAGTTCTTACCCGCTGGAAAAAAGAGCTGATCCGACCCCTCAAGCACCCTCACATGCTAACAACCCATTCTTCAAACCTGGGACAAGCGTTCCCATCTCCCAGCAATCTACGCCTGTCATTCAAAAGGCCAATCCTTTTTTCAAACCTGATGTTTCACGCACATCATCAGCGTCATCACAGCAAATCGCTTTCGATAAAAATGCGGCTGAAGCTCAAAGGAGGGCCCAAAGAGGCCAATCAAATGGAGATGATGATGATGATTGGGGAGAAGAACAGGCTTCAGATGAAGATGAGGATGATGCTATTCCCTTGAGAGGCCCAGCACATTTGGCCAGTTTATTATTTGGCGGTGGAGGATCCGGCTCATCTCCAGCTCCACTGGCTGTATCACCTGTTTCTGAGACACCGGCAGCGCCACCAGTGGTTCCCTCAGTAGGCCCCGCAGTCTCTGAGGTCGATACTACCAACAACACTGATCTGGATGACGACTTTGCCACACCCCCATCAGGGACCCGAACACCGATTGGAACTGATCAGTCAATTGGGCAAATACCTCCTCCAATTTTTGAGGCAAGCGAACCACCATCGACCACGACTTCACCACCTCCAATTCCTAATGGATGGTCAGCAGGTCCACTGATGCCAGAACAAGCTGCACCAGAAGAAGTCCCACCCCTTCCTGAAACAGGCGCTCCAGCACCTCCTCCATTACCAGATTCGAGTGCTCCACCGCCTCCCCCATTACCAGACTTGAGGGCACCAGCACCTCCTCCATTACCGGAATCTAACGCGCCAGTTCCTCCACCACTTCCAAATGGGTCTGCTCCTCCACCACCTCCTTTACCAGCTGGGTTGGCATCGCTGGCTCCTCCTCCACCACCACCGCTGCCACCAGCTTTGCAAAGTGCTCCTTCTCCACCAACCACATCTGGGGGAGGAATTTCTGCTCTTTTGGGTGAAATTCAGGGAGGCAGATCTTTGAAAAAGGTTTCTGACTCGGAAAAGCATCATGCCGATGGAGCAACAGTCGGAAGAGTTATCTAAGCACGAGTGTCGCTCAAGGAAAATAAATAACTTTGTCTTTTGTCTTTTATCCTGTTTTGGTTAAGTCTTTTGATTGTATTTTGATCGTTGTATATTTTTTTATCCTATCTTCAATTCGTAAATATAAAAGTTACACATATACAACAAGATTAACTTCAAATCCATCTATACAAATTCGTCGTCCTCATCACTGACATCGAAATCGAAGTCAATCAACTCCGCTTTCCGTTGAACCTCTTCCAAGCCTGTCAATTTTTCTAGCATTTTTGAGTCGTTTAAGACAGCTTTTACGAAATCCCAACCTCCGTTGATAAATCCGTTTATCACGGGCAAGGAACAAGCAGAACAATATTCATAATTAGGAGCATCAAGTTTAATATTATTGAAATTGTGCAAGTATCCTCTAATCTGGTGAGGAACAGCTCCCAATACTACTGCGTCTTTATCATTCAGATCAACAGTGGAAGGTGCATACTGTTTTTGGCTGTGTTGTAATAATGAAACCAGCAACTCGACAGCAAGACCGGACGCAACTTGGGCAACACCGGGTCTTGTCACAGTGCACATCTGATCTAAAGGTCTATCACTCAAACTATCAGAAGGTGCAACAACATCATTGCAGAAATAACATCCTAGTCTTGGAGAATCATTGACTAAATCCTTGACACAACCGTGCCTCATGACCAAGTAGCTATCAAAGCCCAAAGCTGAGTTTATAACGATTTTCCCTTTTGCGTTGGCCACCACGGTTGGTAACCATCTGGTTTCCCTTGAATCCATCAACAAAAATACCACGTCATGTGTGCTAATCAATTCAACAAGCTTTTCATAATCCTTGTATTGCTTTGATTCATTAGTGATTGGGTGTCCAGCCATTGGTACTTCCAAGTCAAAGCCCTGTGAATTCACCGATGGATATATTTCTTTCAATGCATTAGCCGCAGTTTCAGCCTTCGATGACCCGCCATTTAAGCAGTCTTCGAACTTGAACAAAGGTTGTCTCACAGGGTTGGAAAAGGAAACCTTTCCATTGTCCACGAGTGTGATGTCCTGGAATCCCCAGGCTAGTAATGCACGAGCAACGTAAGAACCAAGAGTACCAGCTCCTAGTAATAAACATTTTGTTTCCTTCATTACATCCAAGTCGATTTGGGGACTGATTCTCCATTTCATCAATTTCAAATTCAAGTCCACAGCTTGGTCCGCCAACTGTACTGGGTCAATCAAGGAGCCTAGATCAGCAAGTTTCGGTCCAAGTTTTCCCTCAATTGTGCGCTCCCACCCTACAACCTTTGGAATATCTTTGATGGTTTCCGTTGTCTTCAAAGTCAACCAAGTCTGTTGGCCCCTGACTCTAGAAACCAAAACTTTCACTTGACTGTATCCATATATTGCTAAAGCGGTGAGCATATTCCTCAACTCCCAAGAAATTTTCTCTGAAGCTGAACCTGTCTGAATGAATCCAATCAGTAGTTGTTTACCAGCGCCGGACGTGTCTAAATCGGATAGCGGGGCAAATCTATTATCATCTGTGATGACGAAAAACTGTTCGCCCAACTTTGCTTTCTTTTCAACAATTTCGGCGAAACCAGAAGCGGGTGTTGAGTCAATGATTTCCCAAGTGGACTGAAGTTGGGGAAAGTTCACCCAGTAATAGAATTTATATTTCTTCAAATCACAAAACGATAAAATCGAGAACCTGGACAATAAGCTTGGATCAGCCAAGATCGATCTATCAATTACGGAGTTGTATAGAATTAGACCTTGCAGTTTCAAATAATCTGACTTGTTAACGTTTTTAAAATCTTCAATCGTGTTGACATTATACAACGATCCCGAGGAAGTGAAGGATGAGCCGATGGGACTTCGCAACAGTGTTAGAAATGATATCCTGAGATGTAGGGTCTGAGAAGTATACTTACAGTGTGTTCACATATGCTTCCTTCGATATGAAACTCGAGTCGCTGAAAGAAATGACAGAGTCTTGATCTCTTCCTGCCGAAGTATGGGGAAATGAACCATATACTGTCTTAGATGACGTATCTAGCTTGTAATCGTTTAACTTCAACTCCGATAGCTTCTGAAAAAAGGAGGAATCAAAGACTGAATGTGGAGCCCCAAATTTCAATGAGCTCATGTTGAAGTTATAATCGCGGTATGTAAATGTTGTTGCCACTAAGTCAAATAATAGTGTGCTACTAATATTCTAGGTTCTAATGAGCTTTTGTTTTCCTTTTCCTTAGATAGAAAAAATCAAAAAAAAATTAGCAGACTACAAAAATTTCGGACATATAATAGTAGATAATAAACATTTAATTAAAGGCACACATATACCATTTTCAATTGTGAGATTGATCATTGAAATGTTACCGCACTCTTACTCTTGAGTATGTGGATCAGCTTGACTAATGCCTAAGGAGTTGCATAATGCACACATATAGCTTACGGTATAGATAAATTGTAAAAGCATCTTGTAAGAAAAAGTTGTAGTCATCGATGATAAGAAAACTATACAAAACTATGCTAATTATGAAAATGCACACCCAATTATAACACATATCAATGAAGGAAAGAATCAAAACAAAAGGAACAAAACGAAAAGAACAATCATGAAGCACTGAAATCAGTCTACTCAGCCAAAGTCAAATCGTCCAACTCATCCAACAATTCGTCAAGTTCAATTTGTGGAGCATCTTCATCGTCACTGTAATCATCTTCATCCATTCCATCATCATCGACTTTTGCCTTTGGCATTTCGTCTTCACCAGCTTTATACAAGTTAATGGCTTGTCTTAATTCGGCATCTTCTTCTAATTCTTGCAAGAAAAGTTCATAATCTCTCTCGGCTCTTTCAGCTTCTTGTCTTGCGGCTCTGGAAGTCTCTTCATTGGCAACAATATCTTGATGTTCTCTTGCCATTCTCTTCAATTTCCATTGTCTGTTCTTGGACTTCTTGGATTTTCTTGGGTAATGTTTCTTGACAAGTATCACATCTGGTACGTTTCCAGATTCAAGACTGTCCCACATATCTGAGTTATAATTGGCATTGACAGTGTAGTAACCTAAAGCAGAGTCACCTGGGTGTAAAATGGCACCAAGATGGGTTCTTATGTAGTAAGTGGTATCGTTTGAACCAAGGTCGGCTGCTCTTGCTATTGTGACATCAGCTGAAACGAATTTGCCCTTTGTTTCACCGGTAGGTTCGACATCTAACACAATGAACTCAACAAGCTGAGTAGCATCTGACAATGAGGGAAATGGTGCCCTCCAAAACACGGAAGGTGTCAAATCTGCAGTTTTCAAGGTTGTTGGGTCCAAGAATTGTAAAGTATTTGTAACTTTTGAACACAATACTATTCTTGAAATATTACCCATAGAATGAGCCAATTTCTTCGGCAAAATGACCAAATCATCCCTACAAATTGGAACAATTTCAACGGAGAATGAAAATTTGTATTGAGAGGTACCAGCATGAATATCCTGCGAAACCAATTCTTCCGATCTCTTGGATTTGATAGGTACAACTGCGTTAAGGAAATCTATCATCTTTGTTGCATGATTTCTTTGACCATAGTAAAAATCTAAACCATCTTTGGATTCCTTGATAGAGACGGTATCAACATGGGCGTTGTGTCTCAAAATCAATTGTTCTAAATACAAGAAAGTTCTCTTATGTTGAACTTTTTGTCTAATCTGCACAGCAGCTCTCCAGGTATTTGTGGTATAAGATTTAGCACAGTCAGCACATTGCATTGCCATAACGATATATTCGACTTCAAAACTTTGCTGTATGATGGTATTGGCCATTGCCTCACCCTGGACCGTCAACTTGACTCTAATACGACGAGAATGTGGTTCTGTCCAAATAAACGAAGCATCCACCAATCTCACTTTATTCAAACCTTTCAATCTTCTAAGACATAATGCCAACAATTCTCTTGATTCTAATTCAGCTCTGATCCATTGTCCTGGGGGTTGTAAGAACCTTTCACAATTTCTACAGAAAGAAACATTGGCCTCTCTTGGAATACCATCTGTGATATCGACTGTTAACTTAATACAATCGTAACACATGACCAATCCACTGGAACCATCCATAGGAACACCACAGTTGCAACATAAGACAGTTGCAACCTGGGGCAGGTTCCCATCAACATCTAACTGCGTGTACTTCGAAGACATAGTATAATTGTCTACTCGCCTTCTGCTATGTATTACTAAGTAAACTACTACCTCTTCTCCTTTTTCAATCTCTTAAAGAAAAAAAAAAAAAAATTTTTCCTTTTAAGAAACAGAAAGCAAAGAGAACCCTCATCTCGTCCTAAAATGGACCGATTGGGCATTTGAGACACTTCCACTTCTTGCTTTTGATCGTATCGCTTGTTAAGGGAAATAACAATATATAAAATTTAAGCCCACAGTTTTAGTTAGACAAAACACACTGATCATATATAGACAGAATAGAACATACACTTGTGTTCGAGTCAGATGTCAGAAACTGAAGGATTACTATCGAGATTTGAAAACATACCCACAACTTTAATATTGGAAAATAGGACGTCAGAACCACGAGATGCCTTGCTGTCCGAGAGAACAACATTAAGTTGGATTCGGTTTGCTGGCACCTTGGCCTTGTCCAGTGTTGCCATCATGTTAAATTATAGGTTCGAAACAGACGACAAAAGTGATGATGGTGACAACTCGGATCACGATCATGGATTCACCAGGAGCTCCCGTTACATAGTCGTTGTTGGTATCATATTCGCTCTTTTGGCCTTGAGTACAATAGTGCTAGGAGGTTACAACTATTTCCAGACTGTGAACCACTGCATATCGCAAAAGATCAACATTTTCAACCCGAAACCAACGTTGGTATTACTTACTGTGACTGTTGTTGTGATGTTGGCAGTTAGCATAACTTTAATCGTTGACGAGATATAAATATAGGGCCCAACTATTCGTGCTAATGTTTCGAACGGTTTGCAACAAATCTGCCAGAAACACCATTTATCAGAGAAGCACTGTTTCCACCATCAATTTTGTTATAAAATTTATCTGCCGTTTCTTTGTTCTATATTTCTGAAATTGTTACCTTGCAAGATAAACTTGATTGGTAACTTGAAGCATGAATTCCTGGAAGTGAAACATGTTCCTTCTCATACCGGCTCCATCAGTTGCTTGATCTATGCTCTCCACAAGGGAAGAAGAAGAAACATAGAAGGAACGAAAGTCCAGATGATGACACAGCACGACCCCAAACAGAATAATATTATAGACCCCAGTGATTGAAACAGTCGATGATAAGAGTCACCACAGAAAATGGCTGATATCAAGCTTATTCCAACCAACAAAATTATCTTACATGATATGATATGATATATTTAGCTGAATCAGTTCGAAATGTAAACCTTCTTTGAAACCCAAAGCTGTTCTTGTATCAGACTTTGGAGATTAGGATTTCATCAATATCGAAACATCACTGCGGACACATATAGCAATGCAGCTAATACCTAAAAGACAATCATGGCTACACGCATGTAAGTGTAGCAGTACCCTAATGAGATTCAATGATAGAAGATGTTAGGAGTGATTTTCTATGTATACACAATTTCTTGATTTACTAAATCATTGGATGACCGTAGAGCCTTCTTACGAGGGTTGAAGTTCTAGCAACCGCTCTCGGATCTGTAAGATATCTTACGGACTCACAGCCAGTATTTTGTTTTGAGTGAGAAGGCAATCTCTTTGGAAAAAGTGTTGCGATCAACACTTAATCTTTTTCCGGCGAGAAGTACTGGTTCCTTTGACCTAATACTGTCTCAATACTACGTATTACTTAAGTGAAATTTGGTCCTATTTCATAGACATCTTCTGCTGGGGGATGGCATAAAGTCGGACATCTCGTCAGGTCGGGCCAAACAACGGAGGGATAATTCTGTCAGATGTGATGCGTGGTCGCTCATTACTGACCTTCTCTTTCACAGCTGGTCTATAACATCTCTGGAAGTAAATAGACTCAAAGTTGTAGTTTTACTATTTGGAGCTCTGGCAAAAGTTGGTCTATATAATGACGCTATTGTGAATATCAATCAGTGATGCATTCTAAATCCCCTCAGTTTCCTTAAGTATGTCCAATGGTTCTTAAGAGAAGGAAAAATCAAAAAAAAAAAATTCTAGAATCAAAAACAGCAGAGAATTATAAACAAATCTAAATTAATTAGGGAAGATCACCTTGAAGCGTCTGTCACTACAAAGTTCATAAACATCATAATCAACTGGGCGTCCTGAAGTGTTTGAAAACATTTATTTTATCGCGCTATACTAGATAGAACCCTATACTTATTGTCAGAAAGGTTTAAATAAGATGGCACCGAAAAGAAAAGAGAAAGCATGTAAGGCATGTGGTGGTACTTCATTTTCAAGAGACATATCCACACCCTCATCAGATATCGCTTGTATAGGGTGTGGTACAGTACAAGAAGAGAATCCGATAGTGTCGGAGGTTCAATTCAGTGAACTGTCAAACGGTGCTGCTACCGTTCAAGGGTCCTTTGTTGGAGCAGATCAAAAAAGAGCGGCAACTGGTAATTTGGGAAGAAGCTCGATGGAATCAAGAGAGCAGACTTTGATGAAGGCAAAAAGAAATATAAGAGATATTGCAAGATCGTTGAAAATTCCGGATTATATAGCTGAGTCTGCGTCGCATTGGTTCACTTTGGCGTTGACCAATAACTTTGTTCAAGGCAGAAAATCACAAGTCGTGTATGCCCTGTGCCTCTACATTGCCTGTCGTAAAGAGAGGACACACCACATGCTCATAGATTTTTCCGCCCGTATTCAAGTGTCCGTGTTTGCAGTTGGTGCCACTTTTTTGAGGATGGTAAAAGTGTTACATGTCACCCATATTCCATTGGCAGATCCTTCCATATTTGTGCAGCATTTTGCAGATCAATTAGATTTTGGTCTGAAGAGGATTAAAGTCGTCAAAGATGCTGTGAAATTATGCCACCAAATGAGCGAGGACTGGATTCATCAAGGAAGAAGACCAGCCGGTATTGCTGGTGCCTGTTTATTATTGGCCTCTAGAATGAATAATATGCGTAGAAGTCATACCGAATTGGTGGCGGTGTCTCACGTTGCCGAAATCACCTTGCAGAAGAGATTAGATGAGTTCAAGAAAACTGCTGGTGCACAGTTGAGTGTCTCTCTGTTCAGGACGGCTGAACAGATTGAACCTAGTTTCCCTCCTTCGTTTGTTGCCAATAGAAAGAAGGATGAAAGGTTGTTGAAAAAGTTAAAAGTGGACAAAGATTCGCTAGAGTCTTACGATGAAGGAATTCAAAGTGTATTTCGAGATGGGTCTCTCTCTGTTCTGGAAATAAATGCAGAATTGAAAAGAATAGGTAACAGACAAAAGGGCAAAGTGGGAGATTTGGAAAAACAATTGAAAGATAATACGGACTACACAAAGCTAGTTAAGTTCAACTTTCCAACTACCACCACAGCGGAGTTGTTATCCAAGATTTCGGATGATGTGGATAACTTGGAAGACGTTGACGATGAGGAAATTGCTGATTTCTTGTTGACTGAGGAAGAATCCGCAATGAAGGCTCGTGTGTGGCATGGTTTGAATCGCGAATACTTGATAGAGCAACAGCTGAAAAGGCTCAAAGAAGAGGCTGATTTACTGGCAGGTCATGGAAGACCTAAGAAGAGAAAGGTAAAGAAGCAGGAGGACGAGGATGAGATCATCAATGATCTGATTGGTGATGGTGTTGCCGAGGAACTTAAAGCTATAGGAGGTGCGCAGGCGATCAAGGTGGTGATGAAGAAGAAGAGTGCGAAGATTAACTACAAGGCTGTCACTGGTATGTTTGACGATATGTAGATGGGTATTGAGTTATAATTTTACGATATTTGAACCCCTTATGAGTAGTTTGTATGAAATCAAAACATCTTTTTTCTTGTGATGTTCATGAAAAATATTGGTTGTATCTTTTTGCGGGATCAGTGCATTTGTATGCTGCCACAAGAACGAACTTTATCACTATCCTAGAACTGAATAAGATAGAGCAGGCATGATTGAGCAGTTTCAAGTCTTTTCGAGCTCAGGAGAAGTCCTATTCAAGTACCAACAAAGACGTGTCCCAGAACCTGTAATAAACTCTTTTATTTCTACAGCGTTTGTATCACAAAGAGAAGATTTAGTGGGAATTAACAATCTGGACGAAAGTGATGACGAAGAAGACGGTGAAAGTGTGAAGACATATAACAATGATGGCTTCGCTATCAAGTATACTAAAACTGCCAATCCAGTTTTATATTTCATCTTGGCATATCCTTCTGTAATCCATTTACATAACACGGAGACCCTTTTGATGAAGTTGAAAACATTGTTTATGGAACTATTTGAAGATGAAATCACATTCAATTCCAAGAAGAAAGCTTTACAGTTGATCGATTTTGAAAGCGAAGACTTTGCAAAGTTTGAACAGTTTTTCGACATACAGTTACAGCAATACAACACCAATCAGAAGAACGCTCCTTCCACATCAGCCAAGACATCCAACGAAGAATCTACCCCAGCGATTAAACTTACAAAGAAGCAGCAGCAGTCCGCTGCAAAAAAGAATAAAAAGTCGAGAAAGTGGGGTGCAGATGGAAGTTTTATTGAAGATTTCGGTAGTGACAGTGAAGATGGTGGATTAGATTTTTCATCAACCACGAATCCTGTAAATGAAAAGTCTGATGATCGTAAAATCCAGCAATTGGTTGGTAACCAGGCAGCTTTTGGAAATAAGACGAGGTCAGGGGATTTCTTGGTCAGTGACTTGGGACAAGAGATGGATAGAATATTAGCGAAGTCGACAACCAAATCAAAAAAAGCCGTAGATGAACCTTCAGCTTCCAACTCCCAAGCTTTAGGCTTCTTAAGGAACTACATTGGAGGGAAGAAAATCACAAAAGAAGACGTCAACCGAGTTACGCAGCTTCTAACCAATCACTTAATCAAAAAGAATGTTGCCCCTGAGGTGGCCAGAAACCTTGTTTTAAACGTGGAGAAAAAATTAGTGGGATCAACCACAAAGTCATTCACCTCGTTGGAGCAAACAGCAAAAGACGCTTTGACCAATGCCTTGACCACTTTGTTAACACCCAACACTTCGATTGATTTGTTGAACGAGATACAAAGAAAGAGAAAGGCTAGTGTACCATACGTAATTTCAGTTGTTGGTGTTAATGGTGTTGGTAAATCCACGAATTTATCGAAATTGGCATTTTGGCTTCTACAAAATGACTATAGGGTATTAATCACGGCCTGTGATACGTTTAGATCTGGTGCCGTTGAACAATTGAGAGTTCACGTCAACAATTTGAAACACTTGACATCAGATTCAGACACTGAACGTGTTGAGTTGTTCGAAGGCGGTTATGGTGGTGCTGACTTGGTCTCCAAAATTGCAAAAGGTGCTATAAAATATGCTCAAGAAAACGAGTTCGACATTGTGTTGATGGATACAGCTGGTAGACGTCATAATGATACCAAATTAATGGCACCATTACTGTCATTTGCCAAAGCTGCAAACCCTGACAAAATCATCATGGTCGGAGAGGCCCTAGTAGGTACTGACTCTGTCATGCAAGCGCAGAACTTCAACAAGCTGTTCGGAGTTGGAAGAAAATTAGATTGTTTCATCATTTCGAAGTGTGATACAGTTGGGGATTTGATCGGAAGTATGGTCAATATGGTGTATGCTACGGGCATTCCAATATTGTTTGTTGGTACCGGTCAAACCTATACAGATTTGAGAACGTTGAGCGTTGAGTGGGCGGTAAATATGTTAATGAGCTGAGTATTCATTAATCAATTTCCTTTCTTCTAATAGATTTCTTAATTTCCATTCTCGCTATCATCTAATCTCATCTCTTGAAAAATAAATAAGAAAAAATTCATCTACAAAAAAAAAAAAAAAAAAAAAAAATTTCAAAAGACAGATGAGATAACAATAACATTCAATGACTACCTCATTTAAAGACCTAGGAGTCCTGAAGTGGCTCGATGAAGCACTTTCAGCCATGAAAATATATGACCCTACCATAATTCAACAGGCTTGTATACCGAAAATATTGAAAGGCCATGACTGTATTGGTGGTGCAAAAACTGGTTCAGGTAAGACCATCGCATTCGGTGCACCAATGCTAACAAAATGGTCAGAGGATCCAATGGGAATATTTGGTCTCATCTTGACACCAACAAGAGAGTTGGCTTTACAAATTGCTGAGCAATTTGCTGCATTGGGAGCTACTATGAACATCAGAGTATCTGTCATAGTAGGTGGAGAAGATATCGTCAAACAGGCATTGGATTTACAGAGTAGACCGCATTTCGTCATTGCAACACCCGGAAGATTGGCTGATCATATAATAAATAGTGGTGAAGACACAATTTGCGGGTTGAGAAGAGTCAAATTCTTGGTATTAGATGAGGCAGATAGATTGTTGAGCAACTCTTTCGGTAGTGATTTACAAAGATGCTTTTCCGTTTTACCAAGATCTGAAGACAGACAAACCTTGTTGTTCACTGCTACCGTTACAGACTCTGTGAGAGCATTAAAAGAAAAGCCAGTACCTAAAAACAAACCACCTGTATTCGTTCATGAGGTAGAAACTGTGGATAAGGTCGCCATCCCAACCACCTTATCGATTGAGTACCTTTTTGTACCATCATATGTCAAAGAATCGTATCTCTATGGTATATTGTCCCTACCAGACAATTTGGAAAAAACCGCAATTGTATTTGTCAACAGGACTCATACTGCGGAGGTTTTAAGAAGGACATTGCGTAATTTGGATCTTAGAGTAGCATCCTTGCACTCGGAAATGCAACAAACGGAGAGGACCAACTCCTTGCACCGGTTCAAAGCCAGTGCTGCAAGAATTTTGATTGCAACCGATGTCGCCTCCAGAGGTCTTGATATCCCAACGGTGGAATTGGTTATAAATTATGACATACCGGCTGATCCAGATGATTTCATCCACAGAGTCGGTAGAACTGCAAGAGCTGGTAGAAAAGGTGAATCTATCAGTGTAGTCACAGAGAAAGATGTTACCAGAATTTTGGGTGTCGAAGAAAGAATTAACAAGAAAATGGATAAGTACGACTTGATTACTGACAACAAAGTCACAAAGGATTTATTGTCTGTTGTCAGTGCAGCTAAAAGGGAAGCTTTAATGGACATGGAAAAGGAAAAATTTGGTGAAAGGAAGAAAATCAATAAGAGAAAGCATGGACAGGAGGTGGATCACAAGAAAAAAATACTCAGGAAGACTAAATAGAGTTGATTTATTACATATAATTAGCTAAAGTAACTTATCTTGTAATTGTTGATGTACGTAAATGACTAATGCAAATTTAAAAAAGATCAGAAACCCTTCTTCTTTTGTTTGGTGATATGGGCTTGCAACACTTTTTGTCTATCTCTCAAACTCATCTTTTGTTTTCCTTGGACTTGTTTCTTGTGAATCATCATAACGAAATTCTTCTTTCTTGCCTTCTCCTTATTTGTAGTTGAGTGAGTAGTCGGATCTCTCTTACCCTTTCTCGAACCATGCTTTTCTTCCTCTTTACCTTCCTTGGCGTGGGCAATTCTTTCTTCTCTCAATTGTTTAAATTTAGAAGCACCGACCAAAGTTGTGGAATCAACTTCCTCTTCGTTATGCAACTTCTTGTTTCCAATGATCTTGTCTACACCAGCTTCTGTGGTCAATTCTTTTAACTTGGCAAAATCTGCTGGTGTTAAAACCCTTGAAGACAATAACAGTGTAAGTGCATCTTCTTGATTCTCAGGTACCCCGGCAATGGCAGCCAGTTTCTTTGGTTTCTCGGAACCCTCATCATCAGACAAATCAAGATCTGAGTCTTCATCTGCTGGAGCAGCCTTTTCAGCTTCGTCATCTGAAAGATTGACTTCTTCATCTGATTTGATATCTTTCCAATCTCCCTCAATGTCATCCTCCTCGTCACTTTCCTCCATTGCCTTGACCTCCCAAGCTTGCTCGTCTTCATCTCCCTCAGTTAATCCTTGTTCCTTTCTCCATTTAGCCAACAATTCCAAACCTGGGATAGATGTAGTAGTACCACTTTCAACACCGAATTGAGGTAATCCAGATCTTTCATGTCTTTGAATTTCCATAGAAGCAACCTTGCCTCTATCCTTCTTCAGTAACATTTCTGGTGCGACTTCCCTATATAATGAAATTAATGATCTGGCGGCCATCATAACTGGCTTGGATTTGGAGCCTTTATATTCTGTTAAATCTTGCAACAATGTAGCATCAATAGCTAAAGGAGCTCTTGCCAAGACCTCACGAATGGTATTGATACCAGCTGAAGCAACTTCAGCTGCGACACCATCACTGACGAATTCATCAGCAATTTTTCTGACAACCATATTGATTGATTCAGGAGGTACCAAGTCATGAGAAGCTTGAGCAGAGGCAGCCAAAATTTGAGTCACATTTCTTTGTTTAGGAGTCAAGTATTTCAAGAAGAACGAGTAGATACCTAAGACAGTCAACTTATGGGTACCGATCAATCTTGAAATCAAATTCATCAAAAGAATTTTTTGATCCAAATCAAATTTGTTAGAATTTTTGGATGACAAATGACTTTCATATAATGACTCGGCAAACCCTTGTGGATCTCTTAATAAATGAATAGCGGAAAAATTCAAGTATGTGGCAGAATGTTTAGCGCTGTTTCTCTTCTTCATTGTCTTTGTAGCAGCTTCAATTTTCTTACTTCTTTTACCAGATTTTTTATTCATTTGCAGCTTATGTTTCAAACCCGATATGTCTATGTCATCATCATCACTTTCTTCTTCAAAGGCCTCCTCTCTTTCTTTGTCAGCACCCAAAAAGAATTTAACACCAGCAATTGAGACCTTTGGATCTTGATGTAATGCAGCCTGCGTCATGATCTCAACTGTTCTTGAATCGTCCCAGATACCTCTTCTCCAAAGCTCTCTTGTCAATTTCGTGGCCCACAATCCTTGCGAGTTTGTGGATTCCTCTTCTAATAAGTTGAATAACAAAGCTTGAGTCGATCTGTTTAATTTTTGGTTCTTTGTTCCTGTATTAACATTCTTCAACAAACTGATTAAAGTGTTGTAAACCTGTTTTCTCAACTGCTTTGCATGTTGACCAACATTTGGAGTATTAGATGAATATGCAATTAAAAGTGGGAATATTGTTTGTATTAAGGATTCCGACGTTATAACTTTCTTGTTTCTCAACATTGTCAAACACTGTATGATTTTCTCTCTCAAATCGGGACTTAAATCTCTGTGGTTCTTGGACAAAAGCTGTTTCAAATCATTTGGGAAGTTCAGTGTCTCCACTGGGTAACACGAGCAAACTGCACTTACAAACCCAATCAAATCTCCGAACTCTGAGGAGTCATTAGAAGCAGAAGGATCCATCAAAAAAATATCCCTCAAAGACTCGTAGTGAGAATACTGCTGTAAAAATTCTTCGTGATACGACTCCGGATCTCTACGCACAACATTCTGTAACAAGATGATGTTGGTTGGTAAGACAGCTGTTGTTCTTCTTTTACCCATGATGTCGTATATGCTATGAAATGAAGTTTTAGTGATACACAATTCTCAGGCAGGATCTTCTTTATCTCATCTGCAAAATAAAAAAAAAAAAAAAAAAAAAAAAAAAATTTTCAGTGTCAAAATTGTCGTGTTTGAACTTCGTGTGTTTCTTATCATGGTATTTACCCTTTTAGGAAGTCTACAGCCTGTGTGCTTTTTTGTTTACAAAATCATCACGCACTAAAAGGTAAACACAATAAGAAAAAAATTATAGCTGAGGTGAAAAGCGACACAAAGGCTAATCAAGAACAACACGCGTTTACCGCTGGGCAGAGGACAGTCCAATAATGAAGAGCTCTTCCATACATGTAAGTGGTTTCGTCTATACTGTCTGTTCGGGCTTCAAGCTTTTATACTAACACTTCCTATAGCATGGGGACACGATCCAACTTCACTGTGATATGAGGCATGTCATATCAAGATCTACCAACCTACATCCGTCTTCAAGCACAAGTAATGACGAAAAAGGAAAGCAGTACCCTATTAATGAAGTTTCTGACTTGAAAAGTCAGGAAGCATTAGTGATCAAGGATGTGATATACGTCCTCAATGGATTGGAAGGAAATTACATCAGATATAGCAAAAGGTTTGATCCATCATTTGACAATGTAACAGGGCCCAATTATAATATCACAAAACATCTTGACCCCTCGTTGGCAGATATTGTTAAGAGAGTGGTGAAATTGGGTAAATACTACTACGCTTTAACTTCGTTTGTGGAAATGTTTGATGATGAGCAAAATGGAAAAATCATACAATCGTTGTGCTTCGAAATCAGGGAAGTCTTGGAGGAATACCAGAGTAAGATTCTTCTGATAGAACACGATTTTGAATACAAGGCGTTTTATTCTTTGAGGCTTCTTGAACAAGATTTGAGTGACAGAATAACACTGAAGGTAACGCATTGTTATGAATTGCTGGTTTCCATACATGAAGAAAATAGACTGAGATCTCAAGTTGTACTGAATGATTTCAACAATATGATACTGGATATCAAGAACGACATCAGGCAAACGGGCTCCATTGATCTTCATTCTTATTCCTCTAACAGCCGAATCGTGAAAGGTGGTTTGGTTTTGAAGCTCATCGAAAAAAAATTAGAAAAGGTAAAGGGAGATCCCGTCTCTTCTCAGTTCATGACTAGTCTCTTTGATGCAGTTGGTAGAGACTATGTTGCAATGTTAAATGATTGGTTACTTCGAGGAGAAGTCAATGACTTGCATAATGAGTTTCTTATAAAATTGAACAGTGACACAAAAAGCTCAATCTATAGCGAATCATACTGGGAGACAAAGTTCGTTTTCAGAAAAGAAGGTTTGTTGAAGCAGTTCAGCGCGCGGGATGTGCAATATAAGATCTTGTTTACCGGAAAGTACTTGAACATTGTTAAAGAGTGTGGAATTAGTGTTGTCGATATACCCAGTGGAGCGATCGATCTTACCTCCTTGAATAACAATGACATATACCTACAAATTGATAGCGCTTATAAAAGAGCAAACCAGCTCATCACTGACTTGTATTTCAATGGACTCAATTTTCGTTCCGTTATCGCAGGTTTGAAGCGATTCTACTTTTTGGACAATATACACAATTTCAACCACTTTTTGAAGTTATCGCTCAATGAGTTGAAAAAAACCAAAGATTTGGTCTCTCAACCGGCGTTGTTGCAAAACTTTGCCACTGCTTTTGCAAGTGACGATGATATCGTTTCGAACAAACCAGCCTTACTGAATAGGAAGGTAATCTACGACTTGTTGAATTTGACTATAGAACCAAGTAATGTCTACAACTATTTGCTTGAAATACTCAATGTCCAGCCCATCGACGCTGAAGAAGCGTTGTCATCATCAAATCTGAACTTTTTGAAAGGTTTGTTAAACAAGAGCATAGAGACGGACAGAGGAAACAGACCCAGCTCATCAACAAACACTAAAACTGATAACTATGCCATCAACAGGTTAAATTTCGATATCACCTTACCTTTTCCATTAAACTTAATTGTCACTAAACCGTTTATAACACAATACCAGCTTATTCATCGACATATCACTATAATTAAGTTTATCGACCAGTTGACAGAAAATTCATGGAAGGAGGTAACCTCTCAAAAGTTTTGGATACACAAATACAGTGATAAGAGAATTAAGAAGTGGATTTTGAAAGCAAGAATTTTGCATTCCAAGATGAAAACTTTTGTCAAAACCCTTCAATTCTATGTATCATATGACGTTATAGAATCAAGCTGGACTCAATTCGAGAACTTTTTGTTGGAAGAATGTGACTCCAGTAACGAAGATTTTGAATTTGAAAAAGTATACCAAAACTTGCAGACTTTCCTCAACGTTATCTTTACAAATTCTTTCTTGACAATAGACCGATTGATTGATTTGATCAACAAGCTTTTCTCGATTATCATATTATATTCGAATTTTCTCAACTCATTAAGAAAAACTTTGGTGCTATTGGACGAGCATTTGTACAATGAATATGAGTCCAAGATAAGCAATAAGCGATTTGATTTAGAAAAAAATGGGGAGCGGTTCTTGAAGTTGAATAGTGTCTTGAGTAATTATGATGAGAGCTTTGACGATATACTAAAAGAATTTTACAGTGGTTTGAACTACCACGGGGAAACCGATTGTTTTGCGTTTGTTCAGTTCGCTGAAAGGTTGGAGTTAGACGGTCTTGTATAATACAACGTGTAATACTATGTACGAAATTCTATTTGAACATTTTAAAATTGATATTTCACTTCAATTCTTCCCAGCAGCTTCAGCCATTAGTTCTATGACTTTTTCAACATTTTCGTTGTTCATAGCACAACATGGAACGATCTTCCAATTGTTGTCTTCAACGTAATTCTTCAAGCTTTTAAAATTCTTCTGTGAACTTTCCAAATCAGCCTTGGTGGCTACAATCAAAACATTTTTACCAGCCATTCTATTTTCACCCATTTCCTTTGTCAACACCTTCAAGTCGTTGACTGGATTCGGCGACTCCAACGAAATGACAAACACTAATCCTCCAGATCTTTCAATATGTCTCAAAAAATTTAGACCTAACCCTTTGTTATCACTGGCACCTTCGATTATACCAGGTATATCAGCAACGGTGAATGGAGGTTTATCGATTTTGTATGGAATGGTTCCTATTGTCGGCTGCAACGTTGTGAATGCCCAATGACCCACCCTTGGTCTGGCATTGGAAATGGCACGCAACAAAGTTGATTTCCCAGCATTTGGTAAACCCACTAATCCCAAGTCTGCAAGTAATTTCAACTCAAATATGAAATGCTGCTCAAGTGGCTCTCTTCCTTGTTTTGCAAATCTTGGGTTTCTGATATTGGAAGTCAAAAAATGCATGTTTCCCATTCCACCTCTACCTCCTCTTAGCAACAACAATGGAGTTATAGTTGGTTCCGAAAGATCAACATTGTCAATTGGGAATATATCAGTATCAAGTTCTTCCTTGGTCATTTTGCTATCATAAGGTCTCATATCCTTGGCAAGTTTGGTAAAGTACTCTCTCTCTTCGTGGTATCCTTCATCCTTATCAGCTTTAAATATCCATCCTTTACCAACTTCGTAACTGTCTCTGAAGAATTGTAAAAAACTTGGCTTCACGTCCATTGGATGGTCACCAACGGCATTTGCGAGAATCGAATGTGGTCGGTCTGGATTTAACATCAAAGGCTTTATTTCAGCAGGGTTTGGGCACCACCGTATGACAGTTCCTACTGGAACGGTGATTATCATGTGATCACCTGTCTTTCCATCAAGCTGGTTTTTTTGACCGTTCCCACCGTCGTTAGCTACATACTTGACTTTCAATCTATGTAGAGAATTAATACCTTCGACTGCCTCGACGTATATGTCTCCACCATTACCTCCGTCTCCACCATTGGGTGGGCCCCTTGATCTGCCAGCTTCTCTCAAAAACGATACTGCACCATTACCACCCTTACCAGATCGCAATTTAACACACCGGATATCAGAAAAGGATTGGTTATTATCCACTTTTGGCCTGCTTTTATGATTCATGCTTGACCAGACTGAGGAGTAAGTCTGAAAATTTGTGAACGGGAATGCAATTTGGAAAAAAGGATTACTCCTTGAGTTTGCTTTTAAAATCTTATACTGCTTGTTCGGCTGTGTATCATTTGAATCTAGCTCCTGTATGCTGTAAGTCTCCATGTTCATGTACGTTGATTTGACTTCATCGCCTTCGGTAGTCTGTAGTGTTTTTAACCAAACTTCGTTCTCCGACTGCCTTGGTGCATTATCTGGAACATCTTCAAAGTTTCGAAGTGTGCCTCTTGTATTGGAAAAGGCTCTTCGGAGACCCCTTGTGGCAATTCTGGACATATTTGATTCGATGGGTAAGGCGATGAGGTCCCTTGAATCGTGTTTGAAATATTTTTTTTAGTGAAAAAGTTTTGATAAGAACAATTCTGAGAGAAAAAAGTTCGAAGTGTCAAGCATTGAAGAATACATAGTACACTTACTGAAGAAGTTCAACTGAACATTTCTCAGTTTCATCCACCGTCGAGCTTCAAAAAATTTCAATTTTAAAAGTTGAACGAATGGCTGAGTGTCAGAGACTCGGAAGTATCACTAGCAATATATAGGGCCATCTGACGATGAACCATCCACTGAACCAGCAAGAACCCCCAGATGTGATCAATGGTGGCATTTCAAAGGCCAATGTTTCTGACGATAGGATTAGTGACAATGAAACCACACAGCCTTTGATTTCCCCTCGGAGCGAAGATGAAGTATGGATAAGAGAGGAGCGACAAAGACATAGTTTACTACCATGGCACTTAAAACCTTCAGTTCACATGGTATGCCTCCTCGTGTTCTTGTACACATTTGCACATGGATTGTCAATTTCTTCGAAGCTTCAGTTGATTATCGAAGTGGTATGCAGGGATGTCGTTCCAGGAGATATAAAAGATGTCAAATGTAATGCCAATCCCGCAGTTCAAAAAGGTGTTTCAAACTTGGAAAGCGCCTTGACGATTGTCACCAACGTTATCGCTACCATCTCGAGTGGTCGAATTGGTGGGTTTTCTGATCAAATTGGGCGTAAGAAGGTATTTTGTGCTGTTGTGGCTTTGATATTGATATCCAGAACACTGGTACTATGGTTGGTTCGTCCCTCTATTGGCTCGTATCATCCTTTCTTCATCATACTTGCCTCAGCCGCTGAGGCTATAGGTGGGGGAATGATATGTTTCGTTTCTCTATCAAATACCTATTTATCAGATGTTGTGGGGTACAAGGATAGAATCACAAAAATGGGGATCATTGCAGGCTTCTTATTTGGAGGGCTAGGGTTGGGCCCATTCATCGGATCGTTACTCATCAAACATTACAAATCAAACATGATAGGCTGTTATGCTGATATCATGGTGAACTTTTGCTTGTTTTTATTCTGTGCTTTGATACTACCGGAGCCAAGATCCGAAATGGCACGAATCAAATCGAGAGCTGAACATAAGAGTCAGACACTGAAGGTTCTTGAAAGTTCATTAGTGGGAGCTTTTCAGCATTATGTCATCAACCTTTTTCAGCCCTTAAAGTTGTTGTTGATAAAACCTGAGGCAGACATTTCCACCGGAGCTAAACACTACGAGAAAAGATTTGAGTTTTTCACGTTCCTATTGATTTTGATATTATTCGCTCTGGCATCCGTTTACATGGGAAAGGTGTTCATCTTGTTTCCTATCTATGTTTTCAAATGGAACTCAGCAGATGTCGGGTTCTTCATCACTATCATGATGGTATCAAGAGCTTTTATCCTACTTGTAGCATCACCTTTTTTGCTCTCTATACTAAAGTCAAGATATCAAACAAAACAAACTTCGCTGGACAAGGTTGATTTGATAATTGTAAGGACCTCATTGGTGTTTGAATTGGTAGGGAGTATGGTGTTGACATTTGCCAGGGACTCCAACTATTATAAGCTATCACCTTTGATAACATGTTTTGGTGCGTTTTTAAATCCGGTTATTGATAGTATATTGATAAAGTACAGCCCAGTGGATAAAGTTGGACAAATGATGGGTGCCATTGCGATGATAAAAAACTGTTTAGCTTCCATCGTACCCTCTGCAATGTTGTTGGTATATTCCAATACGTTGCTCAAAGATCCGAGGACAGTTTTCTACGTCATGCTCGCGCTATTGGTTATTGCTAACATTTTGAGTTTTACCTTAAAGAGCTCAGATGCAGAGACAAAAAGAAACAATCTACAAAGCGATGAAGAGCCACTAAGGTATGGTTCCACTGCCAGTGTACGATGATATGTAATATGACAAGTATTCTAATGATAGATGTAAAATAAAAACCTCCCACCGAGTTTGGACTCATAAATGTCCATTAACCGTTTCCAAAAACCCCAGATTTTCAAGAAGTGTCCCAATTAAGTCCTGGCGTAAACATGGCGAACCCCGCCAAACAATCCAAGATGTGCGAAATATGTGTGTGATGTGAAATAATGAAACCAAAACAGACCTTCTCAGGCCATCAGCTGAGTGTCCTCAACGCATTTCAAAAGATAACAATTGTTGATCATGAAGTTTTCAACGTCCAAATAGTAATTCGTGAACAGCTCATAGTCATATGGACTTCTAGGTGGTATCTCTTCACCTTTGGTCAATTTGAAAGTCATTCCATACTTCCTCTGTTGAGAGATTAACAACTGAGATCCATCACTGGCCCACTCTGTTTTGAAAACTTCTGTTTTGTCGAGTACTGCTTGGTTGGATAATGACAATTGGATGGTTAACTTGACAAGGTTTGAGTCCTCATCAATAACCAAATTCATTGGAACCGTCTTTGAGGAAGTTGTTGTGCTAACTTTTTTAGTCAAAGGATTACGGGTCATCACCAATGATCCTATTTCGAAACAAGTGTAATTATTTTCTGTTGTGTTGGTGGCATTGTATTTGCTTGTACAATAAACTTCTTCTGTTTGATCCAAATTAGTCAAAATATCATCCAACTTTTGCAAGTTTTCGTTGGTGATGATGTCTTCCTTCCCCATATCGATCAATGAATCGGTAGAGCTTGTAACAGAATTACTGTAAAGTGTAGATGAGGCACCAGTGGATACACCTGAGCTGTGATTGCTGCTCAAACATTTTGTCTCATATAACTCCACTTTCTTCTCAACGTTCTGTGGAGAATAGAAGCTTATAAGCACATCATTTGCCTTCGCTGTCCTTAGATGGTGACTATGATGGTGGTTTGATGTTGTGGGTATGGTAGAAACGGTGCTTCTAGTGATGGAATCATTGGACGAGATGAGGCTCAAGCCTGGTAGAGCACTTGAGAGTTCGTTGAGAGTGGTGGATGAGACTTCTTCCTCTATTATCTCTGTACTATTGTTGTCTGTCAACTTCGCTATCTTCTTGTCTATTATATAGAAAGACAACTCTCTCAACTGTTTTGATGTCTTTAGTAAATTTGTTAAAGTGACTGCATTGGTCAGTGCTAGTATGTTAAATTTCAACTCTGTTGGTAATGAGTCAAACTGTGTGAATGACATTGTGCCGAAGTGTATTGTCTACTTCTATAATGAGAGAAGGCGAACACTACTGTACTGAAAGTTTTATAGATTTTGTCATAAGATCTAGTGCTACCCTTTTTCCTCTTCTTTTCTTTTCTTTTTCACTGCAGGTAGTTACTCCGAAATCGCGTACAAACAATTTTTTTTTCCTCTTTGTTCGCTTTAGTGTGGGCGGCAGACGAGTCATAAAAAGTAATTCACCCGGCTTCTCACGAATTTAAAAAAATTTTATCCGAGATCGCATATTTTCTTTACACCTCAACTCACAACACCAAATGTTACTTTAAGTCTAGCTTGACACTCATCTCAGCATCTCAAGTTATCATCTCCACCCAGCTGCGAGTGGGCACTTAAAATGCTCCAGTTTTCAGAAAAATTGAAGCATATTCGATATAAAGTATGGGGTACAAATCTTTTGTACACATAATATAAAACAGTGGTCTGCCACTGTCTTGTGTTTTTTTTTTGTGAGCCCTTTTTGAGATTATTGAACTACATATGTCCGGCGGGTAGAGATCGGGACAACTATTAGAAAAATGTGGTCCCACCTCCTCCACTCCCTCCATTTCCTTTAACCTCACCTCATAGAAAGCTGAATGTTTCTCCGATAATGCACCCCACCTTTTAAAACTACTCGACAGCCCACTTTTTGGCTGATTGTTGCTTATCTTTATGCTAATGAGCAAAGAAACTGATATCAATCATCCGTGTAACTAGATTAGCGCGACGACCAATCGACTTGTGGCGAAGATTTGAAAGCTTCGCGAAGTTTGAAATCATTCGACTGTCCATTGACAATCCCATTACGTTTGAGACCTAATTGAAAGCACACTATTTACTTCTGAATTTTGTACAAGAGAGACATCTTTCGAGGTGCAAAATCTTCTTTACTCTCCATGATAAACTTCTTATTAAAGCTGTTTTCGTTACACAGCTCATATATCCTTGAGTTTTCCAGCTTTTTTGTAAGCTTGTGAGACGATTCTCTTTCAATAGCCAAACGTTGATGACATATATTCAATATATACAACATTAATCGTGGAACTGGCAATAGCAACAGTGCAATTTAGTATCGCTTCGCCCGGAAATGTTGATTTGAGTTCCAAGCACATTTCACTTGCAGTCTTTTGATACTCCATGTTTTTCCCAGCTCTTCTCGTTCTGGCTAGGTTTATATCGTTTAGAACCTGTAATAAACACTTAAAAAAAAGAGCACAATTCTTGTGTTGATAAGGAACTAGGGAGGAGGGGAAAAAAGGAACAACCTCTAGAACACGCATTCGAGTTGATTAGAGCTCCCTTTTATAATAATATGCCACCATGGAGCAAATAACAGAATAAAGTTTGGCGAGCTCTCGATGAACAAATAAATGAGCATTACCAGGGAAAAAAAAAAGAAAAGCCCGACGCGGGGGTCGAACCCGCAACCTTTTGATATCCAGTTGAATCATAAGAGTCAAACGCTCTACCGATTGAGCTAGCCAGGCTTTTGATGTTGTTTTGTTGCTCTTGGTAAAACATACTGACACTAAAAATCTGGATTTTTTGGTCTGTGACTGCCCCTCTTAGCTGGATTTAAATTTGAAACCCTATATTACATTGAGAGGAATGTAAACATTATACTGAAAGTGGAAAATCATATGCTTATGTAGTAAAGTTGTGTATTATCAATGTATTACACTTTTCAGCACCAAAATCTGAAAGTTTTTTGTCAGTTTTTCAAGACGAGACGACACAAAGTGATGGAAAGAAACCTTCATTGCATAAGCCAAAGTCCAAAGAAGACCGGCCAGCCGCTTAAAGAATTTACTCTTCCAGGTTAAAGTTGTGATAAGATACTCAAATTCACTATCTTTGTACTGGAAAGTTTTTGTGAGTGTGTACTACGGACACATGGCTGGTCAAAAAAAAATCTGAGACTTAGACTCTTCCCCAATCAAAGAGTAGTGAAACATCGTCGAGATTATAAAAGCTCAACAAAGTACAATCTATATGAGTGGACAGCCTTTCAAGGTCTTGTACATATCCAAAGGTAGTCGATGCTTAAGATGTTATTATAAGAAAATTTGTCGCCTATGCTGAACAGATTAATCTATCCTAATCTTCGAGAGTGAAGATCAACAAAAACAAGCATGACGATGGCAACAGCTACATTAGCTAAAACGTTTAAAAATCATGAATCAAAGCAGTGACTTGGAGCATATCAGCTGCGAATGTTCACTTTGAATAATGACTGAAATTCTCGAGATCCCAGAGGGAAGTTGCCGGCTAAGAATAATGAAGGGGTATATGGCATGTAGCACTTTTGGTGCATTTTTGTTCCTTTCAGTTGCTTTAAATGACTCTCGGGGTTGGGGTTTAACGTATATCTACAGATACTGAAGTATCGCTTCAGGGGTTGTTCATTTTGGAGAAAACATTTACAAGTTTTAGAAAGGAACACTTCCCAAGGGCGTAGGTCTATCAAAGGCTCTCTCTTCTCACAGTAAAATTTTTTGGGTTGACACTCCTCCTACCAACTATAATCCTTTAGACCTCTTCTTGAAAAAATTCACGTTTAACCCAGAAATGGAGAGAAGCAAAAAAACAGCAAGGCATATGTCATGTGAAGAGGGATAACTACATATTTGAGTTTGGGAGAAAGAGAGTGAGAGAAAGAAAGAAAGAAAGAAAGAAAGATGTGGATTGCAAGTTTTTTCGATTTGATTGGGAATTACATAAGAAGAACTCTATAGCTATGACAGTATTGACTACACCTATTTGAACAACATCCATCAGTCGATAAGCTGTTATAATTATTGGTTGTTGTTCTTGTTGTTGTAAGCTGTATAAAAAAAAAAAAAAAAAGTCATGCTACAATTTTTTTTAACTTATTTTGATACAAATCACCCGTTTTTTCGAAGCTTTTTATACTATGGATTTTATTTTTTATGCCTCAAAGTTGCCTCAACTACAAGGTTTCCAGAAGAAATAAAGAGGGATGCTGTTTTTTGGTAAAAAGTCATCCTATTAAAAGATGCTATAGAAAGAAATAATCATTTCATTTTTGTAATGGCGACAGACAACCTTGTAATGTTTTCGTATAAATATCCTCTCAGACCTCTCTTTTCATAATACTTACTGAGTACCATTCTTTTACAACAGTAATAACAATAACAATAATAACAACAATTCATAGTAAACAAATATAATGACTGCATTAATCAACCCACAAACAGTTAAAGGTGTCGCATATTTCACAGCAGTAATTGGTCCATTGGTATGGACTGGATTTGCAGTTAGACCAAATTTTAAAGGTGTCATTCGCTACAAGACCAATGAAGATCATGAATGGAACAAGGAACTGTTGGAAAAGTATGCCAGAGGTGGTTTAGATTTCAACAAGAAATATTAAACAAACAACAACAACAACAACAACAACAACGATGAGATGATATATATACTACCTACTTGCTTATTCTGCTACTTTCAAGTCGGGATCTCGCTTGAGATCTCGATGTTTAATTTAATATTTATTAATTTAATCACATCGATTACCGTAAACTGTAGCAGTTTTGATAATCCTCTTTTGACGCTCTACAAGTTGCTCTGAACAACTCAAAGTTTAAGAAAAGTCGTAACTCGTTAATTGGAAATATTATATCTGTATATTGTTAAAGTTATCCGTGCACTGACTACTGTTGTCATGTCTTCTGAGGAATCAAATCCATCCTCTTTACTCCTCCAGCAGCAGTACTTGCAGTGTTGCCAACATTCCTTTATTTTTATCCAAGAATTTCAAATGCCAATTCAACAAATCAATCTCACTTTGCAAATCGTGTATTTCATACTCCTGCTTCTGATATAATTGTGTCACACGCAGGTCAAAACGTGGCTTGATATACATAAACGTGATCAACAAAGGTGTTAATAATCCTGAAAGAAATCCGATCGATCTGTATCTTCTATTCATTTAAAATTCCTGATGTCTAGGGCTTAACTCGTTGTAAAGTCGGCCGTTGACAAATAGAAGAAAATTGTTAGTAGGTGAATGGTGGAAGTAGAAGAAGACGGGCATACTTTTGATGTGTTGTTAGTTGTGATAATAATAAAGAAGTCATAGTTGATTGATTGATTGATTGATTGACTGATTGATTGATAGTTGATAGCAGTAGCAGTAGCAACCAATTTTGGGCTGTTAGATGGGCATTATGAGGTATTTATATTCATTTGGTGACGGTTTGTTTGTCATACATTCAAAATGATTGATAATCATTTTTTTTTCCTTACCTGTTTACCCCACAGTGCCTTTGCTTACTTATTAAAATAAAGGCTTTCGGGAAAAAGAGAGAAGTCAAAGAAAAAAAAATACTTAGTAATTGAACTGAACTGAACTGAAATGTCTGTTATGTGTTTTTTTTTTTTTTTTTTTGAAGAAAAACTGTACTGATCGGTCCGGATATAAAATACATCGGCGGGTAAGATACATACATACATGCAAACAACCAACAACACTTTGTAATACACATTTCACTTCTTCTTACCACCACCAAATGCAAACTTCTTAAAATTCAAACCAAGCTTCCCCATCGTGGACTTGTCCTCTGAATCTTCATCGTTTAAATTACCCTCACTCCTCGATCTTGGCTTTTTGACACTCGCACTCGCACTCGCACTCCCACCACCACCACCACCACCTACTGATGATCTCGTATTCGAAGATGAAACTGATGAATTTTCCACTGGATCCAATAAGGATTTCACCTTGTACATCTGGTGTCCGTTCCCAAAACCTAAATCATCACCAAACGTCACTTTTGTATTTTGAGTGAATGTTGGATGGAATGACTTTGGCTGTCCCAGTGTTGCAGAAGAAGATGACGAAGAGGAGGAAATCGAATGGTGTTGTCTATGTCTTTGTTGTTGTTGTTGTTCTTGTTCTTGCTGCTGCTGTTGCTCTAATTGTTTATGGTGTATTGTGATCTCGTTGATGGATCTGGCACGCGAGGCATCGGATATCGACACGAGTTGTTTTTGGAATTTAAACATGTCGTAGTTATCATCAATCACAATCTCATCTTTATTTCCAAACTCTTCTTCTATATCATCGTCATCATCATCATCAAATGGAGACTTGAAGTTGACCGAATGGTAATGGTAATTATTGTTCACAACTACAACTGGAACACAAGAAGTCAGAATGATATAACTTGTCAATTTCATATGTTTACTCGCCCCAACTCTGTAAAATCCATTATAGCCTTTCCCCAAGCTTGAAATTGTCGAATTGGAGGACCTCTTATGGTGCAATACAGGAGGTTGCAACATCGAAGTAGTGTTGGTATTTTCAGCCGTTGACGATCCAGCACTGGAAACACTGTAAATTCTATTAATGGATGAAACTTCTTCTGTCTTGGATCCTACCACGATCAAATGCGGTTTGTACAACCGTAAACTGTCGTTGAAAACTTGCTTTGATGAATCACAGTTGATAATTTCCACCGAGATTTTCAAATTCAATTTTTTAGGTGTCACCAATTGTAAAGCATACGACATGATATTTTGGCATTTCTCATATATAGTTGTTGATGATATGTTGTAATATTTCGAAGTTTCAAATTTGTCACCGGCCTCATCTTTCCCATCTTGGTGGTTGCTTGGGATAAGGTTCCCATCATTGTCGAATCTCGATTTACGCCTTAATGTATTGAGACTATTTTGATTTTGTTCAATTTCACGGATAGAGATATGTGAGGTGATGACAATATGATCCCCATCTATGGCCAATTTGTTGATCATGTAATCTATGGCATTCCAAGTATGTTTTCTTCCCGTAATACAAGTTAACAAGACCCTGTTGTTATCTTCGGAATAATATTTGTCGTAATCTTGATGCTTGGATGATATACAGCAGGCACCATGCTCAACAACGGGTCTCGAAGGATATGGTTTATCAACCAGCGCAGTGGACTGAGCCAGTGCTGTTGAGTTAATTTTGGATAAAGAGTCCGATTGTTGCTGCTGAAGTGATGATGACGATGATGGTGGTGGTGGCAGTGATGGAAGGTTTTTGAAACTGAACCCTTCAATGTTCAATGATGATTTTTTTGTATATGATTCTTCTAATGCTGTAAGCTCTTCGTTGGTCATATCGGCAAATGATTTTCTTCTCGGTTTTTGTTGTTGTTGTAGTTGTTGTTGTTGTTGTTGTTGTTGTTGTCGCAACAATTCTTGCTCGTCATCTTGTTCGTTTTCTTGATCATTGTCACTGTCATATTGTTGCTCGTTATTATTCGTTATAGTATTATCATCAGTTTTTGAGATTGTGTAGTTTATCTCACCATTATATTTTTTTTTCTTCAATATTGATTTCGAGGGAGGTGGTGGTAATCTCGGTATTTTCCTCCTCAGTTGTGTTTTTTGATTTGAAGAATTGTTATAGTGTTGTTCAATGTTATTGATAGTGGCATTACCAAAGCCGAAATTTAGGTCACCCCAAAGTTTGGATTTTTTGTGACCTTGATCATTGTTATTGTCCTGGTCTTGTTCAGTTTTAAATTGCGGAGGGATGTGAAGTGGATTTGAAGGGTCTATATAAGTTGGATATAGATTGTTAAAGGACACCCTTCTTGAATAGATCAGTTGTGGCATATCTCTGGGCTGAGATTGTTGTTGATGTGGATGTATAATATTGGATAAAGTTGTCATGATATTGGATATCGTGAAATGAATATATGAAAGAAATGATTAAAATATCGTTTGATGTCTCTTGCTGCAAATAATAACAATAATAGTAATAATAGTAAAGAAGGAGCAGCGAGCGTAGAAAAAATGACAGCTTGAGTGGGACAGAGACAGTACTAAAGAAATGATTTTTAAAGTTACTCTGAATCAGGTTGATGGCTAAGTAATTGTGAAATAGTATAGTATGGTATAAATAGATAGACAAATCATAAGAACTGGATACTCAAGGATATTATTATGTATTTATATATACTCCGATATGTCACTTTATTGTATCGTTTTGTATATTGATTGATCTGATTTCGTATAAAAGCGATTTTTTCCCAGTGTGTTAAATGAAAATTTGCCAAGATTATTACTATTTAAATGGAAGGAACACTTAGTTACACACTTGAAATTGACTGACTGATCATATAAGTAATTTAATCGAGAATGAGAATTCCGGGGCAAAAATATTGAGACTAAGAATGAAAATAAGGGTTCGAAAGATGGACATTAATTTTATTCAGTATGCCTTGTTGTTGTTGGAATTTTTAGTCATTTGTACTTATTTTTCTATCAGTCTACTTACTACCTATCCATCTTGGCCCATGATGACCATAAAAACAACAACATTAGAGAGGAGTAAAATGTATATTGATCCTTGACACACTACTGTATATACTGTCTCCTTTCTCCTTTCTCCTTTCTCCCTGAATTAAAAAAAAGTTCTCCATCTCCATTTTATTTTCTTCCGAAATCTATATATATATATATATATATATATATATATATATATATGTGATCCGGTTTAGCCGATGCCATCGTTGTAAAAGATACAGAGCAATGCCCCTTCCTAAACCGTACTATACAGGATAAGATATAAATCTTTCATTTGCTATTTTCTCATGTTTTCCCACTACGTAACGGATTGATCAAAGAAAGGCAACAAACACACACTGCGAAAAAAATGTTCACTATGTAGTTTTCCATTTTATTTATTTGCTATTTGACGAATTTTCTAACCACACTCATGGAGCACATATAAATATACCGTTATTTCCAATTGTATCTTATTCAAATTACATTACATCAGCAATATCTAAATTACAATACCGACAAAAACTACAAAACAAAGATGTCTCAATTTTTTAAGAACCGTCCTGTGTATGTACAGATTATAATCTATCCACCCAACAACCACAACACACATACTAACCTCAATGAAAATATAGATTGAAAACATTCACTGCACTTGGTGCTTGTATAATTCCAATATACTTGATGTCCAACTCAATTGGTCCCTCATTTGGTAAATTGATCGACTTCAAGAGAAAAGAGGAAAAGGAGCAATTACAAGCTTCAAACACATACGATCCATATCATTGGAAAATTAGATTGTTGGACAAGTTTAAACACTCATTTAGAAGTCCAATTCCTTATGATGAAAAAATTGAAAGCAATTTCATGAAGGAAATTGCCAATGCCGAAGGAGAAACTCCAAAAGGTTTTGAAAACGATTTCAAACAACATCCAGATGATGATGCTGGTGAAGTTCAAAAGGATATCGATAACGCTGCAAACACCATAGGTAAAGATGTCAAAGAACAAAGTGGTCCAGTAACTAGTGAAAACAAAGAAGAAGCCAAGAAGGAACCTGTTGAAAACAAAGAAAGAAGACCAGAAGGTGACAAGACTGAAGAATCTAAACAAGAAGCACCAGAAGTCTCCAAGGACACCACCGAACCAACAAAGGAACAAAAAACAGAAAAAGATGTTCCTGAAGATGAAGAAAAACAAGGCCGTAACCCAGTTGCCAAAAACGCAGTCGAAGGTACTGACACCCCAGCCAAGAAAACCGAAGTTGTTGCCCATACAACAGTACCTGACGCAACACTCGATGAAGATATAAGAACCTCATCAGACGCCGGTGGTGAAGCTCCATTGGCCTCATTGCATTCACCAATCAACAGCACCAATTCTACGGCCCCTGAACATCCACCAAGTGCTGGATCCACAGATCCTAAGGATTCAATTGTGGTTCCTGAATCACCAGATGCAGCTTTGGATAAATCTATCGAGCCAGTATTTGAATTGCATAAGAATGGGGCTCCACATCATGAATCAAAGATTGATCATAATTAGTTAATTTTAAAGCATGGTTCAGGTTAGATTTTCATTATGTAACGAAGGATAATCATTCTACGTACTTATATAATTACAATGCAGTAATGCAAAAAGTCATCGTCAGCAACATGAAATGAAGATAAATATTGATTCTAGTGCCTAGTGTAAATCAGCTTCTAAATTGTGCAAAAATTGGTAATAAAACGCAATCGCCAACAAATGTGACTCCAAATCCAGCTTCTCATCCACCGAATGAACATGAGACTCATAATTCTTCATCAGTGAAGGTTGGAATCTATATATATGATCCGTCAAATCCCAATATGATTTAGTATCCGTGTTCCCTGTGGAAATCGTTGGTGTCACAACTAGATATTCTTCTTGACCGTGTTCACCGTAGTACTCTGGATAATAATCTTTCTCGTATAAATGTCTTAATGTGCCCACTAAGGTGTTCCAACTATCGTCATTGATTGGAGTCACTGGCGCCGTAGCTAAGGGATCACGGTACAGGAATTGGAAATACCCATTCAGTGTCTCTTGTCTGATAGTCTTGTTATCGACAATAACCCCCAAATCGTACTTGTCCAGTATTTTCAAGATATTATCGCTTAATTTATCACTGGTCTCACGAACACTGGACTCGACACTGATCCTATTGTTGACTAAGATCGACACGTGCTCTGGTAACGCGTTGGATTTGGCACCACCTTTGATGATGTCGATCAGTTGCGAGGTCCTGATGAGGAACTTGTTATATGGGGACGAGTTCATCCAGTCCACTACAGCGGCATTGGCATCGATGTCCAAATGTGCTTTCAAAATATTGGACCGGAGGCTCTTGTCAAGAACTTTGGAGTGCTCGGCAAAGCACTGGAGTTGGCCTAGAGTAGGGTTTAAATTTGTCAATTGGGACTCATACGGAGTGGCCTCAATCTCGGTGATCAATTCAGAGATGATACCGATACTGGTGTGGTCTGGTGGAACACTCGAATGGCCACCAGGAGTGAAGAGCTCTATCTCCAGATCCAAGTAGCCTTTTTCACCGGTATTGACCCCGAGATAGTATTCCTTCTCCTCCATCGTGTAAGAACCTCCACCTTCGTCCAAGATCATATGGATCGAATCAGGTCCATATTTGTCAAAGATGGCACGGGACAACAAGTACAGTGATCTACCAATGGCCTCCTCGTCAGCACCAAAGGACAAGATAATGGTACGTTTGGGCTCAAATTTTTGCTGGAGTAACAATTCCACTATTTCAAACGTGGCGACAAGCAAACTCTTGCAATCCAGACTACCACGGCCCCAGACGTATTCGCCATCAAAGACACCGCTGAAAGGTCCATATTTCCAATCTTTGATCGTTTCTTTTTGCACAGGGACAACGTCTTGATGGGCCATTAACACTATTGGCTTCAAATCAGGGTCTGAACCTTTCCATGTGTACAACAATCCCGCGTACACTTTTTCCAATTCTAAGTTCTCGTGGATCAAGGGGAATGTCGTTTTGAAATAATCGTGCAATTCTTCATACAGTGACCATTTTTCTGGATGATCATCAATAAACCCCCACTCATCATAAACTTCAGTAGCAATTTGAACTGCACCGGACAATTTCAGCAGAGACTCGTTCAGAAAATTGGCATCGTGGAGTATGGTGTGGAGTACTTTTGATGAGAAATTTGGATGTTTTGATGGATCGACAACATCTGGGATCGGACAAAGCAGATCCGGACTGGACTCAGCTTTGGGCTTGATGACCTCATCAAGCTTCTGATGGTATTGAGACTGCTGATAGTCTATGGAATGATAGAAGTACAAAGTGGTTAAAACTAGTGATACCAAGATAGTGGTTATCGGGATAAACATTCTGGCAAATTTCCATTGCCTAGAAGTTGATTGCTGGAAATCCAGTTTCGAGTTCATGTTCAGATATACACTAATGGTACAGTACGATACAATTGAGTAGGATGTTTATTCAAGTGGCATGAACACTGTGTACTCACTCAAGTGGCTCTTGTTTTTTTAAATATTTATGCTTCTTTTTTATGGCTTGCCGCAATTTCGCACGCATCCTGCCGATACTTACTACCACTTTTTTCTTTCGTCGCCGTACCAAAATCAATGTGCACAGTGCTGTGATTTTACATTCAGAGTGATTGGTTACAACCATAGTTTAATAATTAAAGATGCGTATATTAAAGATGGAGTGAACTAAGGGGTAAAATTTTGTAGTAACTGAATTTTTTATTGGAAAACTATCATCATAACGAAAAAAACGCAAGCAACTCCTCCTTCATAATTGTTTGAGATTGAGCGAAAGCAACCAAACTTGAGATAACTAATAATACATATGAATTGAGTGAAATAGATTATGGAAAATGACAAACAAACAACAACAACAACAAAACACAGTTTGAATTGATCATGCAATGAACTATTGTTGATTTAAATATCATCAGCAAATCTAAGCTTCAATACCTGTTAACCAACCCTTTGATCTTTCAACTGCCTTCTCCCACAATACCCAAGATTTTCTTCTTTCATCATCTGATAATGTAGCATGGAAGGTGTTGTTGACTGGAACATCATCTTTAGTAGTCAAGAGCTCGTTACCCTTGGTGATAGAATCAACGGCATCGGTCAATGATGTCCAGACACCTTGCTGCAAACCAGCAGCAATGGCAGCACCTAAGGCGGTACATTCAGCATTTGGTGATCTTTTAACGGTAACACATGGACCCAAGATATCGGATTGAATTTGCATAACTTCATCAGACTTGGACATACCACCATCGACAGCCAAGTTACTCAATGGAGAGTCCTTGGTGTGCTTGTGTGATTCATCCAAGAAGTCGGCACTGGCGCCAGCATCGTTGACCATAGCTTTTAAAATGGCTCTTGTTTGGAAACAAACACCTTCCAAGGCAGCTCTAGCAATATGGGAAGCGGATGTGTATTGGGTCAAACCTAAAATAGTTCCTCTTGATTCTGAGTCCCAATATGGAGCAAATAAACCACTGAATGCAGGAACGAAGACAACACCACCAGAGTCTTTGACCAATGAGGCCAATGGTCCGACATCTTGTGCCTTACCAATTAATCTCAAGTTGTCTCTTAACCATTGAACACATGAACCAGCAACGGCAATGGAACCTTCCAAGGCAAATTGTGGGTTGGAAGCACCTTCACCGTCAACGCTGTCGTCTAATTGTGGGAACCAGTAACCAAATGTGGTCAAAGCACCATTTTTAGAGATCAACTTGGTGTCACCAGTGTTGTACAACAAGAAAGCACCAGTACCGTATGTACATTTGGCAGACCCTTTCTTGACAGCCAATTGACCAACCAATGAAGCAGATTGATCACCGAGACAACCACAAATTGGTAATCCTTCAACTGTTTTCAAGACTTCTTGAGCTTCTTTGGTTAATTCACTTTCAGTGTAACCGACTGCTTTCAAGTCTGGAATCTTAAAGTTACCGTAAATTTCAGATGAAGAGACAATCTTTGGTAATTGAAGCTTGGATCTGTCAACACCCCAGAAGTCCAAAAGTTCATCATCGTAATCTCTGGTTTCCAAGTTCATGAATGCAGTTCTGGCAGCGTTAGTGACATCGGAGACAAAGGCATTTTCCTTTGACAAGTGGTAGATCAACCAGGTATCAACGGTACCGAACATTAAATCACCGTTACCGTTGTTGTATGCATCAGCAACTTCTGGAACATTTTCCAATAACCAAAGAAATTTGGTAGCTGAAAAGTATGTTGAAATTGGAGTACCATTCTTTTGCCTAATAGCTTCCAATTTTTCCTTGGAGTTTTCATTGTTAATTCTGTTGACAATTGCTGTGTTTCTGGTATCGTTCCAGACGATACCGTTGTACAAAGCTTTACCGGTCTTTTTGGACCAAAGAATAGTGGTCTCTCTCATGTTAGCAATACCAATAGACTTGACCTTATATTCTTGCTCATCAGCACCACGTTCTTTGTTGATGATTTCCAAAGTGGATAGACAACAGGCGAAACATTGTACAGCATTGGCCAAGATACTTTCAACACGGCATTCAACCCAACCGGCTTTTGGGAATGCCAAAGTTGGCTCTTTAGCATCTTCCAAAACCAAGTCATCACCTGCTGTTATAGCAATACCTTCATTCGAGATGATTTGGCTAGAGTCTCTTCTGTCACCGACTTGAGCAGATGTAGAGTATTCGATTTGATGTTTGGCAACTTCTTGTCCCAAGTTGTTGAAGAGAATGACTCTTGTAGATGTTGTACCGATATCGATGGTCAGTACTAATGGCTTGAAGTTGTCAGTCATTGTGGATGTGTGTGGATGGTTTGATTAATAAATATTATAGAGTGAATAAATTATGATATTGATATTTCAAGAAGATATATGAACAGAACATGGGATATAATTGGATATTTATATTGAAATTTTGGGCAGTGACTTATTCAACATGGGAACCGATGTCTGGTAAAAATAATCAGCGCTTTAGCCAAAACTTTCTTTCCCCAGAAAAATTTCTCTTTCCAGTCGAGAGATGCGCAAAAAATTTGCTATTTTAAAATAAGATAATTGCAATTATCACAATCTCTCGGAACAAGCTTGTTCTCCACATTGCAAATCTTTTTTGCGTTCTGGTCATCTTTTTCTTTGCTTTTTGCTTTTCCTCAGCTTTTCATCTGTTCCGAGAAGTAACTCCGAAAAATTGTGTCCCGGGTGCGCCCCATATGCAGCCCCACCTTCAAGTCTGGAACAACCACTTTTGAAGCTTGGCGCAGATCTCGATTCGGAATGTCTTCTTGAGAGCTGTGAACTGCATAATCCATTAGATGAGCACGGATGAGCTTGTTAGGATTATTGAGTCAAGATAAAGTGAGGATTGAATCCTATTTGCAACCTGGCTTTATTTCTGTAACTCACAGATGGGAAGTGAAATAAGCTAACAAACAGCTATATGTTACTGTATGTAGAGATACCAAAAAAATGTAGTGCTTATACAAATCTTCACTGCATTTGATTTCACTTCTATCACATATCCAATAATAGACTTAGACGTAGGAAAATGAATTTTTTCTGTCAACATTCGATTATTTGCACGGAGAAAAAACAACATAATTGCATAAATCCATCTCCCAGCTATAAAATAATTGCTGAAGTAGATTTACTGGGCAGTGTTGTTGAGATAACAAACATACATATTTTTGCTATTATACAAAACATCTGGATGCACAATTGAAGCTGTTAAAGGGAGAAGGTATACGCTACATCTTGTTACGAGATCATCGCCCGAGCGCAATACGTGTATAGATAACCTTGCGATTACTTTCTTCCAAATTTCAAATCTTACAAGAGGAAGTAGACTTGAACTGGCGCACGAACGGCAGTGCTTGTCGCGTTTCCTGTCTCGCTCCATTTTTTTGAAATCACAACAGACCGTCAAGATAAGTGAGACCAGCGTGAAAAAAAATAGTCACATTCCGGTGGATTAACTGTTAGTTAGGTCTACGATTCAAAAAAAGAAAAAGGAATTTTCTGAACACCGAACAGAGAGAAGAAAATGGAAAAATGGAACAATAGCAGGAAAAAATAATTTTACAACTCTTTGGTTTCAATCTGGAAAAAAAACAAAACGATACAGCCTTCCTATATATTTGCTTAACTTGTAGTTACGTTGCAACCACCATACAGCTATTATCTTTTGAAAAGTTTCTTGCAATAACTAGACAGCTTGATAGTCGGGACATCACAAAAAGAGCTCTTGAAGCTTATTAGGACCCGCAAGAAACATAAGCTCTTCTTATTTGCGTACTAAGAAAGAAAAATCTGGGGCGTGCCCTGCTTTTTTTGTTCTTGAGATAGAACATTCAGATTGTTTCTAGCCTTTCGCGGAACAGAGAAACTCCGAGCTGCTCCCCGAACTCGAAAACAATGCAGCTATGAAAAACATAAAAAAAATTAACGCAAATACCAATCGCTCATTCGTTGGATGAATGTAATTTGTTGATTCAATCAACCCCAGAATTTACTGAAAATCCTTATTGAACAACCCCAATTAATTCCCAGTTCATCTTCAAAAAAACGGATTTCGCTGTTATCCTTTCAGCAGCCATACTTATGATTTTCAACAAGGAAAATAAGTCCTGTCGTTTTTTGTAGATTCCAAGAGTTTTTCCAGGTAATTTCTTTAAGATCAGCAATAAATCCGTTATATGAAAAACAGCTTTAGGTCTTGCTGTAAATTATAGCCACCCGCTGAATTTCTATGTTATTGTTGGTCGCTTCACTTCCAGCTAAAGGGAGCATCTAATTCTCAAATCGTTCGATCTTTTCGGTTTGGCGATCTAGCATAAGAGGAACGGCACTCAATGCCTCGAGCATTCTAAAATCACAAGCTAACAGCATACATGCAATTTCCTCCATAAACATGCGTACTGAGAAAGACGCGATTAAGTGCGTACTTTGTGGCTACAGCAGAATGAAAAATATGAAAATGGGGTTAAAACCCGGGGTAAAAGAAAAACTAAAAAAATTTGGATACCTCTTCAACTACCACCAGAAGTAAATAACGTATAAAAAGGAATTTATTATTCTTCTATCTTTCCGAAGATGGTTCCCCCTCATAATTGTTGACATGGGCAGCTGGATTAACACAGTTCGAATGCTTCCATTTCTATTGTCACTGTCCAGGAACCCCTCTTGCTTTTGGGACTTAACTTAAAATCCAGTAACAACGGAGCGTATCTTTCTCAAATTGGAATTCTGATTGTGGAGAAACACAGGGAACAATTGAATTGTTTTCACTTCACTCTCATTCTTTGTTGACCAGTTTCCGAATTCTTGCAACTGTTCTGAGCTATTTAATTGATCCTTCCCCCTTTTTCGGGTTGTATTCGAGATCCATTCATCCATCCCGATACACCTCTTTGATGCTTTGGAATTTTGTTGAAATATTCCAAGCGATATTACCCCGACTTTTTCTTCTTTTCAGATCAGATCATTATCCGTGTTTGCCAAAACAATTGGGATCTCAGAGATTCTCCGTTTGTAGGAACCCAAATTGTGCAACAAGACAACCAATCGAAAAAGATTTCACTATTTTACTAATGCACTTCCTTGTCTTCTCATGGCAAAAGCAATCAAATACTTTTTTGTAATAGTTAGGCTTAAATGTAGTACATCCTGATGAGGCCTGAAGGTGGGTTTCATTTAACCACCAATTCATCACTTCACATATGACTAATTGGGGCATTGTTTTGATATCCAAGAGAAACTGGATTTACGTCACGGTGATATCAATATGCTGTTCGACTCAATTGGCCTCTTGGACCTTTTTTCTTGAATGATCCGTCTTGAGTTATCGTAAGAAGGACAATTTCTTTTGATGAAAAGCTTCTCAAGCTCCTCAGTTCTCCTCCCTTTTTCGATAGTCCGCTTGAACTGAAATATCGGCCAATAACAGCAAGACCAACAAACTTGTGGGGTATTCCGTGATTCTTCCGAAACAAGAACAGGATCATTTATTCGGGTTTGATTCGTTTGCAAAGCTTTGTGTGAGGTGTTTATAAGTTTTTAAAGGTGAGCAAGAACAGGAACGATTCTAAAATAAGTGAGGCAAAAACGAAATTGATGATAGTTCCGAGAGCATGTTTACAAAGAGAATTGAGTCTCAGCAAAGTTTATTAGCTCTTAAATCCTTCCTTTGCCCTCAGACCTGAGGCCCTTGTTACTCTTGGCTTTCATACTTTTGCGAGACGTGGAGAAGCTATAATTGCAATCACGAATTTTGATTTGTATCATTTTCATATAGATAGCTTCAATTTTACTTTTTCTTTCTTTTTGGAGGAGCAGCCACCAAGAGCTTTGTAGGAAACCAATCAATAAATTCATTATTGCTTTTGTTAGTGAGCTTTTCTGATGACCAACCACTTCTTACCGAGAACTGGGGACCAAGTCACAACATGAAAATGAAATTAACCCGACCATGTAAACATTTTCGCTTACAGAAAAGGAACGAATGAAACTTCTCAAGAACAGAAACAAAGCTGGATGTTTTTTTACAACTCAGTCCCGAAGCAGAACAAATCCGAATTTAACAAAATTCCAGATATTCCGAGAATTATATCGCATAACACCCTGTACACTCCTCATTTTGAGCAAGCCGTCAGCTTTTTGAAGAAAGCAGCGCCTTAAACCTGATTGAATTTTCTTCCTTGATCTGCTTCCTTTCTCACGAAGATATTTTACCCATCATTCTATCTCCCCGCAAAATAACTCTTACTATATACATGAGACACACGTTATCAATTATTCTCTAACAATAAAGGAACAAGTATGGAACTCCATGGATCGGCGGTTGTATAGCTTTTTTTTGTCAGACACAGCATCTAGGCTGATATTTCGCTAGTTCCCAAAGCACGGAACATAGGCAGATTCTATTGGTTGCAAATTTTGCCTCTTACATTTTTTCCCTTTTAAAAGATCAATTAATTTTTTTTTATATCAAGAACGCGGCCTCAAAGGGATTGATTTTTCTTGCAATTTTATTCTCGGAATATTAGCTAAAACTTAGCTCGCAGGCCGAGAAAAGGTATTTTCTTTGGTCACGGAAACATGAGCAAATGATCTATTGAATAGTTGGTCTCCTGGGGCTGCACTTGTTCTAAATCCGGGAGTTTGTGGGAGATTTTGCAGCACTAAGTAATTGAATTTTACATACTATCACAAAACTGAAAAGAAAAGTAAACTGGAAACGATCATTTATTTTTTGTGTTAATTAATATTCCCCATTCCTGTTCTTGAAAAAAATTTGTCCCTTTTTAACTTTCTTGGATAAACTTCGAAATGCTGTGTTCTTGTTGGAAAAACAATAAGCACTTTGGATTTCAATTCGCCAATTTTTGAATTCGAAAGGATTTAAATTGTTTTACCCCAGTTTTTATGTTTTCAAGAACACCGCATGAACTTCCCTATGTCCATTCATCTCAATTCTATACAAACGAAAAACAAAAAGTCACAGAAAAAAAAATTATTTTCTTTTTGCTTTGTATAAAGAACATCGATTTTCCCCAGAGTTCCCTTAACTTACTCCACAAATTAATTATTCTTGCCGAAATAATTTGTACAAATATAAAATAGAGTAGATATCCAGCTATATTACTTTCGTTTTATTATTACAATGTCCAAACCAGAAGTGAGAGAGTTTGAAAACATGCCAGCAGGAACATCAGGATCATCAGAAAACATAGAAGAAAAGATCATCGCTCAACAGGATGAAGAGGACGACGATTCACCAGTCTTCTTAAACTCATGGTCCAAAATACGTTATGAATATAGAGAATATATTGCCGAATTCTTAGGATGTATGATATTGGTAGCATTCGGTGATGGTGTTGTTGCCCAAAAGACATTGTCTGACGGTGCCGCGGGTGATTATTCCACCATCGCCTTCTCTTGGGGTATTGCTGTTATGATGGGTGTTATGGTAGCCGGTGGTGTCAGTGGTGGTCATTTAAATCCAGCTGTCACTTTTTCCGCTGCTTGCTTCAGAGGTTTTCCTTGGAGAAAATTTCCAGGATACATGTTCTCACAGTTGTTGGGTGGTATGATGGGTGCTTATGTTGTTTATGGAACTTATTACCAACTGATTGACAATGTTGAAGGTGTTGGAATAAGGACGCATACAACTGCTGGTATCTTCTGTACATTTCCTCAAGATTTCTTGAACAGCAAAGGTCAATTTGTATCTGAATTTGTCGCTTCAGCTATATTACAGTTGGGTATTTTTGCCATGACTGATGCTTTCAATGTTGCTTCAGTCAAATACTGGTTCCCTATTGGTATCTTCTTTTTAATTTATGGTTTAGGTTCCTGTTTTGGTTACCAAACAGGGTATGCTTTGAACGCCGCAAGAGATTTCGCCCCAAGAGTGGCAGCTGTCAGTGTTGGTTACGGTAGTGAGATGTTTACTTATGGCCATAGCTATGCTTGGGTTCCAGTTGTTGCTCCATTCATTGGCTGTTTCACAGGTGGTTTCATTTACGATGTATTTGTCTACGCTGGTAACGATTCTCCAGTCAATAAGCCATACTTTGGTCTTTCCAAAATGTTGAAAAAGGATAGAAGTCAATACAACAACCAAGTATAGATGCTGGGTTGCTGCTATTGTTACAATAGGTTCAAATGCAATGAAGAGTTGACAAAAAAGAACATAAAAAGTCCTACTGATCTGCATTTTTCTAGTTTTGATTTAGAGTCACATTTTCAGTTCTTGAAAGGTCTTAGTACAGTCGTTTACGCCTCTTGGCCAAAATTTTTATTTCCCTTGACAAACTTTATACTTATAATCATGATAATATTACTCCAAATATAATTGTTTGACGCCTTCAAACATATTGTAATTCTTCACCATACTAAAGATCTCGTCTCGCCTTACTGTTGTAGAGAAGTTCGTGTGTGTTAACAAAAAAGCAAATTCGTATGTTTTGCATACTCTGCAACAACACTCATTGGTGTGCATATTGCAATACCTCGTGCCTAAAGCTGGCAAATATCATGGGTCAGTGAGTCGCTTTGATGTGAGGCAACCATAATTCTTGAGCATAGACGATTGCAGCTGAGCATAATCGGAACGCAATTATTTGTCTAGTAGAAGAATAGAAACAATGCCTCTTTATCAAATTAACTCAGGCACGTCTGCAAAATAATGTTTCATCTTAGATCAGGTTGTCTCAGGAAATGTTAGAATGCACCAAGACTATTACGAAAGGAGACTGTTGTTGTTGTTGTTGTTGTTGTGTGAAATCACAAACGTAAGGTGAGCTATAAGCACATAAATACACATAATTTCTATTGTACTCAACCTTCAGATCAAGAGGACAATCTTCAGCTATTGTGATTGCAACGTGCACTTTTCTGTTAAAATTGCTCAAGTGTTAGGTTATACTTGTCGCTCCAAATATTGAACGCAACGCACGAATGATAGTCATAGAAGCAATAATATCTTACCGAGATACATTCGTTTCGAACTAGTTGCGTTTCCGTTCCAAACTTCCTGGTTGGATGGAAAACTTTGTTTGTAAATCGTTTTACACAGAAAATCCGTGCGCTCATTAACTTGCTTTGTAGTTTGTTCAGGCAAAAAGTTGAAGCGCAGATTAAGTAATCATCCTTCGGATTAAATGCTTAACTTTCCCTTATTGCTCAGAAATAATTGTTTTTTTGCTCGAGCTCGTTTGTGATATGTTTGTAGTGAATTTGATACAGCAGTTAGAAGTGGTGGCGTTGATGCTTCTCTGGACAACGTGTATATTTGCTGCGTACAATAAACACAAAGACGCAACCTGATTACGTTTCGAACAAAACTATTTGCGCCTATCAGAACTTGTCCGATTTCATCTGTAGCGTTGAATAAACGGCGCTCCCTGTTGATTCTGAAGAGCAAATATTTATCACTTTATATTGCACCTCAATGATGCGAGCCATCACAAACGTGCTGTGGCAGTGATTGATGGAAACAACAAGTTCTACATCTATATTGAGACTATATTCAGCCAATAATTTCCCAGAAGTTCAAGATCCTTTAAGAGTGACTTAACCATGTTGCAACAAAAAATATACCTTATATAATCTTGTTACCCCGATTGATGAGTTTGAATGTTAAAGCTTCTTCAACATCAATTGAAAGAGATGTAAAAAAAGGCTTGATCGAGATATCCTTTTCTAGAGCAAAGGCCACCTACTATTGATCAATCAGCTCTTTTTGCTGCCTGTTTCCAAAGGCAAACCAACCTCGCCTTTTAGTTCAAATGCTAACTAATGCTTTGAAGACTTTCGGAGTTTTCCACTGAACTAGAACAGGAGATAAACGCGGGGGACAATTTGTGTTTTTTTTCGATTTGGGCTGCAAAAGAAGATAAAAAAAAGCTCAACAGCACAGAATCAACTGATAAGAATTCCATGTCTGATCACTATTTTCGTCTGGAGCTGATTTCAGCCCTTTCTCGAAATTTCTCAAAATTTAATGATGGATTTTGCAGCCTCGAGGTCAAAACACATTTTTCGAAGCTCACCCGAGTTGGAAAAGTGCATCCAAACACCCTCAAGTGACTTACTTATAATCTCGAACGATCTTCAATTTTCAATAAAAACTCTGGGTCTGGTACGTGGCTCGCTAAACTGTTTTCGCAGGGTGCAAACCAGCTGTACAGCTTGAAAGCTTTCAGAGAAAGGGACCGGCTTGCAAATCTAAAAAATGTAATTGGCCCTGATCTCTGACTGTTTTTTCTTCAGCTCCTCGCCGCTTTAGCCTTTCTTTGACCTTGAAAATATTGGGCGGAAGCTTACTGAGTGCACGACCCCCAAGTTCCCCGATTGCAGCGGAAGGAAAGTGACAAACAACCCAAGTCGGAGACGGCTACGAGCTAGCAGACGAGCTATTCGCCTACAAATGGAAGAAATCTGACTAACTAACGCCTCTAGATGTTAGAGAGTATAGCTCATAGTATGTAAATCACGTCTTTTATGGTTGGCCAGTTGAAGATCGGATAGACTCATGCTTCCTATTAACTAAGCATATCCTTACATAGGCAATTGAAGGTTTTCACAAGAAGCTAATGAAGTTTCAAGAGTCATTTTTTGTACAACACCAGAGGTAATGACTTGAAATATTAGATAATCAGGCCATCGTAGAACTGTGATTGGTCGATAACGAAGCGCCCTCATGCCCTTCTTGCCAATTCAGGAAATGTAGTGAGTAAACAAGAGAAAAAATTTAGGCGAAAACAAATCTGGATTAGTTGTTTGCGCCCTTTGCTGGACACAAATACAAAGATTTTACTACGAGGAATCAGGAAAAATTATAAAAATAACTCAAAATTGGGCGCAAACACCATCAAGTGGGCAAAAGTCAGTTGAGACAAGAAATTATCATTTGGAGGAAACTTCTTTTTTTTTTCTAATCGCTAAGTATATTAGACATCTGATATCCTACCTTTTTCTCTTTTCTTATATTCTTTAGGTTTATCCTGATCAAGATTACAACTATCAACTTTATATATTCCCATATATAAAAGAACTTTCTTTCTTTTGCTATTTACTGTTACTTCTGTTTTTTTTTCGAGAGCAACAAAAACATCAAAAAACAAAACTACACATAATAAAATAACACAAAGATGTCGGTAGTAGAAAACACAACAACTTTACAAAAATATTTGGCGTTAGATCAAAGAGGTGCTGTTATTGCTGAATACGTCTGGATCGATGGTACAGGTAGCATAAGATCCAAAGGAAAAACTTTAAGCAAAGCTCCAAAAGATTTATCCGACTTACCAGAATGGAACTTTGACGGTTCATCAACCAACCAAGCTCCGGGTCATGATTCCGACATATATTTAAGACCAGTCTCTTATTATCCAGATCCAATGAGAGGTGGTGACAACATTTTAGTTCTTGCTGAATGTTGGAACAACGATGGTACTCCAAACAAATTCAACCACAGACACGAATGTGCTAAATTGATGGAGGCCCACAAAGAAGAAGAAGTTTGGTTCGGTTTGGAGCAAGAATATACTTTGTTTGACAACGAAGATAAACCATACTGCTGGCCAAAGAACGGTTTCCCAGCCCCACAAGGTCCATACTACTGTGGTGTTGGTACCGGTAAAGTTTACGCCAGAGATGTTGTTGAAGCTCATTACAGAGCTTGTTTATACGCTGGTATCAACATCTCAGGTATTAACGCTGAAGTCATGCCATCGCAATGGGAATTTCAAGTTGGTCCATGTGAAGGTATCAAGATGGGTGATGAATTATGGGTTGCTCGTTACTTGTTGAGCAGAGTTGCTGAAGAATTTGGTGTCAAAATTTCTTTGCATCCAAAACCATTGGCTGGAGATTGGAATGGTGCTGGTTGTCATACTAATGTTTCCACCAAGGATATGAGAGTTCCAGGTGGTATGAAGGTCATTGACGCTGCATTGGAAAAATTATCAAAGAGACACGAAGAGCACATTGCCCTTTATGGTTCTGATAACGATATGCGTTTGACCGGTCGTCATGAAACTGCTTCCATGAGCGCTTTCTCATCAGGTGTTGCTAACAGAGGTGCTTCAGTTAGAATTCCAAGATCTGTTGCCAAGGAAGGTTACGGTTATTTCGAAGACAGAAGACCAGCTTCAAACATTGATCCATACTTAGTTACTGGTATCATGGTTGAAACTGTCTGTGGTGCTATTCCAGATGCTGATATGACAAAAGAATTTGCTAGAGAGTCTTCATAAGTTGTTTTCTCAGTCCGATTATATTTTTTGTCGTTTTATCGTATCTAGTTATTTGAGTTTGTTAATCTCTCCGTTCAACGTGTCATTGGTTCTGTCTTTCTTTTCTTGTCTACAGCTTTTATGAAATTAAATGTTATATTGTTTTCTGTTGTCTCTTTCCTTTGCAGTGTCAACAACCGGTTTGGTATTCATACAATAGAGGGCAGTTTCATCATCCGCAACTTACATACCTATCAGAGGCTTGCTTTCAAGGGCTATTTTTAGAGAAGCTGGACTTCTTATTCTACAAGACATGTGTCAACTTTTTTTTTTCTTTTTGAACTATTCTTATTCACATTATTGCCAATAAAATGACACGAGTACGCCATAATTTCGCTTCTTTTTAACTACACTTATATTCGCTTATAGTCTCCTGTATCCTAAACCAGCGAATCAGCCTTTTAGAGAACACGCATATCTCATCACTTGTCTAGAAGACGTGAACTCTCTTTCAACCGAACCGTTCAAGGACTTCTGCTTACGAGAGGTCATCCAAACCCCGAAACCTTCTTCTCAAGATCTCACCGAGAATTCCTTCCTTTCTTTCCCGTTTGACCTTGAAACATTTCTTTTGCAGAATCATCCGTCAGGATTACATAATCGCTTAAGTCATCAAAATCGAAAAAAAATAAATGGATTACATAATAATTTTATAATTCTTCTAGGCATTCTTCACAAAGAGGACAGGTAGAATCAGGGCATTTCCTAAAACTTGTTCACAGGATGGATCATGACTCCTAACTTTTCAAATTATTCACAAGCCCTTATAATTTCGGAAATAGACACATTATCAATTCTAATGATTTTCTAACCTGTTATTGAGACCCGTCCGTCTTCGATTAGTAAACCTTGAGTGGCCCATGGGTATTTTGCTGCTCCGAAAGAAAGCTGAGCTTGATAGATTAACCATGACATTAAGATAACTGCTATAAGTTGAGTGAAAAAGTAAAACTGTGCCACACTCTATGCCATTAGTATTTGACAAGTGTGTAATGATATATATGCTATCTGAGTTATCTATTTGTATTCTATTTCATAAGGCACTGCATCACCACCTTCCAAATGATCCATCATATCACTTTGGTCACTTGAATATGTCAAATCCTCTTCATCGCTGCAGTTTTCCTTATCCAGAAACTGAAATTCAGGGTCTGAGGGACTTTGCATACAAGATTTTGTGGAGAGCGAAGTTCTACCGGCCCCAGGATGGTTCGATATAAATTCATTTTGGAAATTGTTGATGAAATTTTTACTCTTGTTAAGAAACTCATTTTGAAGCTTCTTACCATCTGTGATCAAATTATTGGATATGTCGTTGAAGTCTTGCTTGATCTTCATCATTGATTGTTGTCTGTTCAAAGTTTTGGTTGGAGCAGTGAACTCAGCGCTGAGAGTATTTTGGCTTTCATTTTGGTTTTGACTGTGGTTTGGATTCCCAAAATTGAACCTCGATCTGAGGGCCCCCTTTGCTGGTGAGCTATTATCTGACGCACTTGGAGCTGTTTTCAAGGTATCCAGAAATAAATTTCTGAACTCAGTTTTGATGTTGAGTAATTTCAAAGGCTGGTTTATGGTGTCAGTATCATCACCTTCCGTCTTCCGTGTGAGTTTCAACTTCAAATTTTCTAGGTCTTTCTCTGCGTGCTCCAACCTAGCTTTCAATTCCAAGACCTCTCTTTCTTTCTTTGCAAATTTATATAAAAGCTCCTCTTCAGGGTTTATCATATGACTGTTACCCTTATGCTGTGGAGACAAGAATGGGCTTTTCAATTGGTCTGAAAAATTTTGTTTTATAGGCGAATCAACCGGTATGTATACGGGTAAGCCCTTCTTTTTTTCTTGCTCCCGTTCATGCTGCAGATGTTGGGTGGTTATTGATTCCTGAGAAATGTTTTGTGTTCTTGAACTCTCAGTCAGCTGTGTCGACTTCAAAGAGAATTTCACTAACCCTGTGGACTGACTTATAATCCTCTGTCTCATAGGCTTAAACAGGTCTTGAGCAGCAGCCCTCTCTGATACCTCGTTTGCGGAAAGTATTGATAACGATTTTTTGCTTCTCAAAGATCTTTGTGGACTTTCGGGCAGAGATTTTTGATTCTCAAGAGGTATATTTTCTTTGTCAGCTTGAACGGGAAGTGAAAGCTCAGGAATCTGTTGCATTTGATGGTTTTATTGTGCTGATTTGTGGATGAATGATCACTTTGATGTGGTCCATAAAAGGTGTTCAGAACTAGTTTGGTTATTAAATTTTTCTTGGTTTCTCCCTCTTTGATTTCACTTTTCTTTAAAGGGAAAGTTCAAAACAACAGCTTCAAAAACAGCCCCTGTTATTGTACAGTTTGTAAAATGCTCGATCAAGATCTTTACAAGGAGGAAAAAAAAGTCTTAAATATCAAAAAGGCACAAGAGAAAGGTTATAGAGAGAGGTTAATTTTGAAAAGTTGAGATTTATCGATGTTTACTTTAAGGAAATATTTGAGTGAGGTGTCGGCAATAGTATATTACCAAAATGGACAGGATTTGGCTCAAAAAATCTCAATTGCAATAAATTTCGAAAGCTTGAAAATTATAGCAGGATTTCCAACACCGACAAAGGTCGATTTACAAGTCATACCCGACACAAAATGGCAGCAATTGGTGGAGACCTATTTGAAATTAACAAGACTGATCTGTAAAGGTGATATAGTTGGATCCTTTCAAATGCAAATACAGTTGTTGGAGAGTTTGAACAGATGTGCTGAAAAACAGGAGAACTGGATCCTTCAAGCGATGTACACTGTTGATATGGAGTTGAGAAAATTGTACCAAGCAAAAGAAGGGCAAAGACCGGATCCATCATCTAGACTCCCCAAGTACTTGAATTACTTTGATACTGATAACATCTCCCAAGGTGGTCACTCAAACTCCTTGGAGAAAATGGCAAGGGTGATAAGCACAAGTTTCCAGATTTGTTTGAACGATAGAAACCTGGAGCCTGTAAAGAGTAAAAGACAAGGAGCTTATTTCTTCATTGGTGAATTGTTCAAAATTTACTCTTCATTGCAAAAGTATGACTTGGCAAGAAGCACAGAAAAGCTGTTCAGCAGTTTGCGTCATGATCTACCCCAAATCGACGAAGTAAAGAAATCGCACGCAGTCACTTATTTGTACTTCAGTGGGTCTATATCGTGTGCTGAGAATGATTTGAGCAGTGCTTATGACAAACTCACCAGAGCATTGCAAATTTGCCATAAGCAGACTAAAAAGCAGAATCAAACATCAATTTTATTATTGCTTGTACCCATCAAATTCTTAGAGACAAGAAGAATCCCTTCAGAAGCAGTTTGGACGAAATATCCTTTGGTAAAGTTGGTTTATTATAATTTGTTCAAAGCAGTCAAAAGAGGGGACTTGAAGTTGTTCGATTACGAGTTCCAAAAGATAGAAAAAATCCTGTTGAAGCGCCAGCTATACTTAGTGCTTATGAGAATAAGAACGTTCGTGATGTTGAAATTGTTTAAAAAAGTGTGGCTTGTTTTGGATACGAAACATCACATTCCAATATCTGCATTTCAACTCGCTTTAGAGTACTCGACATCACACAACATCTTAGCCGATGGACACTTCAAGTATTCCTTGGATGCAGCTGAGTCGCAAGTAGCGAGATTAATAGCGGCTGGATACATGAAAGGCTACATTTCTCATGGAAATAGAGTAGCAGTTTTGAGTAAGCTGGAACCATTTCCTAATCAAGTTGTGTAGGTGATTATGTATAAGCTGCTTAAATATTAAAAGGTCTATAGAAAATGAGAGAAGCGATTTTTTTTTATGTGACATTTCTTTCCGATCTGGTTTTTTCTTTAATATCTTAGAAGAACATGGGCAAAGACTGGTTTACATTATTAATCAGAACCATCTTGAGTCATGATTAACTTCAATGGTACAATCAAAAGACGAAATATCAACCTCGGTAACAGTCGCCGGTCCGTGAAGAGCTCTAGTAACTCTTACTTGGATCAGTTGACACAAGAGAGAACAAAGAGATCAAAGGCAAAATTGGAGTTGAACGCTGCGATTGTATTACAATCTTCGATAAGGAGATATCAGCATTTAAAAAGAGAAGCAGAAGCTGTGCACAAGGACTGGGACCCAACCTCAAAGGATGTGGCAGCCATTTTGAACGAATTTAATTTCTTTTCAAGTACATTATCCGAGGATATCGAGAGCACACTAAGTCGACTTCTCAAGTGTGTGAGATCAGCAGAATTAACGCTAGTTCCTGATACAACCATCAAGAAGTTTCTCGGCGCCTTGGTTAAACTTTATAGTAGCTTACTTGCTGATCGAAAGCTGAATCGCTTTGCAGAAATCGGTATTTTGGTTGATCTACTAGTCCATATTTTCACAAGAGTTTCCACATTAGAAGGCGCTCCTAGTGATCGCTTGTTAAACAATTTGAATTTGACTCTTTCAAGAGGTTCGACCAGCAGTCTCCAATCTACAGTGAGTGCTTTGTTTTTATACAGCGACTACAATCCGTCATGTCTAGTTCAGTTTTTCAGCTTGGACTACTCGGTATCCATAGCGGAACCATTATCCGAAGAGAATATTCAGAAAATTGCCAACTTGAGGGACTGGCTTGCCGAATCACCAAAACTCAAAAATATACAGGTACCCGATGAGGTAACATTTCAGTTTTTGGGTAACTTTATAACGTTACTTACATCTCACGAACTAGTACCACCGACACCAGTGACATTGAGAGCACTTTCGAACATCTTAAGGTCAATTTGTTCAGAGGTGGCGTTCATAATCGACTTGGAAAATGATGAAAACATGGTGATAGATGATGAAGAAGGCGGCAAATTGTTGATAGCAGATTATGACTTGACCAAGAAGATTGAATACTTGTATTCTAAGGAGTTTCTCTCAATGTTATTTGATGAGTTAGAAATTGAGAACGCATACCATGACTTTTCGATCTTTTTGTATTCATCTCTCCACATTTTAAGATCATCAAGCTCACGGCCTACAAATTCAAAGCTTAAGATGAAATTGGTGACGAACTTGATAGTGTCTTCATCGTGCCCGGCTTTGATCAGTTATTGGTTTGATGGGATTCTAGTTCAAGACCAAGTGGCTCAGAGCTTGGTGAACGATGCCGTAGCCATAAGAGAAGGGAATTTACCAAAGTCCGGAGTATGGTGGGAAACTTTATTTTTGTTCCAGGAAGTATTTTCATACATTTTGATGTTTCAAAATGACAAAAGTTTAAAAAATTTTGTGACCTCAGAAACACTCTCGATGTTCATAGGCTTTCTCAAAAACTTTTGTCTTCATATTTCAATGAACGGGAAAGCCATGAAGTCCTCATGGGATGGCGATGTCATTGATTTAAGCACTTTTGAGCATATTTATAAATTATCGCTCAGACTATTCAATCAGCTTTATCTAAGAAATACTAGGATGCATTACGTCTCCGACGAATTTTGGACCATGAATAAGTCTCTTGCAAACAGCATTCGATTCAATCCAGAAACAGTCATCGACCTACTAAAGAAAAGGGACCAGGCAAATGACGACGGCGAAGAAGAATTTGCTAATCAAAGAAGCTGGGGCTCCAGAAAGCCAAACGACGAATTCCAAGGAGCCCTCAGTATTTTAATATACATGCCATTTCTTATTTCATTCGAAACTAGAGCTATGATCTTTCAGGCTTTGATAGAATCGGATAGGATGAAGAAACTTAACAACTACAGATCCTTTTTCCTTGAGCCTCAAACCAAATTGCATGCGACAATTTCAAGGGACAACTTATTATTCGATGCATTTGAAGCGTTCGGAGATGTATCCGGGGAACAGTTCAAAAGTAAGTTGGACGTCACCTTCGTCAACCAGTTTGGCCCAGAGAGTGGTATTGATGGTGGAGGTTTGACTAAAGAGTTTCTCACAAGTGTCTGCAAGGATGGATTTCAGTACGTCAACTTTGATGATGAGACATTGAATAATGACTCTGATTCACCTGCATACAATTTTTTCAAACAAACACCAAACACTTATCAAATATACCCAAGCACTGATTATTATTGGAGAGGAAAATACCAGCACCAAAAGATGAAAGAAAATGGTGGCAAAGTAGAACCATCCTATGATTTCACTGATGAGAATTATTTTTTCGCAAAAATGATGAAATTTTTGGGTATGGTAATCGGAAAATGCTTGTATGAAAATGTGTTAATGGATATCTCATTTGCTCCTTTCTTTTTGTCCAAGTGGTGTTCTGTTGAAAATATGGAGAGCTCAAACCCCCAATACAAAAACTCATTTGACGATTTAAAATATCTCGATGAAAAGTTGTACGATAGTTTGATAAAATTATTGGCCATGAGTGAGAAGGATTTAGACGACCTCGAGTTGTTCTTCAGCATTTCCGAAAAACTTCCGCACTCATCAGAGGTTGTAACTGTTGATCTCATTCCAAATGGCTCTGCTACACAAGTTGACATGACTAATAAGCTTCAGTATGTTTATGCGGTTGCAAACTTCAAATTGAATACAATCATGAACCTGCAATCAAAGTTTTTTTTGAGTGGGCTTTTTGAAGTCATTCAGCCTAGTTGGTTGAACCTTTTCAGTCACACAGAGTTACTGATGCTTGTGTCAGGTGGAGAGAAAGTGGTAGATGTCAATGATTTGAAAGCTAACACGGTTTACGGGGGCTACTTGGAAAATGATATAACAATCAAGTATTTTTGGGAAGTTGTCGAAGAATTTACACCAGAAGAAAGATCACAATTGATCAAATTTGCCACTTCATCTTCAAAGGCCCCATTGCTCGGTTTCAAAGACTTGGCACCGAATTTTGGTATAAGGAATGCTTTAGACGTTAACAGATTACCAACAGCCTCAACTTGTGTGAACTTATTGAAACTACCAGACTACAAAAATAAACCTCTTTTGAGAGAGAAGTTGCTCTATGCAATAAATGCAGGATCAGGATTTGATTTGTCCTGAGCTATGTATATATGTGTGTAATGAATAGATTTGATAACGATTTTTAAAGGGTTGACGCGCTACGCAACGTCTCAGATGATCTGAAAAAAAAAAAAAAACTGAGAAACAGTAGAACATCATTCACCAGTGTCTCTTGTGAAGCAAAATGGATGTACCCAATAGAATTAAAGTATGTATGATGTGAAGAGCTCTTTCAAAACAAAACGGATATTAACTGATCAATTCAGCCACTCGAAGCATCTGTCGTGAACAGAATTGCTGCGGGAGAGATCATCATCGGGCCTTCTAATGCGTTAAAGGAGATCATGGAGAATTCGATAGATGCCAAATCAACCTCAATTGAGATTCTCGTGAAGGAAGGGGGCTTGAAACTTCTTCAAATAACTGACAATGGCACAGGGATAAACAAGGACGATCTCGGCATTCTCTGTGAACGTTTCACCACATCGAAACTTGCCACATTTGAAGACTTGAATTCAATTGCCACGTACGGGTTCAGAGGGGAGGCGTTGGCGAGCATCTCACATATACTGCATCTATCTGTGACGACAAAGACGAGGGACTCGCCCTGTGCGTGGAGGTGCCTGTATGTGGACGGTGCGCTATCATCTTTGAAGCCAAAGACCTCGGCGATACCGAAGGCGGTGGCAGGTAAGGATGGGACTCAAATCACAGTGGAGGATTTGTTTTACAATGTGCCATCCAGGTTGAGATCATTGAGGTCTGCAAATGAGGAGTATGGAAAAGTTGTTGATGTTGTGGGGAGGTACGCGGTGCATACTGATGGCGTAGGGTTCTCTTGTAAGAAGATGGGTGATTCGTTTAGTTCGTTGTCAACTAGGGCAGGTGTCTCTCGAAAGGAGAGAATAAGGACAGTGTTTGGATCATCAGTAGCTAGTGAGCTCATTGAGGTTGAGATTGGAGGCAAAGAGGATATTGGTTTGATGAAATGTTATGGACAGGTGAGTAGCTCAAATTACGTTAACAAGAAAGTGATCCAACCCGTGTTCTTCATCAACAATAGATTGGTCTCATGTGATCCTCTCAAAAGGGCGGTGAATCTGTTATACACCATATTTTTGCCAAAAGGGAGCAAACCTTTTCTTTATTTGGCATTGGAAATTGACCCACTGAACGTTGATGTCAATGTGCATCCGACCAAAAGAGAAGTGCGATTCTTACACGAGGAAGAGATAATAGAGTATGTGGTGACGAAGCTCCAAGAAAACTTAACACTGTTGGACTCAAGCAGGAATTTTTTAACTCAGCAAGTCTTGCCCAACGCTAAACGTATGAGACTTGATGAAGAGGAAGAAGTAAGAATTCCAACGAAGCCATCATCGACTATGATGAATAAGAAAATGTATGATTACAACTTGGTGCGAACTGACGAGAGTCAATCAAAGATCACCTCATTTGTCACTACTCAGGAGAAAGTGAAGAAAGAGCCTGTATATGAAATGGAGGAAGACGTAAATGGTGAACTGAAAGCAGATGAAGTGGAAGAAACATTAGGCACCGAAGAAGCTGAAGAAAATGAGATTGGTGATGATAGTGAGCATGATGATGCTGGTGATGGTGATGGTAGTGGTGACGATCCGATTTTTTTTGAGCCTTATTCACCAGTTGAAGAGTTACACCTCTCGAGTAAAGCTCGTCACACTATAACTCCTAGAGAGCGAACCAATATTCGGTTGTCGAGTGTCCTTACTCTAAGGAAAGAGGTGGAAATGGATATCCACAAAGACCTTACCTCGATATTTTCCCGCCACACATATGTTGGGATAGTGGACCAAGAGCGGAGACTTGCCGCAATTCAGTACGATGTGAAGTTGTTGCTAGTCGACTATGCCGCTGTCTTGAACGAGTTGTTTTACCAGATCGGATTGTCAGACTTTGGGAACTTTGGAAAGATCCATTTGAATGAGAGTGGGTTGTCCATCAAGGAGATCTTGCGATCGGTGTATGCGAATGACGAATTTTTGAAGCTGTACAAAGACCCAATTTCGATGGACGAAGTGGTGAAAGTGTTTGTCGAAATGCGAGAGATGCTCGAGGAATATTTCTCGATATTGGTCAATGTCGAAGATGAGAATGATCCAAAGTTGGTCACGGTGCCACTATTGCTTCAGGGGTATATCCCACCGATGTCGAAACTTGGATTGCTTTTGTTCAGGTTAGGTAATAGGGTGAATTGGACAGAAGAGAAAGATTGCTTAGAAGCGGTGTTGAGACAAATTGCCTTGTTTTACATCCCTGAATCTGTTCGTGCCGACCCATCACAACAGCAAATCTCAGAGGAAGACCAGAAGCTTTTTGAGAACGTCTTGTTCCCAAGTATCAAAAAGAGGTTGTTGGCTCCAAAGAAGTTGAGTAAAGACGTTGTGGAAATTGCCAATTTACCTGGTTTGTACAGGGTTTTTGAGAGATGTTGAATACATACGGCTTTACGATTGTAAGATGTCGCATACGAGACAAGCAAAATGGTAATAGCATAGATTAGTAATATACAGAATTTATCTCATGTGAGGTGGTAAATCATCTTCGTCATCTTGGTCCAGCATCAGTTCGTCTTCATCATCATTGTGTAACATATGTGGCGGTAACTCACCAACCTCTTCCTCTGCTCTGTGAGGTGGTGCTTGGCGTGTCTGTTCCTGTTGTGCAGCAGCAGGTTCGTAAGTATCCGTGACACCTCTTGGGGCCAAGGTGCCAGATCTTGGTGCCAAGACTCTTCTTGAATGAGGTTGCGCCATCAGTCTTGGTTGTCTATCAAAGTTCTCCATCATTTCGTGGGTAGGATTAGAAACCTGGGCTGAGATATATGTGTCTGAAGAAAGGTATGTATCTGTTCTTCTCTCTGCGTTATTGTTGTCGTTGTAAGATGACCTTTGTGGATAACTGCCACTACTGTTATAGTTGTTATTATTGTCGTTGTATCTGTTATTATTTCTGTAACCACCTCTTCCACCTCTACCACCTCTATATCCACCTCTGTAATTTCCCCTTGCAGCGAATTGATCTTTTTTGAATTGTCCACCATCAACACCTCTTCCAAATTGCCTTCCTTCTACGAATCCCGGGTCCAAGTCTATTTCTATCTTAGATCCATCCAACATGGTGTGGTTTAAATATTTCATTGCGGATAATGCACTTTTCAGATCTTGATATATAATAAAGCAAAACCCACATGGTATGTTCTTGAATCTATCAAGACCCATAATAATTTGTTTAATAATCCCACACTTAGAGAAGAGCTCGTATAATTGTTCTTCTGTTGTATCTGTTGAAAGTTTACCGATATACAAAGTACATGAACTCATCGATTTCTTTAATGAATCATATCCATCTGATTTAAACTTGGCTTTTTTGATCAAGTATTGGGAAGGCTGGTCTAATCTGATAACACTGTTTTCGAAAGTTGGTATTTCAAATTCTCCCAATGACATGATGATGCGTATATATTATATTCAAGATCGATGCTCTTCTCTTGTTCAGTAGCCTCCTTTTTTCTTTACCTCTGCTGTGTTATCTCTGTATGAAAATTTTAATACAGTGAAAAATCAGTAGTGTCCTTAGGTACCAAAAATACACCACACTAATGTTACTCTGATCTTTTCACTGTTAAGTAAGTGATTATCTAGTGCTAGAAAAGCTTGTGGTGGTATGCGTTTCAATTAATTTTACACAAAGGCCGACTGAAAGTGGTATACATGAGTTTGAATATAATTTATACGAGCTTCGGGTACTTGAGTTAGTGTCCAGAATATCAATTATTACACACCAATTTTTCATTTGTCAGAAAGGGAAAAAATGCCAATTTGTTTGTGTCCGAAAAAAAAATCACACAGCGAGAGAGAAAGCCATACAAAGAAAAGGAAAGGAAAGGAGGAGGAGGAGGAGAGAGAAAGAGAGAGAAAGAGAGGAAAAAAGTTTGTTAATATAAAATTTGATTAATAAAATTGGAGATATCTGTCTTATCACAAAATATACACCCATCAACTATCAACCATCTATTAACTGAGAAAGATCAGATCCTTATCATCATCCAGCTCGTCTCACGTATATTATCATCCAATAATCACTAATGGGGAATAGCCCGTCTTCAGTCAAGAATGACTCCTCTCAATCACAATCACAGTCTTCTTCTGCGTCTTCGACAAGTCCCTCTGGGGATCTTTTAGAACCAGATCCCAGAAGTTCTCCTTCACATAGTAAGAGGTTGGTAGCCTCATCTTCTTTTTCCACGGCAAACAATCATAAGAATAAAAAAAACAGTTTGTCGAACAATAATAATTACTCAGGAAGTAGTTCAAATAGTACCATCGCCACTACTACAGCCACAACCACTACCACTACCACCACCACCACCACCACAAAAACTACTGTCACCGCTTCATCTTCCAGCAGATCATCTCCAAAGGAAATTAGCGATGATGATGACATCTCATCCTCATTTGATTTGCAAATCGCTTCCAGTATGGCATACGCGCTAAATATCAACAAGTCAAACACATCAAGTAGTTCAGACGATGTCGCATCATCATCATTAAACAGTGACGTATCAATGTTAACAGGCTCATCAATCAGCTCCGTTTCATCAGCCACTCCAACCGCTGTTCCCAAGAATTTGGAACCAATAGATGAAACTTCTTTGGAAGGCACACCGGAACCAACGAGGCTGCGAAGAAGTAGTAAAAAAATCAGATCTTCATTAATCGATGAGGAGTTCGACATTGATGCGATCATCGAAAGCTTGATTGAAACTGGGTTGTCAAGGTCTTATTCCAAAAAATTGCCCGTCACCACTTCTCAGATTCAATACATTTGTGCCAAATCAAGAGAGATTTTCTTGTCGCAGCCTACTCTCTTAGAGTTGGCGGCTCCTGTAAAAGTTGTCGGTGATATTCATGGCCAATTCTATGACTTGTTGAGAATCTTGAAACTTTGTGGATTTCCACCACAATCAAATTACTTATTTTTAGGTGATTACGTTGATCGTGGTAAACAGTCACTCGAAACCTTGTTATTATTACTTTGTTTCAAAGTCAAATACCCGGAAAACTTCTTCATGTTAAGAGGTAATCATGAGTGTGCATCGATCACCAAAATGTATGGATTCTACGACGAATGTAAGAGAAGATCTTCAACCAAGAATTGGAAGTTGTTTGTTGATGTATTCAACACCTTACCAGCAGCAGCCACCATAGGTGATAAAATATTTTGTGTTCATGGTGGGTTATCTCCACATTTAACAAATTTGAACCAAATAAAGAAAATCTCAAGACCAACTGACGTCCCAGATGAAGGATTGTTAAGTGATTTATTATGGTCTGATCCAGATTCATTGACCACAAATTGGAATGATAATGACCGTGGTGTTTCATTCACCTTTGGAGCAGAAGTTGTATCCAAATTTTTGAAAAGGCACAACATGGATTTAATTGTCAGAGCACATATGGTCGTTGAAGATGGTTATGAATTCTTTGCCAAAAGAAAATTGGTCACTGTGTTCAGTGCCCCTAATTATTGCGGTGAATTCGACAACTGGGGTGCGATCATGAATGTCAATAAGAACTTAGTCTGTTCTTTTGAAATGTTGAAACCAAGTGAAAAGAGCCAAAATAGTAGTAATGGTGGTGCAATTTTGAACAACAAGAAGTAATTGAAATTATATGCTACGTTTTTACGAAAGAGATAAGGGTTTGAGTTTTATATCCAGTCAGTTACTTAGTTGGTTTTTATAGTTTTTACAGTTAGTTAGTTAGTTAGTTTGTGATTTAATTATATGTTTCGTTTAGTTCTATTATCGCCGTTTTGTAATTCACTTTACTTATCTATGCACATTAAATTTACCCTCTCTTTCATAATTTACTTTTTAAAAAATCGCTCTGTTATTACAAAGAAAAAAAATTAGAGTCTGAGTAGGAAACTTATAAACTATCCAAAACTATCGACATTCGATAATCATAAAGACTGCATATTTAAATTTATATATATAAAAGGAAGATGGCATCATCTCGTCGCTCAACGAGAAACCGCCATACAGACGAACAAATTCCAGAGCTTGAAGATGACGTTGCCAACAATGAAGAAGACGAAATGGACGAAGAAGATGAGGATGAAGTTGAAGAGGTAACCAGGTGCATTTGTGGAAATGCAGAACTTCAACTTCCTCTGAATCATCCGGACATCGACGATGTTGATCCAGGCTTTTTTATTCAATGTGAGGATTGCCATGTGTGGCAACACGGATATTGTGTCGGTATTAAAGACGAGGTGGATGCACCTGATAAGTATTGGTGTGAATTGTGTAAGCCAGAATTGCACACATTAATTTATAAAGGCCCAAAAGATAAGAAGAGCTTATATACACCGGTGACAGATAAGAAGAAGAAATTACACAGAAAAGTCAAAGATGAGAAGCAAGAGGAGGTGAAGAAAGCAGCACCTGTTAGAACTTCTTCCTCCCCTACTGCTCCTGCTCCAACATCTGCTCCTATAGAAATTGATCAGGACATTGACCAGGTGGAGCAACACACCCATCAGATTACTCAGCTTGAGGACTACCAGCATCACCAGAGGTCTCCCTCTGGATCTGCTGCCACAGCTGCTGCTTTGGCAAAACAATCATCAAGCCCAGAGACAAGACACAGAAGAGATAGATCAAGAGGAACTTTGAACTCAAGAGATGCTGAATACGAAATGATGTTGAAAAAGGCATTGGAGGAAAGCGCCAAGGAGAGCGGGGTGCAACCAGAAGACCCAGAATTGTCAGAATATACAAGGGAAAGAATAAGTAGAAGGAGAACAAGGCATGATGATGCCGACATTAAAAGAGAGGATCTTCATGATGAATTGGAGTACGAAAAAGTCGAAAGAGAAAGCGATCTCAAAAGAGATGTCGAGGCACAAGTACAGCGAGATGCAAAGAGAAGAAGAGTAGATCACGATTCTGATAGAAGTGATAATCTGGACCCATCCATCACAATTACGAATGACACCACCGCCACACAAGATGAGTATAAAAAACAAAACACATCCAATAACACTTTGCTCACGAACGGATTGGCAGTGACTACGCTGAACGAATCTGAGAATGATAGTGGCTCTGTGTCGCGATCTGCTGCTTCCAAGAAAAAGAGACCAAGAAGGGCAGCAACTAATAAGAGCAACAAAACTGACTCAAACAATCGTGGTACTGGTGCGTCTGGCAATGGTGGTGGGGCCTCTCCTAAGAAATCTAGATCCAAAGAAGAGATTGACGCTGATAAGCCTACAAAGCCAAGGTTACCACAGCAGAGGATATCGATGTACGAGATGAGAAAGAGGACCTCCGCTATACTAGAATTCTTAGTGAGAACACAGACTGAGTTGAAGGATGATTTTCAAAATGGCGCGGATATCACAGAGTTCATCGATGACAACGACAGTAAGTCCGAAGTCAGTAAGGATGAGATCAAGTTGAACATAAAAAATGGGTATGACGAGTCTGTGTTGTTGATGGAAAAGTTGACAAGCAAGATTATTGACTGGAATACAAAATACAGCGAGTCGACATGACGCCTTTTGTTGTGCTGCTGCTTTATTTAATGTTATTGTGTAATTTATAATTTGTAACGAGTATTTAACCTTTTTTTTTTCTGGAGATGAGCTTCATGAGTAGAGAACGATAAAAAAAATAAAAATTCAAGTATCACAAAAAATTTTTCAGATTCACAACCAAGCAGGCCATTCGAGGATGTCACTGACTTACATAACGGCTAATCCGCGACCAGAAGTGCCGTCATTGGTACCGAAGTCCCACTATGGGCCTGTCACCAATGTCAAGTTCTTGAATGATGAGATTATCTTCTCAGCAAACGGTCCATTTCTCCAGATATACAAGTCCCTTGCATTGATAAAGACGGTGCGAATTTTTGGCAAGCAGAAAGTGCATGGTATTGAAATCTCGAAGAATAAGCAGCATGTGATTTTCTTTGGAGGACGATCCTTCACGGTTGTATCCGTTGAGCAGCTTCTTGAAAAGGATGGAGAAAAATTGAAAACATCAGAGTATGCAATCAACGACTGGATCATGTCGATGAGCTTCGACTTCAAACTACAAAATTGTTACTTGTTGACAACTCATAACATCGTGCACACCATTGATTTGGTCAATTTCAGCATCATAGACACTAAACATTTCCAAGAAAATTCGTTTCTTTATTCCGGCTCTATCAAAGTCTTCGAAGACAGGGTTATTATCGCATCGGGGACTATTCTAGGCGGTGTGTTTATTTGGGAACTTTTCACTAATAAACTTATCCACAACTTGATTGGCCATGAAGGTGCCATATTTGGTGTCGTTGTGTCCCCTACTGGAGCTTATGCATGCTCTTGTTCGGACGATAGATCTATCAGGGTTTGGGACTTGGATACAGGCTCGAATTTGGCGATTGGGTGGGGTCACGGATCTAGAATATGGCAATTACAATGGTTCGACTCAAACAAGATTATGAGTTGTGCTGAGGACTGTACTGCCCGTGTGTGGGAGTTTATTATAAATCCAGATAAGATATTGTACTGTGACGGCGTTTGGGAGTTGCATCAGGGGAAGCATATTTGGTCAGGAGATGTCAATGAGTCGTTGCATATTGCAGTTACTGGGGGTGCAGATGGTAGGATCAGATTGGTGGATTTAGCAAAGGTAACAAGAGAGGGTAATTGGAGAAAGGAAGTCGAGATTCTGCTGATAAGCCAAGAACGAGGTGACTTTTTCAAAAACTATATACAGCTAAACAGCGGGTTGATCGTGTTGACCTCAATGGGGTTATGTTTCAAATTGAAAAAGTATGAAGAGTGGGAGTTCATGTTCAAAGACGAGGATTTTGAAAATTTCCAATTGTTGAACACTTTCAAAGAGCAGAACTTGGCCATTATAACATCGAAGACTGGATCGTGCACATTTTTGAAGTTCGACGATGAATTCAATCTAGTAAAGAAAATCACCATACTGAAGCCCGAAAGTATACGAAGCAAAATAACGAATGTTTTGGTGGTGAAAAAATCTGAGGAGAAGTTCCTCATTCTTTTCGAATCACCAAATCCAAAAGACGAGCTTGTCTTATATGAATTCGACTTTGAGTTGACCGTGGACCCTGTTTTTGTTACTTTATCAAAGCCGGATACACGATTTATCTCAACATGTGTCTGTTACGACAAGATCAACGATTGGATCTTTATAGGTTCCAGATATACCACATTTGTTATCTACGATCTCAAGGACACCACCCGAACAACGTTTTGGAAGAAATTTGTCAAAGGTGATACCATTACCAGCTGCTCATTGATCAGCTCCGCCAAGAATGAAATCGTTGTATTGGTAACAGTGCGGGATGGTGACTATTTCTACTTGAAAATCGACTGTCAATTTAAATTGGAAGTCTTGGTGCACAACAGGGTGCAAAGAGGATTCTTAGAGGGTGGACATTTGGATGAAAAAAATCACTTAATCTTGTTGAATTTCAAAAGTGATACATTCCACCTTTGGAACGAGACGAAACAAGTTGAGATCTTCAAAGAGCAGTGCGGTGGAATACATCGTACATGGAATTTGAGCACCAACGACGTATCACGACAAAATTACAATTTTGTCTACAATAAGTCCTCCAATTTGATAATAGTGAACACTGGAAATCAAGTCTTTGAAAATAGTTGTTTGAATGGTGGTACTCATGGTCGAGAAGTCAGGGATATCAGTATTTCCTCCGTCAAGAGATCAAATGGATCGAAATTGTTTTTGTCGGGAGCTGAAGATACCACTGTGAGACTATCCGAACTTTCTGCATCTGGCAAAGTAACGAATTTCTCGGTGCAAAGAAAGCATACATCGGGTTTGCAGAAAGTTAAGTTCATTGAGTCATCTCAATACCTGATAAGTACCGCCGCCAGAGAAGAGTTCTTTCTTTGGAAAATTAATGATTCTTATGAAAGATTGGGTCCGTTAATCACCCGCTACGCTCAACTCACTCCTTCGTCTTCAGAGCCAGATTTACGTATTATGGATTTCGATACCAAATCAATATACAAGGATGATGTTCTCTATGGTTGGTTGATTGTTAATGTATACTCGGACTCTACAATCAAGGTTTTCGAATTCAACATAAATACGAAGCAATTTAAGCTTGTCCTTGAAGACAGACACTCCACATGCTGCCTCTGGGATGCCAGATTGATTATCAAAATGTCTCGTGTTTATACAATGATTGGTGGAACAGATGGGCATATCGCCATTTACGACTTGACTTCGGAATTACAAAAATTGTACCAGATAGAAAACGAGAGCCATTTAACTCTCATAGAACAACCAGAGGAAGAAATTGATCCTGAAATAGAGGCCGAGATTGGAACCAAATTTGAAGTTGTTCCAATGTTCCCAGAGTTGGTCATCAAGCAACAAATACATCAGTCCGGTATCAAATCCAACGTTCTTATCCAGCATCCATTTGAAAAATCTGTGATAGATTTGATCACGGGTGGTGACGACAACGCCTTGGTTCAGACAAGACTATATTTCAGAAACAGCACTATAGAGTTGAAAGTGCAATCTTTCAAAGAGAATGCTGCCTCGTCAACGATTACATCGTTGAGTTATATAGAGCCTACAAATGTCAGTTTGAAAAGACAGGTTTTGGTGGCTAGCGTTGATCAAATAGCTAGACTTTGGGAGATTGACTACGCAGATGAGGAAAACGACGAATTAAGCTGCGTCGATAGCAGGTATACAACCATTGGTGATACTGGATCAAGCGATGTTAGCAGCTTTGGGGACCAGAGATTGGCATTGATTGGAGGTGCCGGGATCAGTTGTTGGGAGATCAAGGCATGAGATGCATCGGTGGTGACAAGCGCATAGATAGATAGTTACATTAGCATTCCAGTTCAATAAAAGGCACACATGTACAACAATCCTCGATATTTCCAAATAAATATTTATTTTGACCTTATGTACAGATATTGATGACCGCTCATCCTCTTCTCAACCTTGGCGCTGTTTGTGCTTCGGATTTGATTTGCACAACACGTATACTCTTCCTTTACGTCTAGCCACGTAACAGGACAGACACATTCTCTTCACGGAAGTTCTCACTTTGTAATTTCTCTCAGCTTGTATCAAACTTGTCTGTTGTTGCTTCGCTATTGTTGGCTTGTTTATTATGATTGAGACATTCCTCAATGAAGGACTTAGTACCGATCTCGTGACTTGGAGAACTCTTGACCGAAGCAATGAAAACATGGTTGTCTATGATGATGTTGACCTTTGATAGCGATCTCGTAGTTGTAATTTGAAATTTTTTTCTTCTCCAAGGTCTTCGAAAAAAAAGCCTAGTTTAAGGTGATACGATATTTGTCTTGAAGAACACTACTAAATGCGCTTCTGTTTGTTGATAATATTTCAAAATCTTCAAAACATAGAAGATACTAGTACAGCGATACACACAACTCACACACGATGGAAGGGTGGATTGAGGTCAGTGGAACTTGGAGTTTGAGTTTAGGCAAATACATACTAACAAGTCATAGGTTGCTCATACGGCGGTATTTAGGGAGCCCAAAAGGTTTCAGCATCAGCAACAATCACAACAACCTCCGCTGCGAGATATATCGTGTATTGTATTTGATGACTTGAGTGAATTGATTTGGGTAGGGAGTACCGATGGATACGTTTCTTCGTTCAACTACGTCGAGGATTCTTCCAATCCAGGAAATAAGGTGCTAATACCCTATACCTCTTTCAAGTGCTTCAATAACTCGGCTGTTTATGAAGTCAAACCGCATAGTAAAGGAATAATAACATTGGGAAGAAACGAAGTAAAACTTTCGACTAGAACTGGTATTTGCAAGTTGTCCGTGAGAGGTAATAATGACCCGAATTTCGCAAGCTTACAATCAATGACATACTTCTCAAGCTCCCATAACGAAATAATCGTGGGAAGCTCCGCACATAATGAATTATTCAAAGTTGATGTTATGAAAGGGAAAATTACAGATAAATTCACATTCGATGGAACAGGTGTGAGTAAGTTGTCTTCGAACAATAGACATATAGTTGTCGGGAAGAATGACAGCTCAATTGAAATTATAGATCCCAACTCAGGTGAGAGTTTAAAAAGCTTTCCACAGAACAGTCAAGCATTTGGTGATTTCTATTGCAAAGAGCACACGTTGATAACTTGTGGATATTCTCAACGAGGCAACCTGGTAGTGAATGATCGGTTTGTCAATATCATGGATCTTCGAATCATGAAATCGATTTCACCTGTTGCATTCCCAGCAGGCGCTGCATACGCAAGATTACATCCAAAATTGCCGAGTATCGCGGTGATTCTGTCTCAATCTGGGCTTATTCATTTTGTGGATATTTTCAACCAGGCAAATGTCTATCTCTACCAGGGTAACGTTGGATCATACATGTCTTGCATGGACCTCTCGACCACTGGTGATTATCTTGTGTTCGGAGATTCTTTCCAAAACATCCACCTTTGGACTCACAATCCTTCCTCGTCATTCACAATGTACAGCGCCCCATTGGAGTATGCCGCAGCATATTACCCACCGCCGGTTACAATATTTCCTCTCGATAATGAAGACATCCCAATCAACTCTGTAGGGATGCCTTATTACAAGGAAACTTTGTTGTCTGCTTGGCCATATGATGCCAAATGGAAGGTTAAAGAACATCCTCTAAGAATTGATCCCGAAATAATCTCAAATGCGAAAAAAATAGACAACACGGATATTGGATTCTCCATGTATGATAAGGAAAAGTACGGTCCAAGAAACGTTACCTTAGATGACATTCCTCTTATTGAAAAACAACGAATTGGCATACCGAAATTTATCAGTGAAAAGGAAGACGAAGAAAAAGTTATAGGGACAACAATCTTCGACTACAAACCGGAATCAAGTAATATGATACCTCCGTGCTATAATAGGATGGAGATTCTATACTCAAAGTTTGGAGTCGATGATTTTGACTTTGACTATTTCAACACAACTAATTATGCAGGTTTAGAAACACACGTATCAAACTCATACTGCAACCCACTTCTTCAGTTGTTACGATTTACTCCTGAGCTTTTCAATTTGAGCATCAGGAGTCTTCTGGAAGAGAACTTGGAAGCCAGTTCATTAACCACAGAATTAGGATATTTATTTGATATGTTGGTCAAGTCGAACGGTCGTCATTGTAATGCCTCAAACTTTCAAAGAGTTCTCAACTCAATTCCAGAAGCTCACCAACTTGGGCTAATCGATGACAAGGGGGGTATCCATGCCAAAGATGAGTTTCTGCAACGTCTTTTGATTCAATCTTTCAACAAATTTTTGATGGATAGATTGGCTTTTGAGGAAAATAGAAGGCTCCCTCCTGATTTTCCTATACCGGAACGTGAAATGGGCAAGGCTGCTTGTATAGCCATAGCAGAGGAAGTGAGGGGATTGAATTATCAATTGCATGCTCAAAGAGTAAGAATCAGTCATTCATTGGATATTAAAGCACCTGTTCAAGCAAGATCTTCGAATAGGAGAATAAATTTAACGATTTTGAACTATATTGAAGAAAGTTTGAACAACAAGATTCAAAAATCTGTGGGTCCACAAATAATGGAACATAATATGGCTTTGAAGAGCTTGCCAAATATTTTCTCATTAAATTTGAGCTTGAGTAACGAGGAAATGACCGAGTTGAAATCCAACCGCAGATGGTTATTACCGGAATTCTATGCTTCCGAAAATCACAGTGGAATGATTAATTTCAACACAGTGACAACGAGCTTCAGCAATAACGTGAAAAGGTATGAATTGATCGGCTATGTTGCTGAGATTACATCAAAAGATCATGAAAATCACATGGTATCATTTGTGAAGATCAAAGAAGAGATTGATGGAAGAAAAGTGGACAACTGGTATTTGTTCAATGATTTTCTTGTATTGAAGGTCTCCGAACAGGAAGCTTTCAATTTCAATTATTGGTGGAAAAAACCGGTCATATTAATGTATAACAATGTTTTGAAGGATAATTCTTTCGATATGGAATCTTGGAAGTCGAAGTTGAATATTGACATCTTGTACAGAGATCATTTCACAAACGCGCTAAGAGAAAACATAAAAGTCGAGTATGAGCTTTTGACAAAAGAAGAAGCACCAAAACCTGGTACGTTGATCGCTATCGATGCTGAGTTTGTAAACTTGACAAAGGACCAGTTCGAACTCAAGAGTGATGGTACAAAGTCGTTGTTGAGACCTAGTAAGCAAGCGTTGGCACGTGTGTCTGTCTTGCGAGGCGAAGGTCCAAAAGAGGGAGTCCCATTTATTGATGATTACATCGATACGACTCTTCACATCGAGGACTATTTGACATCTTTTTCGGGAATCGAGCAAGGTGATTTAAACTCCCAAACATCGGACAAACCGTTGGTACTATTGAGTACAGCATACAGAAAATTGTGGTTGTTATTGAACCTTGGTTGTGTTTTCATTGGTCATGGTTTATCGAGTGATTTCAGAGCGATCAATATTCATGTACCACAAGAGCAGGTTAGAGATACGGCGATTTACTTCTATCTCAAACAATACAAGAGAAAGCTTTCTTTGAAGTTTTTGACATACATTCTCTTGAACGAAAAAGTGCAGACAGGTAACCATGATTCCATAGAAGATGCAAGAAGCGCATTGAAACTATACAAAAAGTACTTGGAATTGCAATCCAAAGGAGAGTTGAACAGTACCTTGAATTGGATATACAATGAAGGTAGAAACTTGAGGTTCAGACCTCCTTCATAGAATAGAACACTCACAATGAAAGACATAATGTCGTGTATTATTAGCAGTTTTCTGTATTTGTAGAGAAATGCGACAAAGACTTCCAGAAAAGAAAAAGTGAGTGGAAAATGTAAGCATTTGACATAGAAGTGCCTCATACAAACATACAGATCTGAAATCATTGGACTCATTAAAGATGTCCATGCCCCCACCAAAAAATCTACAACGGGGGAAGTCATCTACTTCCCTTAGTAGTGAGGGTAAAAAAAAGCCTGTCAAGCAGTTCACTGCTGGTGGAAACAAGTCTCACAGCAGGAACTCCTCGTACGGGCAGTTGAATAAATTGAACAAGTTGACAAGAATATCAAGTGTGGAATCTATAGAAGAAGAAGCTGGCGGTCGGCCCAATATGAGTAGGTCGAAGTCTTCAGATGGTGCAATACTCAAACGTAACAGATCGAAGACTAAGCTTAATGGGCTACAACCTTTGACAAGGACAATATCAAGTCAGTCGCATAAAGGGAAAGCTCCACGAAGGTCGCCAGTCACCTTCAACAGTGGCGAAAGTGAGAGCGAAGAAGAAGTAGAGGATTTCGATGATGAAGAGAAGACCAAGCAACTGAGTTCTGAAAACACTTCCGATCTCACAAAACAACAGCAAGAAATAGATAATAGCATGCCAAAATACTTTGGCAACATTCTTTCACAGTCCACTGGAATGGAGCGGTCCATAGTGCCTTCAGATTCAGTTACGCACTCTTTAAACAACTCCAGGCCAGACTTTCCAAAATTAGAGAGATTTCCTTCAAAGAACTCCCTCAATCAAATACCCGAGGTTCCGAACGAGCCCAGCAATGGCAGGGTCCCTCGGTCCATGGCGAGAGATGAGCATAATGAGTCAATGTCGTCATTTCAATCATCTTCGAATTTGATTTTTCAACCTTCGTCGACCAATATCTCGAGGCATTACAACAACTCACATAACTTAGTGTTGACGGCTGCAGAAACAAGGGGGTCATCTGCTTCATTAGCTACTGATTTCACTCGAAACTTTAGAGAATTTTTGAACAAAAGTCCAGAGTTAGAGACAAGGACCCAGCAAAAGTTATGGCTACAAAGAGAGAACAGCATTTTGGATCTAACACAATCATCAAAGAATTACCATCTAAGTAATGCACAATTCAGAACTGAGTTCGAGAAATTCTCCAGAGAGTACTTGAATGTTAGGAGACATGTAAACCCTGTACTGGGATCATTGAAAAGACTAGAAACTTTTAATGCCATAAAGAAGGGCGACTCTACTCAAGACTTGTCAAGTTTCGAAAAGTTTGCCCCAGGTATGATCGATGAAATTCGCAAAAATCACACAGAATTGGACCGCATATGGGAAAGTGGATGGAAAAATTACAATACGAGTAGCACCAGTTTGGATAACTTGAGTGCTCAACAAAGACAACAGCCACAACAAATTCAAGAGCAACAACAATCCTCGTATCACTCACAACAGCAACCTCAACCAGCAAGACCACAACAAAGACCATCTAATCATATAACCTTATCATCTCCACAGCTGCCAATGACTAGAGCTGTCGCCAAAAATGGTGGTGCCCCTATTCTTTAATGAAATAAGCTATGGCCAACAATAGCATAATCATATTTTACCTTGGGCTGGAACATTTGCATACTGAAAATTAGACAATTAGAAAAGGAAATCAAAAAGATGTGGACAGGGGTAATCAAATTGCATATAGAATAGAAAGCTTAACATTTTTTCAATTCTCTTCGGATCATTTATTTGGAGCTAGCCATCGTAAGCGCCAGTGTTTTTGCGGAGTAATCACCAAACCCAAAAAAAAAAAAAAAAAAACACTCAAAATCACATCAAAAAGGACAACAACGCCCATAGAACTACCTACTCAACTATAGCCCACTATGGACTTAATAGACTTGTCTCACATTTATATAGAGAAGATCCTAAACAATGATAAGGCAAAGAGCACTATACAGTCAAATAATGTTAAAGTCTTATTACTAGACAAATATACCACACCAATTATATCGATGATTTCTACACAGTCAGAATTGCTACAACATGAAGTTTACCTTATAGACAGAATTGACAACGTGAATAGAGAAAAAATGAGGCACCTTTCCTGCGTCTGTTTCGTTAGGCCAGATGAAGAAACAATCAACCATTTGATCAATGAATTGAAAGCTCCCCGTTACAGCTCATATGAGCTATACTTCAACAATGTGTTGGACAAGAACTTGCTTGAAAAGTTGGCCGAAAACGATGACATGGAGATTGTCTCAAAGGTTCAAGAGATATTCCAAGATTACTTGATTATCAACAGAGACTTTTTCACTATTAACAATATCGATAATTCTTCGTTTCAGTTGAACTTTCAGAATTGGAACAAATCAAACTTCAAAACAGTTTCAAACTCTATTATATCTTTGTTATTGTCTTTGAAACAGAAACCCGTGATAAGATACGAGAAAAACTCCATATTGGCCGAACAATTGTCAACAGATGTGATTACAAAAATGAAAGAAAATAATAATAATCAGTTGTTCGACAATATACCAAGGAAAGACGTTTCGCCATTGTTGTTAATATTAGATCGTAAGAATGATCCGATTACACCATTGTTAACTCCTTGGACTTTCCAGTCAATGGTACACGAGTTGATAGGAATCCAAAACAATACAGTAGATCTTTCGCATATTGCCAATGTTTCGAAAGATCTAGCACAAGTGGTGCTATCCCCAGACCAGGATGCATTTTTCAAAGAGTCAATGTATTTAAATTTTGGTGACTTGAGTGATAAATTGAAAAAGTACGTGGACAACTACAAAGTGAAGACGAAAACTTCCTCAAATTTGGATTCATTACAAGATATGAAGAAGTTTGTCGAAAATTATCCAGAGTTTAAGAAGTTGTCAACAAACGTCAGCAAGCATATGACGTTGGCATCGGAATTAGACAAGAAAATTCAACTGCAAAGATTATGGGAGATAAGTGAATTGGAACAAAGTTTATCATGTAATAATAACCACGCGTCTGATTTGGATGACTTGATAAGAATTTTGAATAATGAAGCTGCTAGTGAAAACCCTCAACAAGAAAGACCAAAGCCAATATCAATGGAACAGAAATTGAAATTAGTTATCTTGTATGGTCTCAGATATGAATCCAACCCAAACAACCAACTTAACAACTTAATACAAATTTTGAAACAGCAGGGCTTGAAAGATCAACAATTGAGGACATTGAAAGTTATTTTTAACAAAATTGGGAAGCTGAAAAGATTAGAAGAAGATACATTGTTCAACAAAGCTACTTCAAACCTTATCAATGGGTTTAAAATCTCTCACGATAATGATAATGTCTTTATGCAGCATATTCCAAGATTGGAGAACGTTATATCGAAACTGGTCAGAGGTAAATTGCCCTTGCAACAATATCCTATAAAATCTTTGGATGACAGTGATCAGGAGAAGTATCAAGACATCATTATTTACATGATAGGCGGTGCAACATACGAAGAAAGCAGAATCATTAACAACTTGCAGTTGAATAATAGCAGTTGTAGATTGATATTGGGAGGTGATAAGATTCTAAACACTAGAGAGTACTTGCAGGAGTTGTTCAACTTGAGTGAACACGAATATGATAGTTAAAGAGACTTACTGGAAGTGAAAACGGCTTGCAAGCATTTATCAAAATACTGTTTATCTATCTATTTTTCCTTGATTGCCGAGCCGTCCCTCAATTTTTTTTTTTTCTTTCCTTCCGTTGCGGTAATAATGCAGAAATGAATAAAAGCTCAATCATTTGCTATTTCATCCAAGTTGTAAAAACCTTGACATATAAACATTTCATACAATTATAACAACTGAGATATAAACTGTAAACTGTTGTTCATAAAGATAGAGTCAAGCTAGAATTTTCCAATTGAGTTGATTGATAAAGATAGAATAATGTTTTGGAACAAGTCGAAAAACGAGGAGCCTATTAAGTCCGAAAAATTGAACAGCAAGGACTTTTTCATTCTGCAAGCCATTGAGCCTCCAACTGCAAACAAGATCCAACTTTTCAGTCATGAATACTATGCTGCTTGTACATTAGGAGGTATTTTGGCGTGTGCTCCATCTCATTCCGGTATCACCCCATTAGATTTGGTCAAATGTAGAAGACAAGTTGATTCTGCCATGTACAAGTCAAACATGGATGGTTTTAAGAAGATCTTTAAACTGGAAGGATTCGGAGGATTGTATACCGGGTTTGGTGCCACATTTGTTGGTTATGGGTTACAAGGTGCCGGTAAGTACGGATTCTATGAGTATTTCAAAAAGACTTATGGGGATATAGCTGGTCCTTCGGCGCCAACCACCTTGGTATATCTTGCTGCATCTGCAAGTGCCGAATTTTTGGCAGATATTCTGTTGTGTCCATTTGAAACCATTAAAGTTAGAACCCAGACCACTATTCCACCTTATGCTTCTACTTTAGTCGATGGATGGAAAAAGATTGTTGCATCTGAGGGTTATGGTGCATTGTACAAGGGTATTGTACCATTATGGTGCAGACAGATCCCTTACACCATGGTTAAATTTTCATCTTTCGAAAAGATTGTGGAATACATTTACACCAAATTGCCAAAGAAGAAATCTGAGATGTCTGGTTTAGAGCAAACTGGTGTTTCTTTCCTGGGTGGTTATGTTGCAGGTATTTTCTGTGCTATTATTTCGCATCCTGCTGATGTCTTGGTCAGTCAAGTCTCTAGTACCGGAAAACCAGTTGGTGAGATCTACAAAAAAATTGGGTTTGCTGGGTTGTGGAACGGTTTACCTGTGAGAATTGTAATGATTGGTACATTGACGGGGTTCCAATGGTTAATCTACGATTCTTTCAAGGTATCTATTGGTTTACCAACAACCGGTGGTCATTGATTGACATCGGCTTATTATTATTCCTTTATAGTATTTTAAGATTTAATTCCAAATACATTTTTCCATACCACATATCGCCCTAAACTTATTGTGTATCGATTTCCCCGGACATCTCTTCTTTTTCTTCTTTGTGGATGAATGGTGTCTTTTAATCTATATGAGGAACCTCTCTTTTTTCCTTTCCTTTAGGCGACGTGCAACTTCAGAAAAATATTAAACAAGAAAAAAATAAAAAAAAAAACACTGAAGTAAACAAGAAAAAGTAAACAAAGGAAGAACAAAGCGTGTTTTGTTAACAATCAACAACATTCACAACTTTAACAACGACTCGACATGGTCTCAGCACCCAATTCTCCAACGAAGTCAGAGGACAAAGAGAATGTCTCTCTTGGAACTCGCTATGACAAGAAGCTTTCAAGAAGACATTCGTTAGCTCCTTCAAAGAGTATTTTGAAAAGCTCTAATCACAAGTCATTACTAGAATCAGATTCAAATCACACCGTTGCTGTGATGCAGAAATTGCCTCCAAAGGATCAGAGCACACAGGTGATAGCGTCCAATAGGAGAGTCTCCTTTGCACCAGAAGTGACTCTACACAAAATAGATATGATTCCACAGCTCTTTGATTTATCCCCTATAAGACAACCAAGAAGGAGGGACACATTACAATTTATTCCCCCAAAAAGGACAGAGGGAGACGAATTTGAAGAAAGAACAGAAGATTGTAGTAGCGACATGGATGTTGACGCTGATGATAATTCGCTGATGAGCAAGTCGCCTTTTGTGATCTACCAAGATAAAGTTGAAGAGGACGAAGACAGCGAAAATGATGAAGTTGACAGCTTGTTCGACGAAGCTGAAGACGTAGAGGAAATGGATATGGTGACCAACTATGGAAACTTGAAAGTCGATGAAATTGACAAAATCAGTAGCTCTTCATCGAACGATATCATCATGGACGAAGATGCGGATGATGGCAATGCCCATGAGGAAAAGGAGGGAGTTAATCTGGAGGATATGGAGCTTACAATACACCATGGGATTGTTACGGTACCAGAGGGCTCAAATTTCCATCAGAGCAATGAACTTGAAAGTGAGATGAAACTGGCGTCACATGCTGGTGCCGATATGGAAAATGAGCAACTGTCATCAATAACAATATCATTGGGTGAAAACTCTCAAACTGAAGAAGAGATGGAACTCACCACATACACACCACAAATAATGGAAATCGAAGAGGAAATGGAGCTCACCGTTTATCAAAAGAAACAGTCAATTGAAGAAACTGAGGAAGAGCCAATGGATCTCACAATACATCATGGTTCATCAACGTCCGAGAAAAAACCGCTCATTCACAACCAAAATTCTCTACCTTCCGAAATGGTCTTAGCTTCTAGACAATTGTCTGAAATCGCCGAAATGGTAGAAGATGATGATGATGAAGAAGAAGAAGCAGCAAAACCAAAGAATCCTTTATTATCGAGAGTACGGAATCAGAATCAACTGCACTCCAGCTTTGATTCAAGTCAAATGGAAGAACAAGACACACTACTTGAGACTACGGCAACTGCGTTCGGAGATCCCTCCATTTTTCAAGACATTTTGAGGGTAACGGGCGGATCACAAGACGCTGAGGTGGTATGTGAAGAAGAGAGTGTGAAAATGTTGCCCACACCAGTCAAAAGACCGCTTTCTACTCCAAAAAAATCTTTTACAACAGATGCTGGATCGCCTAGGGAAAGATCGTCATCTTTAAAAAAGAGACGACTTTCGTTCACACCGAATGGTAAATCTCAGATAACCGAGTCCGATCCCAAATCACCAATCACTTCGCAGCTTGAAATGGGCAATCAAATTTCAACTGATAAATCTGAAGTCGTCGTGCCTTCGACGCCTTTGAAAGATTCATTGTTATTATCTTCCCCAGAAAAGCCTAATATTCAGCAGATGATCCAATCATTGACACCAAAGAGAGAAAAACGCAGAGAAAGTTATGGGTATCAGTCACAGTCACCACGAAGACGTTCAATCAGCGGTGAAGTATCATTGACACCGTTAAGAGTTGCAAAGGAGTCAACAGGGAACACTTTGAATGTTCAGCAAGCTGTTGTGACCACCACCGTTCCATTGACGGGTAATGATGATGTACAGGATATGGAAGATGTGACAGACGACTACATACCAGCTGACTTGAATTCTTTTTTGAGAGCTGCTGGTGTTCAATTTTTCGATGATTTGAATGTAAGGGATACCTCTGCAATGTTGAGCTTGAAGCCTTTTGATCAAAGCGGAATTCAGTTAAGTGACTACCTTTGCGGCTTACAAAAGTTGAAACAACTTGAGTTGATCAACTTTAGCTGTAATGAATTGAAGAAGAACATAATTGAGGGAAAGCAGTTGTTTGAAACTTTAGAGCAGGAGATTGTCGAGGAAAACCCACCTTTGATCAGAGAATATTTCGAAGCTAATCCCGAAGTTCTGACCACCATGAATATTCAATTCCAAGTTTTGAAGAACTTTGCTAGACAACAGGCTAAGCACGTTTGGTACGGTTGGAGGTCACAATTGGTAGAGGGTGTGTACCTTGGTCTTCTCCTGAATAAAAGATCACTTGAAAGTGACAAGTGGAAGATAGAAACAAAGCTTACGCAATTACAAAAGGAACAATCGCAGTTGGCAAAGGAGTTTGGTAGCCTAAAAGATAAATTTGAAAAGCTCATGAAGCACAAAGCCGAATTTGAGCTTTGTGATAAGGATGAGTTACTTTCCTTAAGATCAAAGTTGATATCTGTGTCTAAAGAATGCTCATCTAAAAAGGCATCGTTTGACTCGCTTTTGAAACAGTCTTCTCAGTCAGACGAGCAATTGGCTAAAGTTGCACAGAAATCAACTGCACTAAGTTTGGAAATCACCGAGATCAATCAGAAAATAAAGGAAAATCAGATTTTTACATTGTCAGACATTAAATCATTGCAAACAAACCTTGCTGTTTTGGAGAGGGTCACTGGACTAAGATTGCAACTCATGACTGGTGATAACATTAAGGCAGCAATTGACAATATCGAAATCACGCACAATGTCGCCACTGGTGTGAATGATTTCAAGTTCAACGAGATCGAGTCTTTGATATTACTGAAATTTCAGCCAACCTTGGTGGACCATGAACAAGCATCAGTAACTCAAATACTGAGCTTTTTGAGACTGTATCAAACTTTGAAATCTATTGATGGAAAGTTAAACATGTTGAAACTCAAGTGCAACTATCCGGTCAAGTTGACAGAAGATTCCGATGCTGTCAAGGTTACTGTCAAGAAGACCAGCAAAAAGCAAAAGCTGTTGATTAGCTTTGAGGTGAATTCGGCATTTTTAATCTCTCAGAAATTATTGTCTGATAATTTGTCGGTGAGTGTCATAGATTACGACGAGGAAGGTTCTGCGAATGAGGCTAACTTCGTAGAGGTACAAGAGTTGATGGGTCAATTGGGTTTAATGTAACTCATGTAAATTAAATGTATAATAGAAGTATTACAAAGTATGTGCGAGGGTACAAATACATCTTGCAGCTGTATGACTGAAATCGATATCTTTGCGAAAACGTTAAGGGCTACTTTCATAGCAGGTATGGAAATGAATGTTACCCCTTGTAGAAACTTTTGAATTATCGGGATACGTATCTCTCCGAAAGTTGTGACACCGCAGACAATTTAATTTCATCATTTGTCTAACTTCTAGCTTGGCTTGGGAGAAACAGAATTAGTCTTGTCTTTTGTGATCTCTAGAAGCTCACTTTGAAAAGAGGTCTTCTTTTCAAATCCATTTTCAAATTAATTATTCCTTTTCTACGTAATTTCAATAATCAGCGGCAACGATTTGAGGCTCTCCCGACTTTTTGTACTCTTGGAGTTAATTCGTTGATTTGTTAAGAGTGTAAAAACGTTAATCGAAATCAGATTACAAAAGGGGGCTCGGGTATCTTGGCAAAGAGCTATCGTCTGTATATAGTGCGAAACCATCTTGAGTACTTTTTAATGGATAGTGTGGCCCCTTCCCTTTTCGTCTTTTGCTAACCGTTCAATGTAGAAAAGAGTAGCGTCGCATCTTCATAGATATATGATTAAAGTAAGGCTTGAAGCATTCAGCTCGGGAGCGTCAACTCCGAGACAAAAAGTTACAGATTGATTATGCCATGTCTTCGTCTTTTCAGTAAAAGTAACTTGAGAGTTAGAATGCTTTTTTAAGTATTTTCTCTGAGAAAATAAAATAATTCAGCTGAAAACGAACCGCCATGTGAGAGCTGAAATATTACGGAGTTTCTACTCAGTGAGTGCTAGTGAATTCAAAACTGCGATCGATCCTCCTGTAAATTTACTTTTAAAGCATTTCCCATTAGATGAGCTTCACAATTCAATTGTGATTTGCGCGGTGTTTAAGGCTGGGGGTTATGCATTTGGTTAAGTGTCTTGCTTAATCTAATGAGTGGAAGCGAGGCCGGCTTAAAAGTGTTGTCGTAACAAAATTTGTATATCATGAAGTCCATAAATTTCAAAGCTATATAAGAATATCGCCCAGCGACGGTACAAAATTACCTAGTAATCTAATATCTGTCTCTACCCGATGAGCCATAAGAGTCAGAGTTTGATGAACCATAAGAGTCATTTCCACCTCTACCTGAGGATCCGTATGAGTCTGAGTTAGAGAAACCTGAGTTACCACCCCTACCTGATGATCCATATGAGTCTGAATTTGATGATCCATAACTGTCGGAGTTTCCACCTCTACCTGATGATCCATATGAGTCTGAGTTAGAGGAACCTGAGTTACCACCTCTACCTGATGATCCATAACTGTCGGAGTTTCCACCTCTACCTGATAATCCATATGAGTCTGAATTTGATGATCCATAACTGTCGGAGTTTCCACCTCTACCTGATGATTCATATGAGTCTGAGTTAGAGGAACCTGAGTTACCACCCCTACCTGATGATCCATATGAGTCTGAATTTGATGATCCATAACTGTCGGAGTTTCCACCTCTACCTGATGATCCATATGAGTCTGAGTTTCCACCTCTACCTGATGATCCATATGAGTCTGAATTTGATGATCCATAACTGTCGGAGTTTCCACCTCTTCCTGATGATCCATATGAGTCTGAATTTGAGGAGCCGTAGCTGTCAGAGTTGCCACCTTTACCTGAAGAACCGTAACTGTCAGATTTTGATGAACCATATGAGTCTGAATTGCTGTTCTTGTTACTTGATGAGTTTTGGTTGTTTGAAGAGTTGTTGTCGTTTGATGATGATGATGATGAGCCACCAGAGTACTTGCTGTAAGCATCCTTAGCCTTGCTGATGTTTTCATCAGTCAAATTTTCTTTTACTTTGTCGAAGATACCCATTTTGTATTATTTGTATATGTTGTTATCAATTGAATTGAAGTGAATTAAATTGAGTTGAATTGAAAAGAGCTGAACTGTGGAAATTGAGTCTTATTTATAACAATGTCGATAGCTACATAAGTTGTTCACAAAATTTCACATTTCACTCAATTTCAATTTCATGCACATTATAATAATTAGAAGGAATCTTGAACGTTTCAACCCAACAACAATATGATGAAACAGAAGATCGTAATTTAAATTTCCAGAGGCTCTGCTAAGTGGGTGCTCATCACTAAGTTCAGCGCAAGTAAAATTGTGGCTGTTAATTAAGCTATCCGGAAATGCGCAATGATGTATAGATGCTCCCCGTGGTATTTGTGTCTTTTAAATCGGCTTTTGCTTTGATTCGTCAGGGGGGGTTTCCCACAATGTGAAATTCTACCAACAAGTGAAATTGGTTGTTCCTTGCATGCTTAACAATTTCACCTATTTTTGCTGCGCGCAAAACAGTAGGAAGTTTCAGTATGCGCTGTGATTTTTTTGTTCCAATTTCTTCTGTGCTGAGCTATCGAGGACGGTTCAGATAGTGGCACTACGTCGATCCAAATTTGTTTACTAACATGGCTTAAGCAGATCAGACCCCTCTATAGAAATTGGAGCTCTTTAGATCTTTCTACCTCGTTGCAATTTCAAAAAATTGTCAGATCGTGTATCAAACACGTATAAAAGATTTACAGTATCTGAAGCATATGTTCAAAAGAATATCCCAGTAGAGTATTCGGCCAGTGTCAACAGACCTGCTGACTCTAGCGTGAATATTTCAATTTTGAGAGGTTAATACAGAAGTGTATGTAAAAGAATTTCGTATTGCATGACATGGAATTAAATTCAAAAGATCGTGATAATAAACATGGTACATAAGATCATAACCACAAATACCAATAAAATCTTGGCCATCTCCCAGTATCCCAATTTTCCAGACTTGTTGAAGTTGGACAAATTTTTCATATTACTGAAAAATGAATTTTGAGTATTGGCAAAATTGTCTTCCATCTTTGACATCACCTCCGAATCCGTCTCAACAAGGTGCTGGAATTGTGTCAGTGAGTTTTTCAAATATGAAACAATGTTTGTAATATCCTTCAACACTTCCTGTTGTAAATTTTCATGATGCTCGTTCAATTCCTGTTGTTGACCAGTGTTCAAAGAAGATGTGGAAAGTAATCTCTTGCGCAACTCCGATACATCCTCTTCGCCTTCTACCGTTTTCAGACCTTCGTTAGACGATGTGGGTATTATCACTTCATCGCCATTGTTGACCGATCCGTGTTGTTGGTTACGTGAATTCTGCTCTTGTTCCAAGGCTTTCTCTTCTTTAATCACTAATTGTTGATTCTTAAACAACTCATAGTTTATCGTTGTTGTGATTTTATTCAAATTTGACTTTATACGATGGTGTACTTCTCTATTTTTGATATCGCCATGATTGAACTCCCGTCTGATCAACTCTTTGCTTATTATGGCACATGATTCATTCAACTTTCTTAGATTTAGTGTGTTCAAAAACAGAACTGAAGGATCCACTGTGTTAGGATTTATGTCGTTGTGTAGTTGTGACTGAATTTGCTGGGACAATTCATCAAGAGTCTCGTAAGATGTTGCCATCGTATGCGTAGTAGAACGTCTCTTTTGATTTGTTTTGCTTTTTAGCTTTTCTGATCTCTATTTTATTTTTGTACATTTTGTACAGCTTTTTTCTGAAAAATCAAACAGGGAAGAGATGAGCAAAACATGTGACAACAATCATAATGGTACTGCTTGTCAGCAAAGACCGTTTATGAACTTAAGCTGCCTATGTGATATTGGCTGAGCCTAACAGTCTTAGAGGTTGTATATATCTCCCTGACAGTAATTTAGAGAGATAAGTGCTTCAGCTAGTGCGAGAGAGTCTTTTAAGGTATGTATGCGCTCCTACTATCAAACAACGATCTATGGTAAAGTAATCGTGGTTAGCGAAAAAGGCATATATGGATTCTTAATCTAGGATTAAACAAAGACGATATAGGATCAAGTGAAATCTAATATATCATTATGGTTCGTTCGAAATCCTATAAATTAACAAAGAACAAGAAATTGACTTATGACTAGAAAATTTTTTTTTTGTGTAACTTTATAGAGATTTTTTTCTCCTTCACCAAATGGAAGAGAAGTGTTGTGAGAGGGTAACTACAATTTTTTGGTGGTTAAACAGTTGAGTTTGTAATGTGATAGCTGGGGAGAGTAGTTGAAGGTACAAATATACATCTTACTTTTCTGAGATTCCACAATAATACTCGACTATGTTATTCTTGGCAAGGGGATTTGAAGTGTATAGCTAGTTCTATCTTGTACCGGTGTGTTTTCTCAATAAGACGTGAGCATACCAGTAATTTTAAAAAATTACAGCCTCATCGCATCTTTCTTTCTTATGACCTTGTCAACACTGCCTTCGGTTGTTTACATTGATGAGGCAAAGTGGGCTTCACAGCAACAAATAAATACTCACTGAATTCCTTCGCAATAACGAAAACAGCTCATCTTCCAAAGAGATTGATGGAATGGTGGAGCAACATGATGAAAACAATAGAGTATGTATACTGAGAAGTTTTATTGTGATAGTCGGATTTACCTTACAGTGAAAATTCAAGATTTTGTTTTTCTGAAATGCTAACGAGTCATCACGGAAGGTAACGACAATAGAGCCGCCCAAAGTGGAAGAACCACAGATAACACCACTTCCTTCGTACCATGAAGAACCACCAAAGAATGGCCATGGTAGTAGACAGAAAAGAGAGTACGACGACGAAAGCGAATGTCACCAGTTTTGGAGAGATTGTGGCTCATGCTTCGGAGCTTGTCACAACAACAATGCCAGAGATCCAATGCTAGGAAATGTCCTTGGGGTTTCGATTGCAATGTTATTCTGTAGTGCGGTGGAGGTTGCAACTTAGGAGTATGAGCATTTTAGCTTATATCAGCTGAAAGCAAATTTAACAGAGGCAGGGGTTGGCTATGTATTGTCGTTTGTGACCCGTAGATCATTCCCTTATTTGTCCAATCTACGCTTGTTTTCTTCAGTTACTCAGTGCGCTGTCTAACTTTGAAGTATGCAAAATTGAGGTATCCAGAGATGGGCAAAAAGACGAGCACACGCGTTGCAAATATGATGTCTAGCTGGTACTCTTGTTTCTCCGGATCTAAAACTCCATCTCACTAAAAAGGAAGAAGATAGCACTACTTGCTTGCATGATAGATATTACGACAGTTAACTCACATCAGTAGTATAACAATAGTATCTATCCAGAATTATAAGCATAAATTACATGAATAGGAAAAATAAAAACGTCTTTCTTTTAAGCTTTCTCTTGACTAAATAAAGCTAGCTATTTCCTGTGTTAAGAGCTCTTAAACGCCCTTATTCATAATAAGTAACATTTAAAATCCAAAGCAAAGGCAAATTTTACGCTTCACCAAAAAAAGACAAAAAAAAAAGACGTAAAAAAAATTTTCGGCCCCTGAATTCAGACTCTCTTTGAAGAGACAGAGAGGTATGTTTTTTTTTTTTTTTTTTTCTTCAAGTTTTCCAAGATTCAAACAGATCTCATTTCAACTCGAATCAAGAGTAAGAAGCTTGTAACTTCAAAAACCATAGCTAGTGCTCCCTTGTGAAATCCTCCACTTCGGTTTTATACCATATAATATTCCATTCAAAAATGTCACCAGCAGTCACACTGATCGACCAACCGGTAGAGAACACCCCTGAACTTAACCTTGTTGCAAGCGTAAGTACCCGATTTATCCAATTTTGAAGACCACGAGCTAACCAACTCCTCCAATCCAGAACGTTCTGCCTTCCACCACAACAGGCACCTCTAACTACCAAGACACGTCGTCACAATTTCAAGACCAAGATCAAACCGATTCTCAAAGTACAATAACAGGAAACAAACCCATCACCAAACAACCTTCAAACAGAGACATAATAGAGTACAGACAGCAGCAGACAGCGAACAACGAGACAGATATAGAGAAGCCACACAGACAGAAGTACGTCAGAGAAAGTATTGAATGCTCCGAATTTTGTCAAGAATGTGCTACTTGTTTCGGCACATTCACCTGTTGTGATGACTGGTGTGTCCACGACTCGTACATGCAAAATTTCTGGAGTTGTGTTTGTATGTGTTGTAACAGAGGTACAATCACAACTTGTTTCCAACTGTTGTGATGTTGGCTGCTCAAAATATACTTGTATTACTATCAATCACCAGCTTTTTCCATGCTATTATTTGGCTTTAACTTACACATCACTGCATTTTTCTTTGTTGGGCTCGGGTTTGGTGCCCAGCTATATCCTTGATAATATTATTTATGTTATAGGCAAGAGAACAGATTTATCTACTTCTGGGTGTTAGTCACGATCGATTGACTGTAGATTGAAAAAATAAAAAAAACGAGCGACATTGACTCCCTAGTGCATAGGACAGGTATATCATTTGTACCTCGAAGAAACACTAGGTGATCCATAAACTTTCTCTCGCTTGTGTTAGGTGATAATAAGCTAAATCGGGCAAGAAATTCGGATCAGTTGAAGACTTACTGAAGGTTTTTGATTCTTCTCAGCTTCCCCTTTTCCTTTGACCCTTGAATAGTTGACTAGTGATGAACTCCATCCGGATTGTCGCTGCACGCGTTCAATATTCACCGTTCTGAGGGGACTAACAGTGATTAACTTCGTAATGCTTTCAGCGATACATTACTTTTGAGGTAGTTCTAAAGTTCAGGCGGTTGAAGTCAAGCTAAGCTTTGTTTATGTTTTTGGACTAATTGACACGCGCTGCTTTTGTCTTTTTGAGCCGTTGTAGATCAAAATGGCAGAAGAGGCGGAAGCACTCGATTTTTAAGTTTATTTTTTGTAATTCTAGTTTGGATGACTAGCTCTATTATAGCATAAGACACACACGCCCACACACATATATAGAGCAGCTATTGATAACAAGTCCAGTTTCTTGCAGATTATTCATACCGGCTTTTCTAGGATTGTACGAAATCGAAAATGGGATTTCAATTAACGCTACACAATTTGATGGTTTTAACCAGTCAGCCAATGAAATATGTCTTTTATGTGTATTTCATCTTTATCTTCTTTCTTCTGTTCATTCTCACCAGAAATCCTTTTACAGATCTCGCTTTTTATTTTGTAACAATATTGTTTTGGACAGTGTGGTTGAGTTTCGAAATTGAAGCGATTCGGTCATTGGAGAACAGTATCAGGGATGACTGCGTTGATGAGTATGTTGCGCAATACTTACACATCAGACCGCTTAAGACGAGACAAAGTACAGAGAGAAGTGAAAGGTGGAGAACATTGACAGATAAGATGAATCTGTTCGTTCATGATTCGCTATCGAAGTATGAAGCTGAAGTCTTGCAATTGTTTCAATTCAACGGGAAGGATACTGAGGATTTTGCTGAGAGGTTAATGCTGGAAACTTCAGATAGCAGAAGTCGCAGATTCTTCTCCAGACTTGGTATCAAGAGACTTACGCTGAGAGAAGATCAGTTGTACAAATGGAGGGATGCCCATAAGAAAGATGGCTCAAAGTCTTGCAAAGTAGTTTCTAGCCATGCGGAACCTTTGTCATTGCAAAGTGGTGAGATTAGTACCTTGGTGAACCCTGTGATTTACAGTGATATCCCTGAGGTCCTGCCACCTAGTTACAAGATACTGACAGAGGGTGGTCCTTACCTCAATGTCTAATTAGTTTTCGAATGTTCGTATAGTTTGTACCTTGAATTGTTTTAGTTATGTATCTGCTTCTTGTGCATTCTCTTATCATGTCAACCACATGTGTGATCGACTCGCTTAAAAAAAATATGTTGAGATAAGAAACGCACACAAAAACACAAAGAAAAACCCAAAATAAAATAAATAAATAAATAAATAAATAAAATTAAAGATAAAATAAAAGGAGAAGAGACAGAGACACCAAGGCTACTTCGACCCAAGTTAACAATAATGTCAATACAACAACTGATCAACTTATCGATTGATCCTTATGAAGGTGTGGGGCCATTCAGTATGTGATCTTGATTACTCATCTATTGAGCAGAAGACAGTGTACTAACAATTGAGCTCTAGAATTGGGACAATCACTATATCAAACAATACAATTAATAACAAACCGCGGGTTGAGATTGAAAATAATATCGGAATTCAGCAAAAAAGCAAAATCAACAACACCTACTTTTTTGATAGTAGAAGACTACGGGTTGAAATTGACTTTTAACACGAATCACCAAGTGTTGATCTTGATAGAGATCTACCAGTTCAACAAAGTGTTGTTCAATAGAAACAACAATACATTAAATTTGAACAACAATTTACCGAATTACCAAAAGATATATAACAAGATATTTGGACCAACATATCCTGGAGTGATTGATGAGAATGATAATTACGTGTTGAGTTATGAAGGGATATCATTCAACTTTGATTTGAAGCACTACACGAACTCATCGATGAAATTGGTCAAGTTCATCAACGAGAATTCACAATCAATATATTGTAATTCAATCTATGTGTTCAAATTCAGCTCATTAAACGACTTTAAAGAGAATTTGTCACTTCTGTTCTCAGTCAATCCGACATTTGTCAGTACGACAAGGCGAATTTCCAGTGCTCAAATCGACCTGGACAACAATACAGTCATATTCAATTTAAACAGCAACAACAATAAGCAATCAGATCTGAAGATGTTCAAGGTAAGAATAGGGGAAAGTGTGATGCATGATGTCGTTACCAATTTAGGGCCGCCAGAGGACGTGTTGGTCAGTGGCAATGATAAGTATCATAATTATTTTAAAATGGGATGTGACTTTTGTTACGATCTTACCAAGAATAACGGATTTTCTTCAGTGTTGAAGAAAATCAATATACACAGCAACTTGCTAAATTCTTTAGAGTTTATGAAGTACGAGAAATTGACTTGGGAGATAACAGAAGGTGTTGACAAGATCACAAATTTTCACAGTTATACCAATGTTTCAAAAGTGCTCAACAGTTCCAATTCGAAACCAATTTTCTTGAACAGAAATGAGTACGATTTGGTTAACTCGTTGAATAAGAAATTTGAAATGATAAAGTTCAAAAACGATCAACAGCAAAATTTTGAATTGATCAACTATGAAGACGACGATGAAGATGATAAAAGTGACTTGACCTATAATGAAGAATGCGGGACATTATCTTCATCCCCTCCACATGAGATCAAACATGAATTATCCTCGGACACGTTATCTAAAAACAATTATGAGAATTCGTTATCAAAGGACAGATCAAAAGATTGGGGATTAACGAATTTATATTTCCACAAAAATATTATCTTTGAAGTATTGATTGACATCGATGAGATTTCAATGATCTCTATCTTCTAAGATGTGTTGAACCAACAAAGCATACATGAAACAAAATACTAAAAAAAGGAATTACACAGAGACGGGATTATTCTATTGGCTACGTGTGTTCTACCAAAACAAAACAAAACAAAACAAAATGCAGCTTGCAAACTGCACAAAATTAAAAAAAAAAAAAAATTCAAGAGGGAACTGGAGAATTCTTTAATTTGTTTTTTACTTATAACTGGGATATGGGTAGTTTATTTATATTTTTTTAAGCGGGTCTGATAGTTGAAAAACATTGTAGTAGTCATAAGATCTTTTTCCTGTTTTCCTTCTTTGTCTTCCTTATCAACTTATCCTTCTTCTTAACCTGGAGATCCTTCTTATGAATTTGTTCCCATTTTTGAACGGTGTCCACACTTGTTTCCTTTGGGAATAGGTATTTCACCCTCATTAAATCATCAATGAACTTCTGATAGCATTGATCTAAATTTTGCTGTTTTGACCTCGTACCATCACTTGATATTATAACACCCCCTTGCTTGGGCCTTTTGTAAACAGATCCCAATTCAATATATTTTTGAAACACACCCAACGGCACATGTCTCTTCAATTGAGTATAGAGCTCTTTCTCACTCATCGATATCACCAGCTTGGTGGATGTCTTGTTCACATGTTGACCACCGGGTCCCGATGATTTGGCAAATGATACGGTGAATAAACGATGTAAGGGCAATGTGGTTCTAGTGAGCGTTGTGAGAAATTGAAGACAATTGTTGATCTCATCGCGAGATAGTGATGGTGGCTGCTTACCCCCGGCAGTGCTTATCAATCTGAAGAATATCGTCATGTTATTAGTGAAGCATGCATGTTCAGTGGTGATCTTAATAGGTTGCCAAAAAAAAATTTAGAGCCAATAGTTCTATCAACACCAAACAAACAAATAAACGTTCCAGACAACTGATGCTGTTTTGCTTACCTACAGTCTTCTAAAGTGTGTCTTTTTTTTTTTTTTTTTTTCGCTGGGCGTGCCGTCAGCTGAGCACTTTACTAAAATCGTAATAGGCTACAGACGGACAGCTTAATGCCACAATCGAGTAATAGCAAATCAATAATAAAATAGAATGTCAAAAGAACACAGGAGAACATCTTGGAACAGACAGCAATTAAAACGGTAATACCGAAAATAGACTATTAATTACAAATTGTTGTTAATAAACACACCTATCCAACTTCAATTACTTATATATAAAGACTCAATTCCCCACCTTAGTACACATACACATACTATAATGTTCTTTAACACTATTGCAAGAAATCAATTCTTTCTCAAAAACTCAATTAGAACTTTTAAAACATATTCACCAACAATGGTACAAATCGGTGATAAGATCCCATCAGTAGCTTTAAAGCAATCCACACCAGACGACAAATTCGACTTGGCCTCAAAAGTCAGCTCTGGTAAGAACGTCATTATTGGTGTTCCTCTGGCTTTCAGTGGTCCATGTTCTTCACAACACATTCCAGGTTTTATCAACAACTTTAAGACATTCAAATCAAAAGGTTATGAAAAGTTATATGTTGTTGCTGTAAATGACCCATTTGTCATTGGTGCATGGTCCAAGAGCTTGCTTGGCGAAAAGGGTAACCCAGATGTAGAAATCTTGGGTGATCCAAAAGGTGAATTTGTCAAGGATTTGGATTTGGCATTTGATGGTACTGAAGTCTTCGGAAACTGGAGATCAAAGAGATATGCCTTGTTAGTCGAAGATGGTAAAGTCACCAAGTCATTTGTCGAACCTGATAACATCTCAATTGATGTCTCAGATGCTGATAAAGTCGTTAAGCAAATCTAATTATGATTATATACGTTATGAATTAAAAAAAAAAGTTTAAAACTGATGGATGTTGATCATCTATTGGTTCTCTCCAACATCAACTTTTGGTGTAGGCCCTATTAAGTAATGCTCCTGATACCATCTTAATTGCTCGATACTCTCCAAAATATCAGCTCTTGCAGTGTGCTCCCCTTTCTTTTGTGGGCACTGGTTGACCAAATGTGGGTTATGCCTTTTGCCCACCTCCATAATAGAACTCACATCAATTATTCTGTAAAATAAATGATCAATAATTAGTGGCATTTCCCTCACCATAAAGATCCTGTCCATGTGCACAGAGTTACCTGCCAATATACCTTTACCTGAACTGATGTATTTACTGATGTACAGTAACAATTCTTTCTGTACTTGTTCCAAAGTTTTTTCAGAGCTTACAACTTTCTCGGTCAATCCACTTTGACCATGGTGCTCAATGCACCATTCTCCCATTTGATCCATGACTTCTTTATCGTAGTGAATCACACTCTCATAACCTTCATTATCCACTATGTTCAAATCTTTATCAGTGATGATACAACAAATTTCAATGATATGATCATTCACCGTATCTAACCCAGTCATTTCACAGTCTATCCACACAATGGGCTTCAAATGGTCTACATTGGTCTCTGGTTTTTGTAAAGGTAATGATGATCTCGGTATAGCAGGTAATGAACTTGGTAGAGGAGATGGAGATGGTGATGATGAAGAATCAGTGCGAGCTTTCTTCACCAGTTTTTCTTGCTCATTGGTTGTTTGCAGTGAGGTCATTAGCGATCTTGTGAGCGAAGTAGTTAAAGATGGTGTCCTGAGCAGCAAGATAGATCTCTTGTATACTTGTTTGTGTACCGGTATTATGTATTTTAACATCAGCGGGATCTTTTTACACAAATAGAACAATTTTTTTTTTTTTTTTCACTTGTTTTAGTTAAAGACGGTTTCGCTAGATGCTTAGCTATGGAATTATGAGCGAAGCAAACCTTCAAAATGGAACAACTGTTAGCCAATTGAGAAACTCAAGTTCTTGTTTTTAACACTTGGACTCCTTTTTTTCTAAAAACTACCCAACAGCTTAACACCCCTTAATTCAATTACGTTGATAGTTTAGTATGTGAGATGACCCTTTCCCAACTTGCGCATGGAGACTTGCCTTGCCGACTTGCCATCGATGACGAACAAGAAAAAAAAGTTGAAATTTAAGACTTGAAGTTTGAAAAGATTCAGATCATTCATAGGAACAATTGAAAGTTCAAGTACACGATGAAGGTAAGTCTGAGATCAAGCACACCACCTAATTTCAATATAAGCACAGTCAATTAACTTTAAGCCTCTTATTATAGCAAAGAATTTCATCTTTGGACATCAAACTTTTGACATCTGAATTAGAAAATGATATCAAAGGTTACAGATTGCAAAATATTTACAACTTGGTAAATAACAATAAAAACTACTTGTTCAAATTTGCCATTCCCGATTCCAAGAGGAGTGTCATTGTTGACTGTGGTTCAAAATTTTATTTGACTGATTTCCAGAGACCAACCACACAAGAACCTTCAAATTTCGTCATTAAATTGAGAAAGCATTTGAAGACGAAAAGATTGACCAACTTAAAACAAGTGGGAAATGATAGAGTTGTGGTAATGGAGTTCAGCTCGGGGTTGTACTACTTAGTGCTAGAATTTTTCAGTGCTGGTAATATCATATTGTTAGATCAAGACTTGAAAATCTTGTCATTACAAAGGTTGGTGCAAGAAAAGGAGAATAATGATAAATATGCTGTTGGGGAACCATACAATCTGTTTGAGAAGTCTCTTTTCACCGATAAATTTAAAACCCAAGAAGAGCAAGAGACTTTCACAAACGAAAAAGTTTTGGATTGGATATTGCATCAAAATATCACCAATAATAAAGTTTTGTCCGTCCATAAGTTATTGTTTATGAGGGCCTCATATTTATCATCTGAGTTGATCCAAATCAAGTTGGTTGAGCAAGGCTTGACACCATCTGACAGCTCTATTGCTGTATCGCAAGATGATCTGCAAATGCTGAAGGTCGTCGCCGCATTGAATGATGCAGCTGCTGCGTTGACAAGCGTTTTGCAAGAATCACCACATCAGGGCTTTTTGATCAGCAAAAAGAACCCACTTTTTGACCTGAGTAAGCCAGATTCGGTAGAGTTCGTATTTGACGAGTTTTACCCATTCTTACCATCGTACAAGTCGATCGACAACATGGAGATTATACAAGGATACAACAAGACTTTGGATAAATTTTTTACCACTATTGAGATGAACAAACATTTGTTGAAAGAACAACAACTTCAATTGAATTCTGAAAAAAGATTGCAATTGGTGAAAGACGAAAACACCATGAAGATCAACAAGTTGGAGGAGTTACAGAGTTTGAATGTTAAGAAAGCTGAGTTGATCATGGTTTACAGTGATGTAGTGGAGAATTGCAAATCAATTGTACAAGCGTTACTTGATCAGCAAATGGATTGGAAAAACATTGAAAAATTGATCACCATGCAAAAACAGCGTGGTAATGAGATGGCTCAGTTCATCAATATACCTTTGAATTTGAAAGACAACAAGATCAATTTGAGTCTTCCGGATGTCAATTACGATGACGACGACGATAGTGATCTCGATTCATCAGATTCAGATTCAGACAATTCAGACTCCGATTCTGAGGATGAAAACAGAAAATCTAAGAAGAAACATCAAGAACAAAAGAAGTCTCTCAACGTCACCATAGATTTGTCATTATCTGCATATGCCAATTCCTCAGTTTACTTTGATGCCAAAAGGGATGCGCTGCAAAAGAAACTGAAAACCGAGCAAAATGCTTCATTGGCTCTCAAAAACACAGAGCGTAAAATTTCAAAGGACTTGAGAAAAATTGAGAAGCAGACAAATACGAATCAAAGCTTGAAACTGTTGCGTATCAAGGCTTGGTTTGAGAAATTCTTCTGGTTTGTTACAAATGATGGTTATTTGTGCATCGCAGGTCGTGATGCTGCTCAAATTGATTTGGTTTACTACAAGCATTTCAACAACGATAATGATTATTTTATCTCAAATGATTTGGAGAATTCTTTGAAAGTCATTGTGAAAAACCCTTACAAAAACAAGGAAATCCCACCGACCTCACTTTTTCAAGCTGGTATCTATTCCTTGTCCACAACCAAAGCTTGGGAGAACAAAATTATCACATCACCATGGTGGGTTTTAGGAAAAGATGTCTCAAAGAGAGATTTTGATGGGAGTATCTTGCAAACCGGTATGCTCAACGTCACAAAGGAGAAAAATTATTTACCTCCAGCACAGTTGACATTTGGCGTTGGATTTTACTGGGTAGGAGATGAAGCCACGAACAAAAAGTACATTGGCAACAGAATCAAAAGAGAAGAAGAATTAGGATTCAAATTAGTCGATGATAACGAAGTCATCAAGAAGAAAACTGACGAGTTGAAAAATTTATTGATGAAATTGGAGAAGGATTTTGAGAAAGAGCAGGAGAAGGATCAAGGAAAGGAAGGACTCGAGCAAAAATTGGAAGAATTGGAAGTTGAAGAACTGCTGCCTATATCTGATAAGCCAGCAAGAGCTCCAACCCCTTATGAGCAAACACAAGTCAAAGTTCGTGGTAAGAAGGCTAAGATGAAGAAGATGAAACAAAAATACGCGGACCAGGATGAAGAGGAGAGGAAATTGAGAATGCAAATCTTGGGTACCTTGAAGCATCAATCTGAAGAAGATGCATTGAAGCTGACCGAGCTGAAAAATGGTACCACCACAGCAGATGGTAAGAAGGAGGGCAACTGGAGATTGTTGCGTAAAAAGCAACAAGTTTTAAACCAGTTGAAAAAGATATTGCATGAGTTGGAGGAAGGCGAAGACGATGATGATAATGATGCTGCTGAGGGTGTTGATGAAGGTGATGTTTTGGAGGAATCTGAGCAAAAACCTCAGTTGGTTTTGTACCGTGAATCGATCGATAAGTTGATTCTGTCCCCTTTGAAAACAGACGTCATAGAAGATGTCATCCCTATCTTTGCACCATGGTCCGCTTTACAAAAACTCAAGTACAAGGTGAAGATCCAACCAGGTAACTTGAAAAAGGGAAAGATCATCAATGACTTGACCGAGCATTACAAAAAAGATCATGCTAAAAAGGTGAAAGAAAATTCTGATGAGTGGTTTGACGAGAAATCTTTGATCACTGACATCAATCAGCAGGATTTGTTACTCGCTATCACTGTCAACAAGATGAAGCTTTCTACGGGGGAGGGTAATAACAATGCTAAGAAAGGTAGAAGATGAGACATGGATTAGATGTTTGGCTCCTACGTACCCTCGCTCGCTTAGTCAAATCTTAGTAATGTGAGTAAGCAGTAGCCGATGTGTAACAAAAAACAAAAAAAAAAAACCTTTATAGAGGAAGCTTTTCCCTAACAAATGTGTAAAAACCCCGGATTATCTATCGATCTTTGTCAATGAAGCTTTGGGTCATACCGCTTGCTCTTCTTTGCCTGTATATGTCGATTATTTACAAGAGCTCTTTGTCAACGATGTTCAATTTTACAACCTCTAAAAAATTGCCGGTATATTTTTTCAGCCATGGAGGGCCAACTTTTATGTACGAGGATGACGACTTTGGAGACCGTGGTGCATTCAAGACGTTGAAACATTTGGGCCAGCACATCAAAAACGTAATAAAACCGGATTTCATAGTGGTGGTCAGTGCTCACTGGCAGTCGCTGTCACCAAATTTGATAGAGATTGACTTTCCAGGTGGGAGTTTGACTTCAAATGAAGCTCTCAGTGATGAGGAAAATCAATTGATCTACGACTTTTACGGATTCCCAGAATATATGTATCAAGAAAAATTCCATTCAAAAGGATCCAGATCCATAGCAGAAGCTATTTCCAACACTTTGGTCAAAAGTGGGTTTAAAACGAGGTTGACATCTCGAGGAATCGACCATGGGGTTTGGGTTCCTTTCAAAGTCGCTCTCACCGATTCGAAAAGCAACGACTCGCATGACTGGGATGTGTCTTGTCCATTGGTACAAGTATCTTTGACTTCATCAGCAGAGCATAAGATCCATCATAAATTGGGTCAGGCCTTGTCACAGTTCAGAGAACAAAATGGGTTGATCATATGCTCAGGAATGTCGGTTCATAATTTGAGAGATTTGGGGAGATCGATGAGTGTTGCTAATCACACCATGCCTTATGGTGCCAAGTTCAACCATTTGTTGACTCATGATATTATGTCCTTTACCGGTTCGAAAAGGTTATCGAAGTTCGATGAGTTGGAAAATAACAGATTATACAAAGATGCACATCCAACTAATGAACATTTCTTGCCAATAGTAGTGGCAGCTGGGGCTGCAGAAAGCGAGGTGGGCAAGGAATTGTATACCTCTGCTAATTTCAGTTTGGGTTGGAACATCTATGAGTTCAATGGGTGAATTGTATTCTGTTCTATATAGAATTTTGATCCTGTAATACTATTGTATAATGCACTGTGCCATCTGGCTTAAATTCGGCATCCACAAAACTCAGTATGGAACACTGTTTCAATATCCCTCTTATGACACCACAGTCAAATTTTAAATACAAATTCACGATATCCGGCTTGGATAGATTTGAATCGTTTGAGTCGAACCTTGAACAGAATCTATGCTTGGAGTCTATCAACACAAAAGTTCCCCTATGGTTTGTCCTTAAATTGTCGATCTGCTTCAAATATAACGACCTCCAAATGTCCCTTGCTATGAGTTTCATTAGATTCAACACGTTTGTCATATCTTGCTGCTCTGGTTTTTCAAACATCAAAAATTCCAACAAGGCCTTCCCTACTGCGTATCCATAAGAATCTATTCTCTCATTGTTATTTTCATTCCTCAACAATTCCAAGTCCTGTAATTGCTCCACCCCACCAAAATGATAGTTATCTAATGGCTTGTTGGTCTCTAATTCTGTTGTCACACGAAGAGATAACGGGACCATTTCCATTATCAAAAATTCGAGACACGACGAATTGATCTGTTTGTTGTCGATCGGTGAAGAGGCCAATGGCGCGGTAGATCGCAGCAGTAGCAGCAGCAGGTGCTGCTGCTGCTGTGGCTGTTGTGGTTGCACACGAGGTTGCTGCTGGGATACCTGAGGGGCTTGTGCTTGAACCGACATGGTTAACCTTGTGATTGTATGGTTGACTTTTGACAAATTCTATAGACGTTTTCCTTTAAATAACTATAAAATTCAAAAAAAAGGCTCACCAAAAGTTAAAAAAAAAAAACACATAGAGTCAAAATATCATAAAAGTATATAGAAAGCATAAAATTTGTGGAGACATTCACAGTCTATTTGTCGACTGGCTTACCGCCACTGACCAAAACTTGGCTATCCTTGACTTCATCAGGGTTGTTTTCCAACCTTTTCCATGACCTTATATCATTTCTTTGGGTATCAATCTCGTAGATACGTAATCTTCTCGATGTTCCACCGTAGCCTCCATAACCACCTTCTCCAACAGCACCTCCGTAACACATCCAAAAATCGTTCAAGACGCAGTAATCATTACAATGATCGTGTCCAACGGAAGATACAGTGACACCGGCATCTTTCAAAACCTCGTGAGCTCCTGTATTGTACTTTGGAGCAGTGACTGCCTCTTTCAAATCGCCAATCACCACACGATCTTTAACATCTCTGTACTCAGGAATTGGGATGTGGAAAAAAGCCATTGAAAGGTGAATATGTGTGTATAGTTTCCTTTGCTCTTCCATTTGTTTATATGTGGTCTTCAACCACTCCAATTGATTTTCCTTGATCCAGTCATAACCTGGATTTGTTTTAGGGTTTTGTGAGTATTTGTGAGTATCCAAGAACCATAATGACATCGCTGGGTTTTTGGAATGGGACAGTTCGACTGTCAACAAATAGTTACCGACTCCGTCAATATCCTCAGGTCCTAATGAGGAAACAGAATATGGCAACTGACTGCTCATTGTCATAACATCAAATCTTGATAATGAACCTTCATCATCATGATTACCCAAGGTCATAGCATATGGAATTTTCCTTTCGATGAATACAGAAAGTGCCTTAAACAATGTTGTTTTGGAATCCAATGATGTTTCACCAAATATTTGATCACCACTCAAAACGACCATATCCGGTTGTTCCAAATCCAACACGTGGTTTATAAATTTGATTGTTCTGGGATCAGCTTCGCATCCCTTTGCAGTAGATTGGGGAAACGGGTCACGGCATTCTCCAACACCAGTGCTGAAGTGTAAATCTGCAACTTGTAATATCTTGAATTTTGAATCTTTGTTAACCTTCAATACGGGCTTAGGAACGACCAGTGGATGACCTTTGCGGTACGTTATATGAGCTTCTAGTCCGGAAGCAGTATCTAGAGTTAACGGTTGCTTGATGAGGTTCCAATTTGGCCTTGGATCAACGCAATCTGGGCCAAACAATATGTCAAGTTCGTTTATCACATTGCCCTTGATGAACGCACCTTGTTTCAACCATATGCCATGATCATGGTACTTCCATCCAGAGTCTTGCAATTTCGTAAGACCAATGTCCTGTAATATATAAGCTGGTGTTGTCTCATTTGACACACATATGTCGAGGATGACCTTGCTGTCTTTTTCAATCAATTGTTTCTCTGTGACAATTTTACTGAACAAATAGGTGTTCTTGGTCCATGATTTCCCCAATCTCAAGTCCAAATCATATTTCAAATACCCATCTCTTTGACAATTTTTGTTTAGTTTTGTGCAATCTTCAATGATGAAATCTTGTAATATCAAATCCCTACTTTGATATGGGATGATGTTGTGGATATTTGAAGGTAAGATGTTTTTGTACAATAAGTCCACTATCGTGACAAACAGAGTCATGCAAGTCATTGCAATGGCAATGTAAGTGAGTTGTCTCAACCATCTCTTGGGGAGTGTGAAACCCATTGTATATTGTTGGACAATTGGAATGGTTTAAAGATAGAAGTTGGCGATGTCTCAGTTGTCTGTTCCTGACTTTATTCCAAACGCTTTTTTTTTCTTTCGCTTTCCGTCTTGCAAGCCCATACAGACTTCAGCCTGCCAGCCAGCCATTTACCAAAGGACTATGACGGGACGGGATAAGATGAGACCAGTTTACTTGAAAGACTCGCGCTCTTAAGAGGTCCTTACGTTTCTACAAACAACAACAAAAACAGTTCTTGACCATGGAAACATCTTACTTCATTCCAGTTCTATACAACACTTCTATGCTATTACAAATTATCCAACACTTCCAAACTTATTATCGAATTGCCCCTTATCACCACAGTTCCTATCTGGACTTTATCAGGTAATTCCACTGTGTCTTCTAATGTTATATTCAAAAATAAGTCATATCCTCTCAAAGATCCTTCAAGCTTCCTGTTACCGTTCAACAAAATTGACAATCTCTTGTTCAAGTATTTCTTCAACTCTGGAGTGCTGACCATTATTATCTCTAGTGTCTGTTACAAATATAGATATATATCTGTCTCTGATCTGATCTGGTCTGGTCTAAGTGGTTGTAGACTTGTGATTCAACAATACTCTCAAACCTTTTCAATTCTCAAACTTTTTTTTTTTTTGTTTTTTCCTTATGGAAGATGTTAAAAAAAAACATACAGACGCCAAAATCAAGTGGAGTAAACAACCGAACAAACTACAATTTGCAATTCGAGAGATGTCTTCTGTAATCCCATCGTTAAGTGATATAATACAGTCGTCTCCGACCAACTCAACAGTACTGGACTCTCCAATAGTGCCCGGATCTAGACGGTCGTCAAAGAGATTTAGGTCTGAGCAGGACATCCAAGGGGGGGATGGCCGTGATGATAATAATGATAACGATACATTGTTGGATCTTTCCAGTAAAAGAGATGAGTTGATAAACAGAAGAAAACTGTTGCAAGAACAGGTGAATGCCATACAGTTAGAAGTGCTGACGTTCAATACGAGTAGTAATCATTACACAGATGAAGAGATAGTATTACAGGAGAACAATTCTAACAATGAAGAGTTGAACAAATTGAGAGCAGAGTTGAACAAATTACCAATAGTGGATAACTGGGAGTTGAGATTGAAACTTTTAAAGCTCTTCCAACCACATTTACAGATCGAGATCAAATCTATTAGACTTTCTGGAAGTATAAAGGAGGTTGAATACGATATGAAGTACCACAGAATTTTCAAGCTTTCAGTGGTCTTGAAGATTGATACGGCAATGGAAAAGATACTAGATTTGGTAATCCAACCGGAAAATATCCCAACTGAATTGTTAGATGTGATCAAGAACACCAAAGATATCACATTTGTGATTTTTGCAATAAACTCATATGTGCGATTGTTAACGAATAAGATCAATATCTGGTTAGAGATTTACAACAGATATCGTAACGATTATCAGATAAACGACTTGAATTCGTCAAACGAGCTTATAAATTTCCTCAAATTGAAAATCGAATCAATGTTATCGATCAGATCAGAAACAAATAATAAGGAATTAAACATAATATGGAAATTTGTAGCTAATGAATTTGGTGAGTTTGAAACGGTGATAAGATGTTTGTTGGTAGATGGGGAATCCATTACAAATTATGATGAGTTGATCAATGAGATTATCAAGAATGATGGCATTTTAGAAGGCATTTGCTCTATCATTGATAACGCATTAATATAATGATTTACAAATATAAAGATAATTAGCATTTGTTCCATTTGTTTCATTTCAAAGACCCCCCCCCGTTATAAACTCCTATATAATTGAGATGTTTAATGTAAGCCTACTTAAACATCTCAAGCAAAGCTCCTTTGTTCCACCATTAGAATCGGAATCCCATTTCAATACCTTCTTGGTTAAACCCACATTTTTCATAAAATCCAACATTCTTTGGATCACAATCCAAAATTGTCTTGTAACAATTTTTAAACTTTGCTATCCTTAGTAAATTCTTGATCAATATAAGACCCAATTTCTTACCTTGTTCAGAGCCTTGCACAGCAATATCTTCGATATGTCCAACTTTACCACATTTATGTATCAATTTTGTTTCGATCAACAACATCCCAGTAGCGACAATGACACCTTCCAGATTCGTGATACATAACGGGTTGTAAATATGTGAGTTTCTCGACCATTCATTGGCAACCAGTTGGAATTCATCCTTGGTAATATTACCAACTGTGGTCAATGTCTTCAACACTTCTAGTACATTATTTGAGTAATCGTCCAGTTCTAATCTTCTGATTTGATAGCCGAGTGGGAGTGGTGGCACTTCAGTGGCTTCCAAGATGTTTTCAACTTTGTCAAATGAAGACGCAGATGATGGTAATGATGGTGTTGTGACCAGTGATGGAGACATTACTTCTTTGTAGTTATTTGTTCTTTGCAAGTATAGATAAGATAGTATGAGGAGTATCAAAAGATTAGTAACAACGAGAACAAGTGATATATATATGATTGTGCTTGGTGTGTTGTGTTGTGTTCTTTATATGTCAAAGCAATCACTCAATCACTCAAAATCCAAATGAAAACCCAGCCATTTTTTTATTTTTTGTTAATATTTTTTCTCTGTTTGTGTTTCGTGTTTTGGTTTTGGTTTTGATTTTTATTTTTATTTTTATTTTTGGCTGCAATTTCTAAAATTAGATATTATACCAATTACTCAAGATAGAGAGATAGACTGAAAATTAACAGAGATCCGATTCTTCAAGATGGATGATTCCAATCGAGCCCAAATAGAAAGAGTCTCTGTTCGATCTCGATTATCGATTCTAAATGTAATAGGAATCGTAAAAGTAGTGCATACCATACACAAATCAGCATCCTTCGGTGTGTGTGTGTCTGTTTTTTTTGGTCTGGGCATCGCTACTCAAATCAACCGGCCGGGGTTCACTATAAGTACAAGGGGACTCATGTATACACACTGAGAAATGATTAGGATACCCAGAGCCTTCAAAAAGAGCAGACTCGTAACCACGCTAATAATACTGTTGATTTTCTTCCTTGTATATAATATATCTAGCACAACACAGACCGAGGTCATCAACAGCAAGAAACAATCAACCCCAGTTCACGAGATCCAACGAAACAAATTCAATATACAGCCGATCCCAGTTGCAAACAAGCTGAGTCAGCCAAAGCATGACCAAGAACTGTCCGAGGTAATTGCTGAATCCGATCAGGAAGACCTTAACCCATTACCAAAGTTGAATCAAGACTTGATCGAGAAAGCTAAATGGGAAAGTGAGGAAAAAGATGAGTTTGATGTATCTAGGGGAAATTTAAGAGACTACAAACACTCAAAAGGGTTTACCAAACATGTCAATAGTCCCGATAACTTACTCGAAGATACTGATCACTCTCAACTTCCAATATTGTACAACAGGATGAGAAGTGGGAAGATTTCAAGCAATTTTGTCAATGAAGGTGACAGCTACCAAATACCACGTGAATATTCATTCAAGAATCCACTTCCGGAGAAATTACGCCAATTATCAACAAGTGCAGACCTCAAATTTCCAAGAATTCAAACCCAGAAACTAGCCCCGGATGGTGCAAGATTAGGTGCCGTTCGCAATATGTTTATTGAAAATTGGAACCAGTACTTCTACTTTGCCAAAAAATATGACTCTTTCAAGCCATTAACTTTGAAAGGGAAAAATGATTATATCGGATGGTCAACAACTTTGATTGATTCCTTGGATACATTGTTCATCATGGGATTTGCTCCTGAATTTGAGATGGCCGTGGCTCAAATTGACAAAATAGATTTCTTTCGTATTGAACGTGACGATATTCCATTGTTCGAAGTGAATATCAGAGTGCTAGGTGGATTGCTCAGTGCGTTTGACTTATCCGAGGATTACAGATTGTTGGATAAATGTAAAGATGTTGCCAAAATCTTGATCAGGGCATTCGACACGGTGACCCATTTGCCCGTGATGTATTATAACATGAAGTCAAACCAAGTGAACAGGATTAAATATCCATCAATGACAAACTACTTGTCTGAATTGGGCTCCCTTAGTCTTGAGTTCACTAGATTATCGATTATGACTGGAGATATGACTTACTACACCTATGTGATGAACTTGATCGACAGTGTGATCGATGCTAAAGACGACTTCTTGATCAAAGGATTGATCCCCAATGAATTGGACTTGAGTGGGTGTGAGACCATATTCAGAGATGAAGATATTGTATCGGTTTATGGTGGTAAACTCCCTGCAAAAGCGAAAAAAGTGTTATTGGTATACGATTTCGATGACGATAATGAAGTGGTGTACTGTATTCCTTCCAAAAAGATCAAGGCAACAAGTGAAACGAAACAGGTTTTTTCCTTGGAAGGTAAATCTGATTCCTTTTACGAGTACTTATTGAAAGTGTACATTTTGTTGAATGGGAATCTCGATGATAAATATGTCCAATTTTTCGAAACGGCAAAGGACAAGATCAAGAAGTTTTTGGTCTTCACGCCAAAGATGACCGAAAAAGATTTGTTATTCTTGAATGAAGTCACCGTTGTGTCGAAGGATGATGGCTTAGAATTGACACAACACAATCAAGTCTCACACCTTTCGTGCTTTGCCGGTGGATTTTATAGTTTGGTTAACAGAGTGTTTCGAAACCATGATGATCTTGAATTTGGCCAAAAATTGACCAGGTCCTGTTACAAGGTCTCATCCAAATTGGGACTTTTCCCTGAATCCTTCATGGTTGACAGTTGTGATGATTTGGTCGATTGTGAATTTGACCCATCAGAAAAGATAAATTACATCGATAAACACACCTCGAAAAAGAATGTCAAATATTCACCACCGGAAAGAATTCAGCATACCATTTTGGACCAGGACTTGACATACCACGTCAGGACATCTTCCAAAGTGCCATATTCCCCCTACGATACCAATTCTAACACTTGGAAAACAGGCGAGGCCACAAATCAACCTTTGGAATTCAACGATCTCGATCCAAGACATTTACTCCGCCCCGAGCTCATCGAGTCGTTGTTCATCAATTATAGAATTACCGGTTTGGAATTGTACAGGGAGCAACTGTGGGAGGTTTTTGAAAAAGTTTCCACCTTGTCGATGTCACAGGTGAGCCGTGGGAAGGAATCGGAACATGTACAGGCGACCATCAGGGATATTACAGATCCGAAAAGTGGGTTTATCAACGAGTTGGAGAGTTGGTGGTTTGCAGAGACTTTGAAATATTTTTTTTTGATCTTCCAAGATAGTAAAGTCCTAAGTCTTGACGAGTGGGTTTTCAATACCGAAGGACATCCTTTCAAAAAGGAGAAATTTTGGCTACAATAAAAATGAGAGGTGAAAAGATTATCGAAATGTTTGGGGAGGGGGGTACATATTATTGGTTTGGGTATTAATGTAGTATCAGCGGAACAAAATTGGTAAAATGTTATCATAATCATTATTGAGCATAACAAATGCATGTATTTTTTTATTTTTTTCATTTGTTGAATTTCGCTCGCTCAAACTGAGCCAAATTTCTTTGTAGTTGTTATCAAATAGTCGTAATGATCCGATATATGTTGACAAACGTCTGATTTTGGTATCTTTTGACCTTCGAAGTACAGGAATTTCAAATCATTCTCACAGAATAATTCTTTCATGTATATGAATTGTAACAACTCGAAATCAAAATTGATCCCATATTTCTTCAAATTGGCATATAATCTGTCGTGTTTATCCTCGTCCAACAATACTTTTGACTTGTATAAGTCGTATGGATCCAACTTTGGATGGTGAGCATGGAGGAAATATACTCCTCCATTGACGTACTTGTTGACTTTCTTGAACCCGATACTCTCATCGCCCTCGTCGTTGTCCAGTGGGATGTTGTTGAACTTCTCATAGTCGGTTATCGGGTCCGCTTGTAACATGCAAACACCATGGAAGGAACCTTTACGATGATAACCCTCGGTTCCCGGTGGTTTTTTAACCTGGTAAAATGGCTCACCAACAACTTGGGCCAGTGCTAAGAAGGTATCCTTATCACCTTCTCCCGATGTTCCTTGTCCGAGCAAAGGATAGAAATAACTTGGTCCGTTGTAGTTGTAGTAGAAACTCAATAATATTGACCTTGCATGTTTGTATTTGTTTATCAACAATTGACCAGATTCTGTAGAACCATCAGGAATAGAGTTTAGTCTATCATGCAGTGGAACTTCTGAATCCAAATTCTCGGTCCCACTGTAGTATTTCGAAACAGGTGTCCTTGTATCGATACTGAACCTTACCCTTTCACCGAGCTCTACACCAGCAGCTCTGTAAAAGATTGGTGATGTTGCTCTTTTCCAATAATCTGGCCATGTGACTAAACCTGTCACGTTGAAAGGAGCAGTGTTGAAGATGTCATTGATGTTGGTAATCAGATTGTTATCGGCATCTAAAAATAACATATTTTCGAAGCTTGATGCCATTATCAGCAATGACTTCCATTGATATCTTTTCAAGTTCAATTTGCCAATTGTCTCTGCATCGATAATATTGTTGAGTGAGATACATTTAGCATTCAAAGTTTCAAAAAACTCGCATACTTCAGCTTCTTCTTCACCTGGGGGTACAAACACTTCAACTGGTAATGTGGTTCCTCTGTACCTTAAAGTCTTGATTGACAACAGCAGTAACGGCGAGAACTTCCCACCACCAACCATGACTATCCCATCACCCTCATAAAAACCTTCCGGAAACAGAGAAGGTAATTTGAGTAACATAGCATCATGGGACTGTTTCAAATCGTCAAACTTTTCCTCCCCGATCTGCAAGCAACTGTCCAATTTGTCCCACGAATAAGACTGGTCATCCGAATCAACTCCAATGGATTTTAAATTGCAATTTGGTCCATATTGCAGAGGATGAATTGTGGTCTTTGGTGAATGGGATATTATTATCTGGAAAACTTCATTATAAAAATGATCTATAGTGTCTTGTACTGCGAAATATTCTTCTGATTTACTTTTAATATTGTTCACTTGGTCAGTTATGGCGTTTGGTATGGTAATGTTGTCACTATAATAAGCGGTACTTAGTATGACAACCGCCGAGATTAAAGAGCATAGTAGCACTAATTTCTTCCTCTTGAGTTTATGAGTGAAACTTCTTAACATTGTAGCAGCATGTACAGAGATAAGGTGTCTAGTTGAAACTTGCTGGTATAACGCTCTTGAGTGTAGTCTGGTGTGAAGATATTTACGGTGCCTACTGAGGATGTCTCACCCTTTTTTTTTTGGGTATTTTTTTCCTCTCTTTTAGTCTTATTTTGCTGTTCAGCCATTTCTGGACATTTTATCTTTAACCGTTTTCAGAAGCCGGTGGGTTTCAAAGAAGCCATACAATAAATATTAAAGAGGATTGGTGTGCAATCTCTAAGCATATTTTGCAACACTCTCGATTAATAGTGATGATGGTAGTAGCACTCTAAATTACTATTTCCACTCACTTTGAGAGGAAGCGCAGGTACGTATTTATATAATTTCTTGGACCAGATATTAATAACTCAGCACAGCCATTCCTTGTACTGAAGATATTCAAAGTCATGGTAGATATCCTACAAGGTACACACTAATCTGTCATTCATCTGTTCCGGCTCTGTTTCATCTCTTCCGCCCTTCTCCTCCAGTGCTCCAGCGCTCCCGCGCGGGTGTACTGTTCATTTTCAATGTTTTGAAACGCCAAGTGACAGAATCAAAATGAAAACAAAGCGAAAAAATGAGCGCGCGATAAAAACTTAGTTTATCTGCACGCAGTTACCCCTTTGAAAGTTTCCCATAATAGAAAACGCCATATTGGCTTTACATTCAACGCATTAAGATGTGCAACAAGAGGTAGATCGCGATTGTTTCAATTAGAAAATATTTACCAATTGCTTGAAACGGATACAAATTTAGACTTCTCGATGCATGCATCAAGATCGTTCCTTTGCTTTATAGTGCTGGGGTTATCAATATAAAGACACCATATTCCTGATTAAATATACTTCAAGTTTTTTTTGTAGATCATTTCATCTTTCTTCTAGACCAACTGTTCATTCGCTCGCTAAGACAGAAACATTATCTCACTTTTTCATCTTCAACACTTTCATTTCATATCAACAACTGGGAAACTTGATAAACATTAAAAGCGAAGAAGAAGACAAAGATCAAAACATGAAGCTTTCATCAGTATTGGGTTTAATCTCAATCACCTCAGTCGTTACAGCTGCTCCATGGGACTCCAATCATAAACACAACTTGCACAAGAGAGCAAAAACCACCGTCATAGTAAAAGAAACAGTCACCGTCAAAGACGGTGTTACCTTGTACCCAACTGAATCAGATGGAACAATCATCACTGTAACAGCTACTGGTAGTGCCTCATCGTCATCCGGAACGTCGTTACTGGCTGTTGAAAAAAACGCTGACCCGACCTCCTCCAGTTCATCAACCGGTGACTCTCCACAAAAGACTTCTTCTACTGAAGCTTTAGTTGGAACTACTAATGTCGCTGCTGCACCAACAACATTATCGTCATCATCATCTACACCAAAAGAAGCAGCAACTACATCGTCCACCAAAGCACCAGCCACCACATCGAAACAAACTCCAACCACCAAGTCATCACCAAAATCTAGCTCGACATCATCATCTGCTGCTGCCACTTCCTCTTCCTCTTCATTATCTGAATTTGCCCAAACCATACTTGACCAACACAACAAATACAGAAAGTTGCACAGTGCTCCAGACCTTGTATGGTCCGAAACATTGGCCGATTACGCTTCCAGCTATGTCAAACAGGGCGACACTTGTTCTTCACATCAATTAACACACTCAGGTGGTCAATACGGGGAGAACTTGGCCATTGGATATTCATACTCTGGTACAGTTGATGCTTGGTACGATGAAATCAGTGATTACTCTTTCAGTAATCCTGGATTCTCATCATCCACTGGTCATTTCACACAGGTTGTCTGGAAATCTTCGACCAAGTTAGGTTGTGCTTATCAATACTGTGATGGTGAATGGTCAAACTATGTCGTTTGTGAATACGATCCTGCTGGTAACTACGGTGGTGAGTACGCTGATAATGTATTGGAGGATTAGAATTATCTGTGAAATACAAACCAAACAACAATATACCAAAAAATTTGTACATTATCAATCACCTTTACCACGAGAACAAATCACATTTTGCAATTTTTAAAATCAAATAAATATATATCTATACCTAAATTAAACGTTTTCTTATGCTTCGATCTTCTTTTGTAGATTGTTTTCCTCGAATTCGACTTCCATGTTGATCTTTCTCTTCTTCATTGGTTTCTTACTTTCAACGTCGCTGTTATCTTCATCTTCATCTTCTTCTTCTTCTTCATCATCTGAGGAATCTGATCCGAGCCATTTCTCGACATCTTCAACGTTCTCCAATCCTTCGTAATCACTCTCTTCCTCCTCGTCAGAAGTGTATTGCTCAACACCTTCTTCTTCTTCTAACTCGTGTTCATGCTCATGCTCATGCTCGTTTTCTACCTCTTCTTCCTCTTCATCATCCATTCTACCCAAGATTTTCTTCCAAACTTTCTCATCTATATTCAAAGGTTGGTCACCATATGCACCACTCTTCATTCTGTCCAACAACTCTTTTTCAATGGCCTTTTCAATCTTTGCCAGAGCCAATGCTTTCCTTTCTCTGGTCTGTTCTCTTCTCTTAACCTTATGCTTCACACCAACGTAATGCCTCTCTTCCTCTCTCAAAGCCAACCTTCTTTCCATCATGAGCACCTGTGTCAACCTGGTGAATCTTTGCTTACATTTATGTATGCTGAACTTTCTCCAATATATCAAGTTTTCATCTATCTGCTTCAAAGCCTTATTATAGTTCTTGGATAACTTGATCCGTTGCCACAATCTATTTGGAGTATGTGCTCTTTCCGGTGTCTTGATACACAAATACAACTTGCCATCAAAGTTTCTCACTGTTGCATACTTGGCATTTGCCAAAGGACATGATTGTCTTGTGCAAAGCCCTGTAACGTTGTATGGATCCCTACAGAAATGTTCTCCTGTTCTGGTTTTTATTCTATGAGAATTACCATAGAAATTGATACAGTCCCAAATAACGTCGTCAGATACCGTCATCCTATCTGGTCTATTGCACTTAAGTCTGTTGGCGATGATTCAAGCGATGCAATAAATTTTTCACAGATATATCAAATGAATTTTTTACATTTAATAATACTCTGCGATCAAAAAGAAAAGATGTGCAAACAAAAAAAAAAAAAAAGAGTTTCTGGAACGAAATATCCGAAAAATCACGTGCCCACAGTGATTAGATGGATTAGATTAAAAGATCACAAAACTTCGTGATGAGATGAGGTGTTTACAAATATACAAACACATTTTTGAAGAGCAGGGTAAGCTCCAACAAGGACAAAATGCTTCATAGATTGCCCATTGACATTGCTGCTCAAATAGCATTCTTCCTACGGCAGGATGACATTCTTTCGTTATTACAAACGAGCAAATGGTTATACAGAGTTTTAAAACCAAAGCTTTATTCGAGAATCGTATTTGATTTCGATAAAATGTCTGAACCAGTAATAGATGAAACGGTCCTAACCAATTTACGTTGTATGAATGCTTTGTTAAGAAGTCACAACGTGCGATTGATCAAATCGTTGAAATTGGACGGTTATTTGGTTAAAAATTTGTTAACGTCGCGAGTCTGTAAGAAGTTCATCAGAAATTTAGAAGAGTTCATGTTTTTTGAAAACCGATTGGTATCGTTTATAAATAACTCACAAATCATAGATGCCAGCTTCCAAAGAAATCAAGAGATCAAAGAATTGTTTGAGGGTGTTCCTATTAATTTACTACAGGAGTACAAGTTCCCAACGTTGGAAAATATCCTAAAGTCCGAATCTGAGGACTTACTTCATCTTAGCAGAATATCAATATCAATGTTGAACAAAGATTTCAACTTTGAGTCAACGGGGGAGTTTATCACAAATTTAAAATCTTTATTTCTTAATAAACAGTCCATTAGGCTAGTGACAGATATGGAGATGTTGAAATTTTTGTCAACGAATGAGATAAACAACATAACTCTGACCCAATTGAGATTAGATATCAGCCACGATCCGGTGATAGAAATGGATCTACTCACAGAGGTCTTTCAATTTGGTGCTATGAAAGATTTGGAAATAATGTGTAACAATGACGAAACGAAAAATGTGATATTAAATGGTTTAGAAAACAAAACAAAGATATGCAGAAAGATAACGATAACAACTAGCAATGACAATATAAAGGTTTTAAAAATTCAGTCGTGACTGTTCGTGTCAACAGCGACATTAGAAACTCCCGTAGTGGTGTTTGCATAACTCATGAATGTGTTGACGATAATACCGGAGCCGATCAGCACTGATCCGTAAGTCGAGTCAGGATCGCCATGCTCAGAGCTATGTCTTCTTCCATTCAAGCTTCGGATTGGTCTTAACAATAAATTTGATGTTGATTTTGCACGTTGGAGAATCCCTGTTGTAGACCTAAGTACTGTTGTGGTGTCGCTTTCCGGATCGTTATCGTAAGCCTCTTCGACTACAATTTCGGGTATTTGTTGATCATCGTCGGCGCCTGTGCATATGGATACCACACTGATAAATGTCAAGAGTATGCCAGTGATGAACAACAAGGATTGTAACAGACTTGTCTGAGCGAAATCTTTGAAAACTATTATTGAACTCAGTATGACTGTCAAGTTGAAGAATATGTAATGTAAAGGTATGACCACCGTGCTGGAGCTCAACTTCAAAGCCTTATTTAAAAATTTTATTTGAAAGTAAGACGTCACCACAACGACAATCAAAAGGCTGAATGGTTTCAGTGACTTGAACATTATTTTGAATGAGAACTCAATCAACATCGATAACAATTTTGTAGAAATCACAGTGTACGAACCGAATATGGCAACAATCGCTAAATTGACAATGATACTTTTCTCAGACTTCACCATAAGCATTGACACCGCGGCACCACTAATCAGGGAATAACCTAGAAAGTTGACCGAGTATATAACCTCATCGAAAAATTTCAAGGGATCGGTAATCGGTTCCGCGTCGTTAAGCGAAAGAATAACCAAAACAACACCTAGACTGGCAACAAACGTCCCTATCAGATCTCTTAGTCTTAACGTCTGCTCGAATATCAAAGGTGCTATGATGACGTTGGATATCAAGGTGATTATTCCCAATGAGCTCACCATCACCACCGGTATGAACCCATAGGCGATGAAATTTTCAATCTCACCATACGTCGTGAGGGCAAAGCCTAGCCACCATTTGAGAGATCGCAAATAATGCGAGGTCTTTTGCAAGTTCAAACCGAAGGATATGAATAAGTTTCCAGTGATTGCAAATAATATCCCAAGAAGTGTATCGGTCTGCATTGTTTGTGTACGTCACCTTTCAGATGATCTAAGTTAAACTCATGTAAGCAAAGACATTTTGAAAGGCACAGAAAGTAGAAAAAAAAAGCTGAAAATAGCATACAAAAAATACACAACTATTGTTTGACAGTTACATACAGCAAGCACACTTTACTCGATAACAACATGTCGGGACCAACTCAGGGCGAACAAGCAAAGTCTCAAAATGAAAAACCAGTTGTAGATGAAAAGCAAGAGAACTTACAGAAGTTTCTTGATGAAAATGGGTCCGATATGAAGTTGGATTTTGGAAAGGGAAAAGTGAAGGCATTCCATGAAGTCCAGAAACCACATTCTTTCAAGCCAAACGATGCCCCATTGCTCCAAAATAGAGGCCATAGACCTAAGAGTAATTAAAAGATTACTATTCATCCGATTATATACTTCAAGTTTTCTAAAGAGCCCCTACCAATGAAATCACTTATGGTCTGTAGTTTGTCATCGTTATCATCGTTATCCAAAACATTCAAAAATAGATCATTACGTTCACCTGTTTCTTCCTGTTGTTTCCTGATGGACTCAATCTCATCCAATTTATTCACACACTCGGGACATTTGTAATCACTCTCGTTACTCAACTCGAGGTCGTTCAAGCAGTTCAAATGGTAACTGTGGGAGCATTTGAAATGGATGACGGGCAATTTTAACTGTTGGTTACAACTGCGGCATTTAGTTGGTTGTATAGTGGTCCTTGAAGATGTGAGATCGTTGATTTCGGTTGTCAATTTTGCGTTTTCGGCTTCATACGATTCAATCAATTTTTCATTTTTGTTCAAGTTCTTTCTTAACGATGAAATGTAGTCTAATAACAAGTCTTTCAATATGCCGATCTTCGGTAACTCATTCAACGACATTATCTCGATTATCTCTAAAGGTGTCAAGATTTTCAATTTTCTAATGTTATCGAATAAATATTGGAACTCTGATTCTGATACCTGGTTGTAAATGTTTTCATCTGAGCAATAAAACCTCAATGCCAACCTGAATAAAAGATGCTCCTTTGATCCATATTTATGTAAGGTGCTAATCGCTTTTGTTAAGTCCTTTGAAATGACACAAGACCTGTAGTAATCTATAATATTCTTCTCGTCGTAAATTTCATCGTCCAAATTAAAATCGTTCAACTGGCACAAAAGTAGAACTTGATTTAGATCGATCAAGCTTTCTTTCTGCTTAATCAAACTTTTCAGCTTACTGGACCACTCTTCCTCTGATGTCTTACTGTATAATGAAACATAAATCTCAAATAAAGTGACAATCAAATCACGCATATCATTTGTGTCACCTTTAAACTTTTCATACGACTCTAGGCACGACTCTAAGAAGAAGACGAATTCTTTTTCGTTGTTGATGAAACTCTTGAAAATGAGTCTCGGTTTAGGTGGTAAATAAGTCGGTCTACTATTACCATTTTCAACTTGAGTTTCAGCACTTCCGGAACTCTTAGTGCGAAAATTACCCGTAAACACATCGATCAACAATTCTGTCATTGGAAATGGCTTTTTGTGAAGAAACTTTTTGACCAAGTTCAAATGAGATGATAATAAAACAGTGAGCAAATCATTTATTGACAAACTTCTGCAGTAATCCAACGCCTCGTCATATTCCTGCAAGTCACTCAATCGGATGTCAATGATTAGCAGATAATCATTGTAAAGTGTGGCTAACTTGACAGCAGCATCGAAAAAGGAGGAGTCACGACAAAGCTGTATAACATTGTTTAAGTCAAATTTTATCTCGGAGTCCAATTGACCGATCAATTTGGACAAATCATCTTTCAACTTCAATTTTATGTAGCAGCACATCAACAACGTCAAATGATCTGAGTTTGAAAGCTTGAGCTCGAACATTTTGTACAAGTATCTTATTAAATTTGGCAAATTTTGATTGTTCTTGAACTTCTTTATCACCTCACTTGTCTCAGTCTTCTCATCAAGACAATTGATATACTCTGACATGGAAGCATCGAATTCCTGTCTGTCGTAAAGGTAGTTGGCAAACTTGTAATGGATGTCTTTAGTTGGTAAGTCATTTTTGAGCAGAAGATTAATAGCTATTGGGTACAAGTCCCTTTGTATTATGATGTCCAATTGTTGTTGTGGTGGCTTCTCTGTCAACTTGAGCAAAAGTCCGTCATTGCTCAACAAGTACAACGCATCGTCCCATTCAAATATCTCCTTGACCGTTGATGAAATAGTGTTGTTGAGAATGATTTGTTTTGAGTCATAATCCAATATGATCAATCTAGTGGTTGTTGCGGTGATTGGAGAAATTACCAATAAGTAATTCTTGCCGTACAAGTTGTAAAGTCTTTTCTTCGGGTATGATAGTTGTAAAGATGAAAGCTTTTGCAAGTGGCTGAAGAATATCAAGTTTTTCTCGTTGGCAACGATCAAGTTTCTCAACTTGTAATTAAAAGCACAATTTCCCAACTCCGCACCATTTTTCTTATCCAAGAAAGCGGAAGGCTGTGTCTTACCATTTGCAGGCATTGTCAATATCTTGCTTATTGTTGTGATGAATACCAAGTCATCTTTTAAGAAGACCCCGGTGATCGGATCCACATCTTGATATATCAATCTCTGTCTAGAACCTTTGTCGTGTATGACATCTCCTCGTACTAGGATCACACTGCCATTGCTGTAGCCAATTACGAGTAGGTTGAAATCGATGTTGGCGTCAAAAGAGGTAACAGGAAAGTTGTTATCTCCATTGTGGATCTCAACCTGTGAATGATATGAATGTTCATTGATAGTTGTTGTGGATTTGAGGATCTTATTCAAGTCCCATATTTTCAAAAGGTTGGGAGAGCCCAACTTCTCAGCAATTGTCACTATCAAAGATGTTTGACTGATATGCAATATCTTGATAATGTTGTATGTGAAGTCATAACTTTTGAATTCTGTTATGAAGGTGAACTTCTTGTCAAGTACCTTTATGGTGGTACTAGCGTTGAATATCAAATATGAGGGTGATGAACAAATCGAAGACAATTGCGGGTTGCTGAATAAGGAGCTTTCCACAGAACCATATTGCGGATCCCTAATAGGTGTTATGTCATAAAACTGAAATTGTCTGTTCAGTTCCATTCTGCTTTAGCTCTGTAGCTTCCTGTCCTTGTTTTACAGAGTTGCCTAGTGTAATTTTTCTGTTTTGTTTGTGTTTCGAGTGTTAGTTTTTTTCAGAAAAATTCCAAAAGCCTACATATGAGAAGCGGTTCTCACATATGTTTCATGATTGATACAAGGCTAAATTGCCGCCCTTAGGCTATGGGTTTTCTTATATATGAGAGAGTTCTCAATTAATGCTATGGTATTTTCCTTTCAATGAACCTCATGAGCTATAATGACATCCTCAGTTACGTCGCCTTCCTCCTCCGTCTATTCAAATGACAATTCAACGATATCATCATTGGAAGACGAACAGAGTTGTCCATTTTGGCTAAAGCCTGTTACAAAACTTCTGCCGATTGTTGTTGATGGTGTCTTTTCCGAGGACAACCCTTATCTCAATCGTGGATCGAGGATACAGTCAAAGTTGAAATATGGGGTATGTGGGGAACACTTGAAGATTGTCAAGTTCGAAACCCACTTCTCTAAAATACTCGAAGAATTGGACATTATGAGGGTGAAACTCGCCTTGGAAATGGATTTGGAGCTTGTTGTGTTTAACAATTTGAATACGTTCAAACTATTGAATGAGTATTTTTTGAGGCAGCTAACTCTATCACTGAGCTTACCCAAGCTACAAGATCTGTTGAAACATCATTTGAACAAGTTCATGAAAACATTCAGATCATATTTATCGCATTACGAAATGCTCGTGTTCGGTTTAAAGAGGTTGAAGCTACTGCATTCCCGAAAGTTGAAAAAAGTTGATGTTGACAATGAACTTCTTCGATATCCAATAACCTATGTCGACTACTATCAGAAAATCAGCGAAGAGCTAAACTTGCAAGTAGATTTGTCCTATGCTTTACCTTCCAGTACAGTATATGGTCACAAGAGTATTTCGACATTAATCAGTGACTACGGTGAGTACCATAAGCTTTTAGTCTCATTGCAATCACAATTTTCTCAGAATCCATTCAGAGAATTTGAAAGAATGGTCTTTTCTTTGACAAAAAGCTGCCAGGAGGCGAATGAGTCAATATTTGATCCCGATCTGAAGACTACACCATCGACGGAGAAGTTTTTGAGCAGTTCCAATAGGACAATACATGAGTTGATCGAATGGAGACTAATTGCTGCCATCGAGATCACTGAAAAGCAGTGGGCAAGGCTGCGTGAATACTTGAACCAGATTCTTACAGAACTTGGCTCCATAAGTGAGCTGATATCAAATTACCAGAAATTTAACAAGAACAGCAAAAGCATGTTGAAACACTTTGACGAAAACATGAACCTTGAGAAAAAATTGACCGCAGGTCTACCTCATGTTGCAAGTCTTATCCTCAAGTTCATCCAAGCATTCCAGACCTGCTTCACTCTGATCTTGCTTGAGATTCTTCAACTGCTAGGCAGCCATAGTGATGATGATTTTGTGGAAGTTTTCAAAAAGCAGGCTGAATTTAAAAAATTGGTTATACTACAACTGTCTTACAGCAATCAAATGGTGCTCAAGTATTTTTTCAATTCTCTGCAGAATGATACAGTCCCATTAAGCCCTGGAAGCAGTTTTGTTATTGATAAATTTTTTAGCTGATTTTATACAATCATCGGGAAAACATAGATGTATGTGTTCAATGATTGTTAGTTCATTAACGGCTCAAAAATGTATTACATAATTGCTTACAAACGCCACATACGTAAGCTGCTGCACTACAGTGACTAAGTCCTTTTCTGATTACATAATGGTCGGTAATGATTGCTCAGAATTTTCATATTGAGCACTCGAGTCACGAGATTGTTGACTTTTGTTGTCGAATATAACGAGCTACAGAACTACTTCATGTTTAAATATATAAAAATGTGTATTCGCCGAATCGAGTCAAGTGGGAATATAAAATTGATAGATATTGATAAAATGACAACCAACAAGATAACAGAACAACAACAAAAGATGAAGAAAATAAGTCATTTGAGAATTATATGATTCAAAACTAAAACAAATGATGGACGGATGTTTTTAGTGCAACACTGTAGTCGTAAAATTTAGCGACTTTTGAATAATGCGTTTATTGATAGTGAGGGGGTGAAACTGGGAAAAGGGGATGTGAGTCAAATGTTTTCACTCCGCTTACAAAGCAGATTCAACATTGACCTTATTTTGCTTGATTTCAGTCTCTAACTGGTTGATATCGACTTCACCAGTTTCAGTGGTTGATGAAAATTTACCAGTTGGAACGTTTGGTAATTCAATACCACTTGAAGCACCACCTGTCTTGATTGGTTCATTGACTTCTGGACGGACGTCACCAATGGTGGTTGATGCAGTTCTGTTCTTTGGTAATTTAGATTGGATGAATGAACCAGCTGGACCCAACTTTTGTAAGTATGGACCTGATTTCTCCTTGGCAGTTTCTTGGAATTCGTATGTTTTTTGTTTCAAAATCTTTGATGAATCTCTGTATAAAGCATCAATCTGTTCCTTGTTGACTTCGTAGACTAATGGGATGGAAAATACCAAGATAGTTGAGGTCAACAACAAGGTGAAGATTGATAACCATGAAGTGAGCTTGTAGAAGAAATAAGTTCCAATGGCAAACTTGAATGTTTGTTCGATATCTCTTGAGTAGATCAAATCTTGAACCTTCAATTCGGCTGACTTCAAATAATCAGTGAGGTGACCACCAATTTGGCCGGCATTCTTTTGGAAAAAGTCAATATATACTGGTCTGAATTTGGTGACGAATCCGGTACCGATAATCAATTTACCAGCATATTCAGCAACTGATGATAAGATCAAAGTGTAAAAAGCCAATCTTAAGACCAAGTTAGTGATGTTGAAAAACTTCAATGAGATCAATGCAAATACAATTGATCCGAAAACCTTACCGGTTTCAGCTGGGTTTTTCCAGGTTAACAAGTTTCCTGACTTCTTAGAAACACAGATACCGCCACAACAAGTGGTGTTACTTGATTGATTTGAGCCCGATTGATTTGAGCCCGATTGGTTTAAACCAGATTGATGTAAGGATTGAGTGGTTGTTTCACCTTCGAATGGATTAGACATTATATGTTGAATATGATATTAGATACAATTGAATTGAGTAGAATTGAATTGATTTGAACAGAATCGATTACAAAAAAAAAAAGGAGGCAACTACAATTATATAAATACCTTACAGTACCACTTTGATAAAGGCAAAGTTTTCTAAGAAAATTTTTATGATTTGAGCTTTTTTTTTATTATTTTGCTGCTTCAACCACTTTAAACATTGCCAATTACCCGGATAAGTTGGCTATCTAAGCAATGTTATTATATGTATGTCACAATACAACAATATTGCACACAAATACTAAACATCTGAAACAGCTATTTTGTCGTCATAGATTATCCTGCTATTGCTCTTATGATGATCACGTAAGCAAATGTAAATAACTATGTTGTGCTTATACGATCACATGTAGTGTGGTGAGTCCCAAATCAAATCGAGATCAAAGGTTGATTTGAGTGAAATTTACTTACCTGTCCTGTTTCTTTCTTCTTCTGCACATGCACTTTTTTTTGGAATTTTTTGCCAATTGTAGTAGTGTGATTGATCTTGAAACACAAGTGTAACTGGTTATTGTAAGTGTGGTGTTCAAAAAGATTGATCTATAAACAGCAATTGAGTTGCACCAGCTCAAACAGTGGTAGGGATAAGGCAATTCGAACGGATTGATCTATCCCTTTCTCAAGTATGATGCTATCACATTATTTGTAGCAATGTTCAGAAAAGATAGCCGAAAGCAAGACAAACCTCAGAGCTGCTTAAGAAAAATTCAAAAGATCCAACCACATAAAAGAACTGTGCAAGATTCAATAAAACAAACTAACGAATACTCAATTTAGTATGCAGAGCCCAAGATAATAATAAAACACAAACTGTAGAATTACGTTGGAAGAGGTGACTTGAATATTACACATGCTTCGAGAAATTTATCTCGCTTTTGCTTGAACTAGACTCAATAACGATAAGGATCCTAATCATTGAGTAATGTTCATTTTAGTTCACTTCCGTGAATATCAAACGCTTCGATGTAGGTTAGTGAGCAGAGACAGACCTGTTTTATGAACAGATCAAGCGCTTTAAATGAATTTGAAACTAGCAAATATAAAAATTATAAACCCTCTTCACTTCTCTCTGAGAAGTCGAAAATAGTTTCAAAGAGATAAATGAGTCTATGCCATAAAATAGCCCAGATACTCCATTCTCCACAAAGCAAAGGATAGTCACCTATAATGCCATCTGAAAATAATTTTGGCAATCCTCTCCTCATCTTCTGTTGACATATGTATACCTCGAGCATACCGAGGAGCAAAAAATCAAAAAAGTCAGAAAAGAAAAAAAATCAAAATACAAAGCAAAAAATCACCGTCGGAGCTAACTAGCTAGTTACAAGAGAAACAGGGAGATCACGAATTGTACAAAAAGCGCACACACACAACAGAGATACAAGATGGTTTCGAGATCATCTTTAGATAAGTTCTACTACTATTACTTGTAGGTTTACTTTTTGAACCTGTGCTTCGCATGACCTTGTGACGAACATCTTGAACTAACCATAATCTCAAGCTTGATCCACATACCGGTGACGATCTTTATGGATTCAGCGTTGGTAATCCCACCAGAATATCAATTATCACTGACTAGGACATTACTTTCATTTCATATCTCCCAAAACAAAGATTTCTTACTTTCCAACACGGAATTATGGTTGAAATTTTTCGGGTTGATCGAGTTACTGTTCCAATTACCGTTTTTCATTCTCAGCGTACTTGACAAATTACCACATAAAGATTTGTGGAATTTGATATATGCAATCAACGTGATATTGACCACTGCATGTTGTTTGGTCTATGTGCTGTTCACCTATCAATTGCACGGATTGAACCAATGGGAGGCTGTTCAATTATTTGCGATTTACGTTCCTTATTTCATCATACCTTTGATAATGATGATTGACTCGTTCAACAGAATAACAAATTCATTGGGCAACAAAAACACGTTCAAAAGTAGTAGGTAACCTTATATAGATCTAAGTATACTTAGCAATCAACTTATCAGCCAATTCAATGTATTGCTTTTCAGCATCTTCAGTTGAAGTACCTTTCAATTTGTTCCAGCTTTCCCATTTGTATTTGCCTTTGAAATCAAAAGTTCCAGGCTTGGTGGTCTCATTGTCACCAACGGTGGCTTGTTTGTATAAACCGTACAATTCTAATAGTTCATCATCGTTTGGTCTTTTAGTTAAAGCTGAAACAGCATTTGCCTATCGCAATTGCGTTAGTATTGTATTCCATATAAGATAACGAATTCATCTTGCAAAACGTACTTTATCGGTGAATTCTTGTGATACCATTTTTGATTCAATTGAGTTCTTCAATCAGGAATTTGTTTCAATTTGAAGAGTTGTAAGAATTGCAATCATCTGTCTGGGCAGATTTTTTTCTTCTTTTATAGTTTTTTTTGCCATCACTCAAGAAAATCAAAAAAACACACAAAGTCAAAACAACAAAAAGTTGGGGAGAAGAAAACAAAATAAAAAGTTGGAGCAAAAGGAGGTTTAAAACTCGCGACACATCAACTCAACCGAGCCGAACTTGAACTGATTAAATTACATCACATGAGATATACACAGTACTTGAGGAAGGCACAGGAAGTGCTCATCAAGACCAGTGTCGGTAATCCAACTGGTCTTACTGGCTTACTGCAACATCCAAACCCTAGACCAGCTTTAATCTCCATTTACAATGCCACAATTAAAAATTTGAACAGCAAATTTCCTGACAGTTCAATCTACAAGACTTCCACCTTGAACTTGACGAAGCAAAGATTGTCAATTGTGGAGAAAGAAGAAGTGATTGAAAAAATAGAGAATCAGATCGGAAATGGATTGATCGAGGAGTTGATTATTCAGGCCAATGATGAATTCGAATTGAGTAATCAATTGCTGGAGTGGAAAGTTTGGGAAGAGTTGGAAGAAAAGCCATTAGACGATCAATGGAGTTATTTTGGTAAGAAGGCTTGATTTTATCAAGTTTATTATCCTTCTTCTACTCTATTTATTATCCTTCTTCTACTCTATTTATTAATTTACTACCTACTTATTTATTCATTAGTCTACATATTTATCTTCAAATTATTTATTATTTATCCAAAAAATATAGCTACACCAGTAAGTTCATCGGTGCAAATTTGGAAGCATCAGAAGCTTGAAAGCTGGTCTATGTGCTTATTGCAAATTTGTTATTGAGATTCGAAATCTTTAAAAAAAGCTATGAAAAAGATAAGCAAATATTCATACAGACGAATTGCTCTTACATTCGTTGTATTATTGTCACACGGCACAAGATGGATCTAAAACAAATCGAAAAATTAGCAGAGCTCATAAAATCATACCGCAAGCCTCCAAAGATTGTTTTTTTGAACGGTGCAGGAATTTCAACATCATGTGGTATACCTGATTTCAGAAGTCCCGGAACTGGATTATACGATAACCTTTCAAAATTAAACCTTCCATACGCCGAACTGGTTTTTGATATTGAGTACTTCAAAAACAAGCCAAAGCTGTTTTATTTGTTGGCAAAGGACATATACCCGGGTCAATTTCAACCTTCTAAATATCATTACTTCATCAAGCATTGTCAGGACCAAGGGTATTTGAAAAGATGTTATACCCAGAACATAGACACATTGGAGAGATTGACTGGAGTGGAGGACGAAAGAATCATTGAAGCTCATGGCTCCTTCAGTGGAAACCACTGCATCAAATGTCATCAATCCATGTCCATACTGGAGATGGCTAAACACATCAAGACACATACTATACCAAAATGCGATAATTGTTCGAGTTATATCAAACCGGACATTGTATTTTTTGGCGAGCTGTTACCAGAAAGATTTTGGAAGCAATGGGATGAGGATTGTGACGACATCGATATTTTGATTGTGTGTGGTACGTCGTTGAGTGTTTATCCATTTGCAGGGTTGCCCACTGAGGTTGAACCGAAGGTGAGGAGGGTGTTGATTAACAAGGAAAAAGTTGGTGATTACGCTGAAAATCCGAGAGAAGACGATATTGTCATTTTGGGGGATATCGATGAGATTGCAGTGAAGTTGGCAGAATTGTTGGGATGGTCTGAAGATTTTGACAGTTTATTGGAGACAGGTAAAAAGCTTTTCCACGAGAAAAAATTGACGTTGACTGTCGAGGACATTAAAGAAGATGTTAAAGAAGGATTGAGGGAGGAAGAGGAGGAGGAGGCAAAGGCAGAAGTCGATGACAAGAAGGAAGACACACAAGAGAAAGAAGAGGGGCGCAAGGCTGATAAGAGCGATATAGATGAGCTAGACAAGGAGTTATCAGGATTGGAATTGAAATGAGGTTTCTCGTTTTGACTTATTCGTTTAATAGGTATTTGAGTACCTTATACATTCTATAAATAGACATCTCAACCCGTCCAACGAATTTTTTCAAGCGAAGGGTGAAAAAAAAACACAAAGAAAGTAAATGGAAATACTCGGCTTGATTTGATTTGATTTTGAAAGCGAACGAACCGATGCGATTTTCCAATCACTGCCATTGTATAGAACAGCGGGATGTTTTTTACAGCTTGAAATTGTAACGATCCAGGCAACTGGTCGTGATACGTCTGTAAACTTATTTGTGCAGTAGATGACGGGGTAGCGGTTCGGTGACCTTCCTCTTGTAGTCATTCCTACTGTTACGGGACCCTCCATGTATCAAACACACAGAGTCAAAAGAGACAGGCAGATAGACAGGCAGTCAGAAGAAGAACGAACTGCCTTGTTTCCTTGCGCTTAATTTCCCGCATCCTTTCAAAAAAAAAAAAAAAGTTTAAAGAAAAAAAGTTTTTTATGATTTTCTTCGAAAAAATGCGAGGAAATTTTGTTTGTTTGTTTGTTTGTTGTTTGAATAATATCGATAATAGGACCCGACCACCATTCATTCCTTCGTTTGTGTACTCACTTCATAATTAACTTCAATCACTTCACTTTTTGACAAAGCAGGTGTGTCCATTTTGACTAACTGAATACCATAGAATCACACTAATCAGATGAGTTCAATGACGAGTGTCATATCAAGTATGTGTTCCTTATCCTTTGTGCTCTTTTTTTGGTTTTCGGATCGAACCTAGTTCAAACAGATCAAACAACAATAAACATCAAAGAACGAACAACTATCAATTTCATAATGCCTTGCTGGACATGACAATACTAACATCTCTTCTCAACAGTTGGTGATAACCCCAATTTGTCTTTCTACAACTGGAAGTTGTTCGAATCTAAGATCTGCGACTTGACGGTGATAGGATCATCCAGTTCAAGTCAGCTCCAGTTCCACAGCTCTGCGTTGGGAAACTCCAGATTTTCCATTTCAAAAAGTTACAAGAGCTTAACACAATTCTACGAATCTGTCAAAGGTGGTTATTTCAAGTACGACTTCATTTTTTTAAGTGCTAGCTCTTTACAAGAGATCACCTCCCTTTGTGCCAATTTGACCACCTTGATCCAAACATCTATCAGTAATGGTGTCAAGCCAACTATTGTTGTTGAATCTACAGATTATGTCAATTTAGAAGTGACAGTAGCTAAGTGCTTACAAGTTCAGGACATTGAAGTTTTGGCAATCATGAGTGACTTTGATGTCAGAATCATTGGAGAAAATTGTTTTAAAGTAATCGAGAGTAAAAAGGAAAGCGAATTGATCTACATCGGAAAAGGAAGTTATGAAGCCACGAAATACGGCGCCCAAGAGATTTTGGTCATTAACAGGTTAGGGTCTTTATTGGAAACTGTTGGATTTGATGTCTACAAATTGTCAACCCCATTAGAGTTTTTGTCTTACCAATGGAAATTTGCCTTACCGCAAATTGCTCTTGGCCCACTATCTATCATTTTTGAACAACCATACCCTGAATCACTTTACGATTACTTGTTGGCTAAGCCTTTGATTTCAGGTTTGATTTTAGAAATTATCAGTGTCATCAGAACCATGAACTGTAAGTTGTTCAAGGGCTATGACAACGAAACATCCTTGGTGCAAAGGTGTGTTCAATTGAACCCAAAGCAAGAAAACAAGAGTGGCAACTTTTTGGAGGCTCCAAAGTTGTTCTTCAATTTCTACAATCAAAATGAGCTATACTTGGATTTGTTACTTTTACAACCAATTTTTCTCGCTGACGATTTTCAAATCAAAACCCCATACTTGGAATTTTTGTACGCGGTATTGACCAAATTCAACGATAACAACACTACTGAAATTGAAAAGGGTGACTCCATGTTTTGGTTACGTAAAAATGATGTCAACCTCAAGGCATTTAGATTAAAAGAACAAGGGCATGCTATTCTGAATCAGCAAATTCTGTCACAACAACAACAGCAACAGCTTCACGTACAACAACAACAACAACAACAACAACAACAACAACAACAACAACAACAACAACAACAACAACAACAACAACAACAACAACAACAACAACAACAACAACAACAACAACAACAACAAGCACAACAACAGCTGATCCAACAACAGCAACAAACACAACCCATACCTCACTTCCAACAACAAAACCAACAGCAGGCTGTTCAGTTGCCAACAGCTCCTGTGTCTACAGCTACTTCAAAAGGTTCAAATGGCCATGTTTCTCTGTCCAATCCAGATCAAGATTTGAATCAACCACCACAAGGGACACCTAACCTTGATGATTTGACTGACATCGCTGTTTATGGGGCTCAGTTGAACGGTGAATCGTTTTCCCCACCTCAGCAGACCCAGCTGCAACAAGAGCCACAAGCACAACAGCCTATCAACTATAACAGCCAGCAGCTACCACCTAGTGTGGCAAACAACATTTTTGCTCAACAAGCACATCTGAAACAAGCAGGAAAGCCGTTACAGCAACCACCACAGCAAATAGGACAGCCTGGAATGCCATTTCCTCAAGGTCAGCAGCAGTATTACGCAAATGGCACTGCACCACCTATGAGGTACTCACCAACCATTCCAAACCAGCCAGGGTTCCCACCTCAACAGCAACAGCAACAACAGTTCCCTCAGCAACAATATTTCCCTCAGCAGCCACAGCAACAACCACAACCACAGCAGATGCCTCCACAACTGAGAAGAATGAGCTCGATGCCATCTTATCAATCACAACAGTTCGGTTCACTGCCTCAGTCTCACAATCCTCCAAAGCCAACCTCGAGAAAAAACAGAAAATCAGCGTTCCCGGGAACTATGAGTGCAGCTGCAGCAGGTGTTGATTTTGGCGGTCATGGTGGTATGCCCGGTAGCAACAGGCCGATGATGGGACTGACTGCAAGTAATGGTCCTGGCCCAGCACCACCAAACAGATTGAAACATCAGTCGAGTTATAATATGATGAATGGAAGTGCAACTAATATTCAAAGACCAAGGCCACAACATGGTTCATCGACATCCCTCTACGGCATGAATGGATTAGCCGGAGTACCACCGCCGGCTCAGCAACAGTTGCAGCAACAGCAGCAACAAAGGCATCCATCCATGGGTGATATTTCCACAAGCACTGTATTACAAGTTCCACCACAACATCAACTGGATTATTCAAATAGCAGCAATGGTAGTGCCAATGTTAGTATAGACGAATTACAGGGACAATTGGATCCTGCACCTCAGATCATCCCAGAACCGCAACAACAACAACAACAACAATACCAACAACAGCAGCAGCAGAATGTTCAAGAACCACAGGATCTTGGAGAAAGAGCGCAGCAATCACTGCCTCCTTCTGATTTACCAGCGGCAAAGCCATTGGGTGTCACTTCAGGTTCAGCTACGAACGTTACGCAGGAAAAAGAGCAAAAGAAGAAGAAGAAAAAGGGAATTTTTGGAAGAAAGAAGTAAGAACGGTGTTGTTCCAAACCAAAAAAAATTGTATTTAGATGAGAAAAAAAAATCCTTATGTATCCCCCTATAAGCAATGATTGGAGTGTTAAGTAACGTGTATAAGCAAAAAGTATTTATCTTACGTTTAAAAGACTATCTAGAAGAGACTGTAAATAGTCGATGGTTACGAGCTCTTTGCTCGAGGTAACCTTTATATACAATTCTTGAAGGCTAAACAAATATTTGGTATGATTGATGAAGATCAGGATTAGATTTAAACAGCAAGGCATAACCGCTAGCCGGTCCATTTCGAACAGTTATAATAGAGTTTGTGATATGCAAAAAGCCAAGGTGAAGTCGATTTCATATTTTGGATCGTATAAATGTCATCTACACAAATTTAACAACCCCCACAAAAACAAAAAGATCAAACGAGTCTCAGAGCTCGTGTTCAAAGCTGACTGACAATTTTAACAACCTCAACAAAAAGAAAAGATCAAATGGGCCCGTGGGACTTAGATCTAGGGTCAACTGAAAACTAGAGCCTTCCACAAGCGGAACTTGAACCAGGAGTAAAGAGCCTTTAGATCACCTGCACACTGCGAGCAAATGTTCCCACCATGCATTCAACACTTCATACAAATACAACATTTTGCCAACTTAGAAAGTCAGAATTCAGTCAGTGAAGGCTTAAGTACTATTCAATCATAGGAAACAGGAGCACTACCCCCAACAGAGTGAAGGCAGAAAATTGCTAGTTGGTATTATGTCACCTTCTCTTAGAAAGACTAGCTCAAATAGAGAATGCTATTGGTCTCTCCATTGACGAGCAGTGATTTCCACAAGCAGTGTTATACTAAAATACAGCGATTACCGGCCACATCAAATGGATCACTTATGAGGTCATCCGGGACTAATCATCTTCGATACAGGGCAACGACGATGCATGTGAATGATGGAATGGATTTGCAAGTCTCAATCCTTTGGGAAAACTAAAAACTGATTCTCAAGCTTTAGAGCAGATGAGATCCAGCTTGCAGTGTATGGATTCTCAAAAGAAGACTTGTCCACTCTGAAGTTGTTAGATTTGGTGTCTGTATATGTCACTGAGAATCGGCCCGGCTTCGACAAGGAAGGACAAAGTGTGAAGAAAGATACGTAGAAACGGGTCCTTGGACTCCCCGAGAAAAATCTTTGGAGCAAGAGGGGTTCCGATTACAAGAGAAGGAGTTGTCTTGAAAGATACAGAATAGTCAAACAGCACAGAGTTCACGTCGGTGGATATTTTGGTCCGAGAGGAACGGGACAACGCAAAGATGTACAGTATAGTTCTCGATTCACATAGTTTCGATTACTGAACAGAGTCCCGTGACGCTTAAGGAAACGACTCTCAAAGACTAATATCCCCCATCCATCCATCACTATCTATTAACACCTTTCACCTTTCAGTCTTGAACATGTTTATCTGCAATTGTATGGGCTGAATTGTATTGCCCAATTAGGAAACTCAATTCGTCTGTATATATAACTTTTTTTTATGCTCACTGTTTGTTTGTTTTGTTTGTCTGTTTAACTTTGACATCCTCACTTTTTTTGATATCAAAGTCAAAGATAACAGATAAGATTATCAAAATAGTGACGGTAAATTTCTAAATGAGGGAAAGCTGAACGGTGTAGTTGCAAACCATAAAAACATTGCTGAAATTGGTCACCAATTGCACTTATCTTCAAATCACACGAAGATAAGTGAGATTATATAAAGCCATGAATGGCTCTTTCCTCTGTCAATTGATTGTGATTTACTAGTCACATAGAACCATTTCCTTATCCAACCAAACTCAACAAAAAATGTTTGCTAAATTAAGCTCACTCGGAGGATCCAGCAAAGCTGTCCCATCTGCTCCACCAAAAGAATACCTCAACGAGAAAGTCACTAAACTGGGGGAACACACATTACCTGCCTCATGGTGGACATCTCCTGCCATCTTTGAGTTGGAAAGGAGGGCCATCTTCAACAAATGTTGGATGTACACTACACACTCATCGCATTTTAAGAAGCCTGGGGACTACTTCCAATTCACCGTTGTTGGATTAAACTTCTTCTTGATCAAGACAAAGAAGAACGAGATTAAGCTGTTTCACAATGTCTGTCGTCACAGAGCTTATCCAGTAGTCAAAAAGGACAAAGGATCTTCTATAATATTGGGTTGCAAATACCATGGCTGGTCGTACAATGCAGAGGGTGATTTAACAAAGGCACCTCAATTCGATGACGTTCCGGGTTTCGACAAACTGGAGAACGGTCTTTTCGAAATCAAGTCTCACACCACTAAACAGGGCTTAATATTTATCAATTTTGACCAGGGAGATGATGTCATTCCATTTGATGAGTGGTTTTCAGGTTTGATGCAAGAGATGAACGAGTATGATTTCACCGATTATGAGTATGAGATGAGTTACGAGTTAGATGGACAATTCAACTGGAAGACATTGATGGATGGTTATCAGGAATGTTACCATTGTCCAACTGCTCACCCAGGTTTATCCAAGCTGTTTGATATTCCAAATACCTATAAAGTTGTTCCAAAAACAAACTACTGTCGTCATTACGCAAAGATCACAGACAATCCAGACAACGTTGGAGGTGACTTCAACGGTTTATGGTGTTATCTATTCCCAACTAATGGAATCAATTGCTATTCACCCGCTTGGTACTCTATCAGGGTTTTGCCAATCAGTCCTACACACACTATTTTACAGTACGATGTCTATTGTAAGAAAGGTTTATCCGAGGAGAAGAAGAAGGAGTTCATCGACTTTTTGCAATTGGTTGAGTTGGAAGATTTCAATCTTTGCGAGTTGACTCAAAAGAACTTGAACCAAGGTATTTACTCCACTGGATATTTGCATCCAACCAGAGAGAATGGTGTCTTGTACTACCAAAACAGAACAAAAGATTTAGTCACTGCCCATTACAACTTGGAAAAGGAACTGGGAACAGAAATCAATCCTGCCATTGTTGGCGGTAAAGCTCCATCACAAGAGGCCATCGAGCTCGATCTGATGTGCAAGGACTTGGAATGTAAAGGTGTCAATCCTGAATCAATTGAGTGGTGATCGACCCATTATTTATTTATCTTGATCGTGCAATAATTCTTCTTATATAGTTTTTGACAAGACAGATACTAAGTCCTTTACACAATTTTGAGAGTGTACAAGAGTCTATGACCGAAAGAAGCGGATTCGATTTAGTTCATCAAACTGAGATACACTCTTCCAATAAAATCTTAATCTCAAATTTATCTAACTAGCGAATTCAACGAGAACGGCCCCCTAAACCCTCCTGTCTCACTATACTAATAGGCATAGGATGATGAGCAAAGAAACTATCACCATAACGACGAACTTCATTCGGCTTTCAAACTTCTCAAATCAATTCAAAAGTGACGCCAAATGAAAGAATTTTGTTGTCTTGAAGAAGAGAAGGTAGAAAAAGGGGGGAAATTTTTTTGTAGTGTCTTTTTTATTTGTACAAAATACGAACTTTTCCCAAAGAGCACTAAAGTCGTGTGAGAAATCAACCACAGGCTCCTCTGCGAGGGGTTTGACAAAAGGAGTACCTCATTGAAAATATGGACTACAGTATTTCACTTTGATATTCTAAAATATTTACCGTAACCTGTTATATTATACAATTCTAATTATACTACATTGATGAAATGAATGATTTTTGATGAAATCACCATCTTGGCCTCTGGAAAGCAGAAGGCTTCGAAAATCCAGGACGTTGTAAAGGTCTCCTTGGACTATTACTACCCTGTGCTGGATGTGGTGATGATTGATGTGGTGGTGGAGGAGAGGCACTTGAAGCCCTCTCAAAATCTGAAACCGGTTTCTTATATTGAGGTAATCTGAAAGAAGTTCTAGCGGACCACAGCATCTTGAATGGCTCGATCATTGGTGAGTTTGGCTGAATCGATGTTACCGGTTGTAATTGTGCGATAGGTGGCTGCTGACGTTGCTGCTGTGGTTGTGATTGGTGTGCATTTTCTGGCTGAACTGGTTTTGAGGTTGTTATAGGTGCTTTAGACTGTGATGATTGCAGGCCCTTTGACTCGGTTTGTCGTACAACCGGCGAAGCTGACTTTGGTTTCGTCTGTGATGACTCTTTAACAACATCGCTCAAAATCTCGTTTACTTTGGGCGAAGGTGACACACTTCTCGGCTTTTTAAATTCGTTCTTCATTAGGTTTTCCTCACTTTTTCTCTTATCACTCGGAGGTGATTTTGACGTGGTAAAGTTTGAATACGGAGCAGCACTATTAATCGACAAATTCTTCAAAGAACTTGCAATACCACCCCCTATTGTTTTTTGTTGGGCCATCGCTTTTGTTGTGGCCCCTGCAGCGGCACTTGAAGGGTCTGGAGACACCAACTGTGGAGGTTCTTTTGTGTCAGTTTTGGCGTTCACCACTGTTGTGTTCGCTGTGTTGCGAATTATGCTTGTCAAGGTTCGATCTGGAAGCTTAGATGGTGGAGCAACTTGCTTGTCAGAAGCAGGAGTAATGGGCGGGGCTACCTTACCTGTTTGCGTGGCAGCTTTCAGAGGTGGTTGAGATGCTTTACCGAAATCATTCAAAGTTTGCACTTTGAAAGATGAAAGGGATCCCACAGGTGCTCCTGGTACAACTTCAGGACCCGATTTTGAATTGTTGATGATCGATGAAATGGTATTGGTGATTGCAGCTGTGATTTGCAGCTGATCGGAAGAGTTTGATTTGATTGCCAGGATTGCAGAAGCAGCTACCGCTGAGGCCAGGGAAGGGTTGACACTTCGCAGACCAAACAGATCCATGATTGTTTTTATCAACGAGGGACTGATCATCGAATTTGCCGACTCCTTCTTAATTAGATTGGAAGCTTTGCTGAATGAGTCTGGACTTGAGTCATAATAATCTGGCTTCAAAGAATGTGACGATCTTAGTTCTCTCTTTTTCTTCCTCTTATCAACTTCAATTTGAATCCAATTTGTCTTCTCATCTGTATCAGGTTCACCAAACAACTGATTGGCTCTTTTGACGACTCTAAATCTCAAATCATTATCTTTGTTCCGTTCAGCGTTGATCTCTCTCCATTTCTTCTTACGCTCCCTGTTACTCTGTCTGATCTTCTCTTTAAACTCTGGAGCGTCTTGCTTCAGTCTCTGCTTTTTGAGTTGATTAGCTTTTGAACGAGATGAACTAACAGAGCCAGCAAAATTCGTTATAGCTTGAGTGATGGCAGCAGTCATCGATGATGAAGTGGCATTGTTGAATGATACATCAATGCTACCAGTTGTTGCTTCAGGCTTTTTCAAGCTTTCGATGGCACTGTTGATTACATTCAAAGTTTCCACCGCGCCCTCTTTAACTGATTGTTGCGACATAAATTGCTTTGCCAATGTCAAAGCCTCGAGTAAACTGTTATCATGGTCATCTTTTGGAGACCCTTCCCGCTCACTTGGTGTAACTGCTGTATCCAAAGTTGAGGCTAATTGCTTATCTGGTGACTTCTGTGTTTCCAGATTGACTTTTGACGGTGAGGGCGATGTCGAAGACTGCACTTTTGACAAGCCAGTAGATGATGACTGCAATGCATTCGACATCTGTTGAATCGCTTCGGCCAATGTTGATTTCTTGGCAGCTGAAGATTGAAAAGTGGTTACACCCGGTTGTTTCAGCAGCAGGGGCGAAGACTGTTGCTGCTGTTTTTTAGTCGCCCTCAAAACTTGCTCTAGAGAGTCTATGCTTGAATAATCTCTTCTAGGAGCTGCTTTCATGGAAGACCGTGTCAATGCCAAAGTTTCTGCTATGGAAAGCTTCGTTTTCTTTGAATTTTCAGCGGCCACAGCAGCAGCAGAGGTAGTGGCAGCAGGTATGTTAGTATCAGCTGACAGAGGAGTGACTGGAGTTTTTTGGATAGCACTTGTTGAAGCAGCAGGGCTCGTGAGAGTGGAACTTGCTGGGGGACTGGTCTTGGCATCTTTGGCAGTTATTGGAGTGGCTGTTTTGGGTGGAACAGTCTTTGGTGGAGCGGGTTCTGGTACTATAGTGCCTTGCATACTCTCTTGCTTCGGAAGTGGTTGAGGCACTTTTGCAGGTAACTTTGCAGGTAACTTTGCAGGTGGTTTGACAGTCTCTGCTATTTGATCCGTGACCTTCGCCAGTTTTCTGGTGTATGCCTTCTTCAGTTTCAGAGCAGGCTCCTTTGCAACCTTTGGCGTCTTAATTGATGTTTCTTCTTTTTTCTTAGTCGCAGCTACAGCCGCAGCTGCACTTGCTAATTCCTTCTTCAGCTTAGGCAACTGTTTCAACTTGGCCCTGTCCCCACCAAACAATGATGAGATAGCATCATCCAAAGCAGCCTTATGCTGGTTCATACTTGAATCCTTGTGTTGTTCTTTTTCTTGATCCATAGCCAATTGTAAAGCATTCTGTAAGATCTCGTTCATTTGAGATTGATCCATAGGCAAGTCATCATCATCATCATCATCATAATCGTCATTATCACTAAAACTGTCGTCGCTGCTGCTGTCGAGATCACTTTCGTTACCTTCAACAACGTTTTTTACCATTTGCGCCAAAGCTGCTTGCAAGTCATCCGTATGCTCGGATTCTCCAGCAAGCTGCTGTAACTCATTGAAAAAATCCTCAGTGATTTGCTCTGTGGTATGATTTTCTTGGTGAGTGGCCTTCTTTTCTGCAACTTGAGGTTTTGGTTTTTGCAGTGCTTTAGCTTTGGGTTTGGTCTGCTTCACAACTGGTTTCAGTGAGGGCTTCAAAGCTGACGGTGGAAGCTTCTTTGATTTCTCTTTGGGTTTCTCCTTCGCTTTTTCGTTTGGTTTGTCTTTTGCTTTATCTGTTTCCTTCGGCTTCGGCTTTTCAGTCACTTTTTCAACTACTTTCGGTTTCGGCACTTCTGGTGCACTTTTAGGGGGCAAGTGCTGTTCTAAGTTTGTGGACAGCAAAGCTTGAGCGATTGCATCTTGCAACTCTTTGTCGTGGTCATGATCATCAATTTGGTGTTCTTCTAGCTTTTGTGTTTCTTTTCCTTCTTTAATCAGTCCAGTCAGAGCTTCTCTCTGGGACTGTTGTGCCGTTAGTGTCAGGGGGACATGTGATGGTTGAGGAACCTGAGAAACTGGTGTATGTATGTGAGCTTGTGCATCTAGGTGGGGTTGCAGTTCTTGTACCTGAGGTTCTTGAACTTGCTCAATGACAGGGTGGGACTTCTCAACTTTCTCTGTCGGAGATTGAGCCAGAACTTTCTCCACCAGTTCACTCGCTAACTGTGCCAATATATCTTGGAAGTCGTGCTCATCATTCTCATCATCTGCGACTTTCCCATCATCATGATAATCATTTTTTATACTTTGATCGTTTAGCACTTCGTTTATCGATTTATTGATATCACCGTGCTCTGTATTTTGATCATGTTGAACTTCATTTGAGTGTGAGGGCACGGGCACTGACGCTGTAGACTCACCGTCATGCACATGGATATCACCTCCTGTTTCATCTTCTCCGTACTGGTCCATTATACCTTGTACCACATTGGCAAAGTCGATTTGGTAGTCATCTTCACCTTCGGCTTTATCATCAGTCGGTATATCATGTGAGGCTCCTGTTTCTGAGTTCTCTTGGACATGCGAGTCGACTTGGCCTAGCAAGTCGGCCAACTGTTTATTGTAATCTATCTCCTCTTCATCTTTATTCATATCTTCATCTATATGAGATGAACGGTTAGTACTTGAGTCATGTCGTGCAAAACGATTAAAAAGTGAACATACGCTTATTCTCTTCATGATTTTCTTGCTGGTTACCTTCAAAAGTGCTCAGTAGCACATCTTCGATAACCTTGCTCAAGTCAGCTTGATCCGACATATATGTACAATCTGATCTGATCTGATCAGCGCCGCTTGTGTGTAGTAGTAATCTTCGTTCTGTAGTAAGTAAAAATAAACAAAAATTTTATGTTTTTTTATTTACTGAGATAATTGCAAGATGTGCACTACTGAATATTTATCAAATTTGGTGTTAAACGTATTCAAACTTCAAGATAAGACCAAAATCGCCCTTTTTCAACACAAAGTTACAACATTTGTCGATATCCTTGTTCAAATAATCGATCAAGTTCAACTCAAACCCACCTGGTAAGGCAATTCCTAGCTTGTTATCTTTTAAAGACAAATAGTCATTGCTAAACTCGAATCTATAGACAAAACCAGGTAAGAAAGTGTAATTTTTGCAATGCTCAACAGAGGTGAAATACGATTGTCTCTTGTGTTGTGTTTCTGGAATTTGAACATCTTCATTTTCTGATTTCACCTTGGAGATGTTTTCCTCCCATGACAGCAGTTCTTCATTTTCACCTTCTAAGGAAACATTGATTTGGTTAAAACTGCTCAATGCTTTACCGTACAACCAAGGTTTGTCACAATACAAATCATATTTGCAACTAGGATCGACGAATTTACTAAACACTCTTAATCCTATTGAAGTCCCATAGGGTAAATAGTCTTTAATCGGAGAGTCGAAATCGTTCCCAAATAACAAATCAGCCCCATTTATTTCCTTTATCGGTTTGAATTCTACTCTCAAGAGTAAATTATTTTCCATACCAGAATTGTATTTGGAGTTGGTGTCATTATACTCTTTTGAACCTTTAAAATTCTTGATTCCAACCATGAATCTAAAAGATCCAATTCTTGATTCCAATTCTATGAATTCAGAAGTGTTCACAGGCACCAAAGTTGAGTTTTCTTTGGCATCGGTGTGTGCGGTGATCTTCAATGACTTCGCTATTGTATCAGCTTCACCACTCATCGTTGTTCTTGTGTTTGTCTTGTCTGTTCTTGTTGTAGTACTCTTTCTTCTTCTTCTTCTTCTTCTTCTTCTTCTTCTTATGCTTAGACAAGAGCAAAATTAGCAATTTTTTTGTTATCTTTTGCTGTTACAGAGCGCAGGGTTGTATATAAATAAAATAATTAATGAGCCAAAATTCTTATCTATAATAATTCTATAAAATCTTAACTGCTTACAAAATCAGTCAACAATTTCCTTTCATCATCTTTCAAACAGTTGAATTTCTCTTTGAAATAGGGGTCACCTCCAGCATTTCTGAAAAAAGTCTTCAAAACAGCCAACTCCTCGTCATTATCAGATGTAGACCTCGGAACATCTCCGTTGTTATCCCCATCACCCACATCTTCTCCATCTTCATCATCATCATCATCATCATCGTTATCGTACTCGGCAAACTCTTCGAATTCATTCATGTCTTCCCATTCATCATCCAGCTGCTTTTCTTCTGCGAGATGTTTATTACCCACCAAACCTATTGCACTTTTAACAGTGTTGATATCAGGTTGTGAAAATTGAAATTTTAACTCATTGATGAATAATCTTATCACTTTCAAAGGAGCTGGGATCTGAACAAATTTTAAATTTTTCCTCATCGACCTTGTTATTATCTTGTCGTTTAAACTTTCATCGGCAACTAATTCATCCGAGTTGACCATTATGCCGTCCAACTGTGGATTGTGTAAAAGAAAAATGGCTATCAAAGCTTTTATGTTCAAAATTATCTTATTGTAACCTCTAACTGTTTCAAAAGTGTTGAGCCAAATTGGAATAACTGCATTGATCAGTTTTTCGTTCGCATTGATTTCAAAATTGGACAAGAAATTAATCGTTTGTTGTGGTGACTTAACAGCCAAGTTGGCAAAGATCAAGATCAAGTTTTCGATAGTTGGGAATTCCTTGGCAATAAGTAGTCTTCTTGTGACGGTTTGCAATATGAGATCCAAATACTGGCTGATATTCGAGTTGTTTGCAAAATTGTTGATCAATTTGGTGATCAAATCGCCGACATTCAGGATTGCTTGATCACTCAACTCTGGAGACAAATATTTTGAAACGATCTGTAACAAAATATCTAATCCATTTTCGTAGTTGGAGACATAAGCCGTGACGTTGTCGTGCATCAATAACTTATTGAAGACTTCATTAGAAACCTGTAGCAACTGGTCATCATCGGTAGACAATATCAATTTGGTTAGCGACGGAAAGATAAAGTTGAAAATCTCTTGTGCCAACTGCTTATCGTCGTCTATGAAAGTGATCAAAAACTCCAAGGCCAAATCCAAAATCGGACTGAATTCAACTTGTTGATTTTCTTTTGAAGCTCCATCGATGATATTGATCAATAACGGCAAACCCTTGTTGCATTGGATTAAGAATTGATCGTTGCTTAAACCATCAAACAAATCGTGAAGACATTCTCTACCGGAATCGACTAATCCCAAATTTGTCGAGTCTCTGAAACAAATCTCGAATATCAATTCCAAGACGTCAGTGGATCCCGAGAGAGTTTTGTTGTCTATACAAATTGCCACTGATAAACTTTCGAGCAATGTGACGTTGGTATCCTCGTCGCTGTCATCTTTCAATGTAGAAATGATGCCGATGATTGATTGTTGGATGCTTGGGTTCATCTGACTACTTCTGATGAAATAGTTGAAATATGTGAACGCAAATAAGATGGAGGATTTGGTCAATTCAGTGTATTGATATTGAAGAATTTGTTCCAATGATTTAAGACCAAAATTTTGTATATCGAGTTGATTTTCAAATTTGGAGAAAAACCTAGGAAGTATTAATATCAACCTGGTGACTAAGAATTCGTCTTTGATGTTAGCCAATATCTCCAAGAACTGATTCAAAAGAGTGACAAGTGAGATATCAACGTTAAGTGGTTCTTCGTTCTGGAAGATGGCACCCAATACGAAAAGTGTCGACTCTTTCAAATCTACTGTAGAGTCCGCTTGGAAAACTTGATTGAACCGTTCATAAACAACCTTGAAAATTAGGTGAGAGTCGTTTGCCAAATCTATCAAATAATCAGAAACGGCATTTCTAATGGGGAATTCAATACTTAGTCCTGATTCCAGTGTAACAAAGGTGTTGAAATCACCCGACCACTCTTCTTTTAGGTATTTGGGTAATGTTGAGACTTTTATCAATATATCAACAAAGGTGTGTAGTAGTTGGTCATTTCCCGCGAATGTGAATTTGGAAGATAAAGCAGATTGGAATTGGAAAACTTCGGAAAACAATTCACTTAAGAATTTGGAAATTTCAAAATGGGATACCTCGAATTTCATCAAATTTTCGAAATCTGCAAAATTCCCGGATTCATCGAACTTGATACCGTTTAAAAGGGATAGGTCTCTTATTACCAATTCTGCAACTGCATTCACATTAACATTGATCTTTTTGTTGAATAAATGGTTGAAATTGTTGGATATTGAATTTAGACATTTGTATAACTCCAATTTGAATGACTGTTGTAAGATAGAACCATACGAATTTTGTTGTGAGACTGAACCGTTGAGCAACGTAATCAACAATTCAAAAGAGTCATCTACAACTTTTTTGATGAACAGTTTCCTACTATCATTTAAATTCAACTGTGATGAAAGCTGAGTCAAACAGATCTCGAACAATTTTATCGTTTCAATCTTGATCTCCCATGGCACAGACAGGTTAATCAAGAGATTTGAACAGTTTTGAATCACAGTTTGACCAACTTCTCCTTCGAAAAATTGTTCCTCTGTTACCAAATCATCGAATAAATCTTTCAACACTGTCAAACTTCCCAACATTTGATGAAATTCACCAGAGTTTACAAGTGAATATAACTCATCGAGTAAGCTTGGCCATTCATCTGGGTAATCCACCAGAGAAACTTGTATAATAGCATACGATGAACTGTTCCTTATCTTGGAATCGGTATCGCAGATCAATGACATTAATATGTATCTTATATGAGATTTGACATCTTGTGAAATACAATTAGGACCGACAAATGAAGGAAATGAAGCTGACCAATATTTAGGCACCAATCTTTTCAAATGTAATAAAGAAGATTGTCTAATTGCAATCTCAATTGAACCATTTGAAGCTATACTTATCAAATTACTCAATGATTGTGAAGGATCTTGGTGTACAACCTCATTGAAGCTTGTCTCTGCCAATATTCTCTGTTGGTTATCGGAGGAAGTCTGGTTTACCACCAAGTTATAAAAGTCTTCCTGAGACGGCATTTGTTATGTATATTTTAGGCTACCGATGAGCTTGAGATTGGATTTTTGGTGTCTCTCTCTCTCTCATTTTTCATTACAACTTTTTATTTTCCAGTTATTTTTTTGACGCGCGTTTTTTAACGATGCTCAAAATTACCGTATGGGGAAGTCATACACCACTGAACAAAACTAAACTAAAGTAAAACTACACACGGACCCATCGATCGATCGATCAATCAATCAAATAGAATCAATAGGCTATTTACTATGTATGCAGAATAACTTCTTAGTCATTCCTGCTTCTGAGGTTTATGAATATATAATATTTAGTCATGAGGACATTACAAAGATTTCACTGTATATGTGTATATGATGAAAAAGCGGAACACAATGGGTTCTCTTGAATCAGTCACTCGGTATCTCTAGTGAGATGATGATGATGATGATGACGATGACGATGGTGGTGGTTATCGGATCGGATCAATTGATTCTGTACGCACTCCTGCCATCCCGATGTCAGAGGTGGCTCTTGTAGAAGGTTCTCAGAAAAAATCACTTGCTTCTTTCTTCCTCTGTGTTTCTTTCTCATATATTGCACAAGAATATAGGAAAATGTGTGTGTGCGCGCATCAACCGGGAACCGGTAAAAGAAACATAAAAACACACACACCTCTGCTACCACTTAAGACAGGTCTCCGCCAAAATCTTTTTCATCGAACAAGAAGAAAAATATATAAATTCCATCAAGTTTCCACATCGACCATATATGAATAATAATAATAATAAATTGACTAACATCAATTGATAAATAAATAAATAAATCAATCAATCAATCATCTCATAATACAATATAATGTCTAACAACTCATTAGCACAATTGAAAGCCTCAGGTACTGTTGTCGTCACAGATACCGGTGAATTTGAATCAATTGCCAAATACACTCCACAAGATGCCACCACCAACCCATCTTTGATCTTGGCTGCCTCAAAGAAACCAGAATATGCCAAATTGATCGATATTGCCGTCAAATACGCAAAGGAAAACGCCTCATCAGTTGATGACCAAGCCACTTTAGCTTTGGACAGATTGTTGGTTGAATTTGGTAAGGAAATCTTGAAGATCGTTCCAGGTAGAGTTTCTACTGAAGTCGATGCCAGATTATCATTTGACAAAGAAGGTTCAATCAAGAAGGCTTTGGAAATCATTGAATTATACAAATCTGTAGGTATTGACAAGGAAAGAGTCTTGATCAAATTGGCCTCCACTTGGGAAGGTATTCAAGCCGCTAGAGAATTGGAATCCAAGCACGGTATCCACTGTAACTTGACCTTATTATTCTCATTTGTTCAAGCCGTTGCTTGTGCTGAAGCTGAAGTCACTTTAATCTCACCATTCGTCGGAAGAATCTTGGATTGGTTCAAAGCTCATGGTGGTAAACAATCATACTCTGGTGATGAAGATCCAGGAGTTGTCTCAGTTAGAAGAATCTTCAACTACTACAAAAAATACGGTTATGACACCATTGTCATGGGTGCTTCATTCAGAAACGTTGATGAAATTAAAGCCTTGGCTGGTTGTGATTTCTTAACCATTGCACCAAAATTATTGGAACAATTCTTAACTTCTGAAGATCCAGTTCCAAAAGTCTTGGACTCTGCTGCTGCTAAATCAGTTGATGAAGAAAAAGTCTCATATGTCAACGATGAAGCCCTTTTCAGATTCTTGTTAAATGAAGATCAAATGGCCACTGAAAAATTATCAGAAGGTATCAGAGGCTTTGCTGCTGATTGTGTTACCTTGTTGGGCCAATTGAAAGAAAGAGTTCAACTCTAAGTCTTGAGTGTACGTACGGTAGGTAAATAGTAATTTTAGCTAATCAAAAAAAAAAAAAAAAACAAAAGATGAAATGAATTATACGCTTAAACCAAGTTTTGCTTTCTATCTGAATTCGGTATATCGGATCCTATATCGGATCCAATGTAGCCCATATAGATGTGGTCTAATAGATTATTTTTCATTTAATATAATTAATGATAAAGTTTGTATACTGTTTATAATTTTTCAGTCAATTCTGGTACGACTTCGAAAAGATCGCCTACCAAACCAACATCAGCAACATTGAAAATAGGAGCTTCCTCGTCTTTATTGATGGCAACGATAACTTTACTATCCTTCATCCCTGCCAAATGTTGAATAGCACCACTGATACCTACCCCGATGTATAACTCTGGAGCAACGACTTTACCAGTCTGTCCGATTTGCAACGAGTTATCGACAAATCCACTATCGACAGCTGCCCTTGACGCACCAATACCAGCTTGTAATTTCGTGGCCAATGGTTCAATGATCTGTTCGAATTGTTCTTTACTTTTCAAACCGCGACCACCACTGATAACCACTTTTGCAGAACCTAAATCTGGTCTTGTGGATTTCACAATGTTTTCTTCGACAAACTCAATACTGGATGAGACCTCAGTGACGGCTTGGAATTCCTCAATTGGGATCTCGCCGGATTCTGAAGTCGTTGGTTCTGGTGGTGTGAAAGTGGATGATCTGACAGAGGCCAAGATCACTGGCTCATCGGTTTTCAAAGTACATATCGCGTTACCTGCGTAAATCGGTCTTTGGAATTGGTTTGCGGATTCCACTTTGATAACGTCTGAGATTGGTTGCACGTCAAGAATGGCAGCTACTCGAGGCAAGATATTCTTACCATTGGCAGAAGTTGCAGTGATGAAATGGGTAAAACCTTTGGATTTCAAGATATCGGCCACCAATGGAGATGTATGTTCTGCTAAGTAGTGGTCGTACTTCGTGTCCGCATTGATGATGATTGATGATACATGGGTTTTGTATTGGAATAATTTTTTAGCAGCTTCTTTCGATTCGGAACCAACTAATAATGCAGTTATCGGATTACCCAACTGTTTAGCTGCTGTCAAGTTGGATAAAGATGACGAGGTGATTTCACCGTTGGCTGTTTCGATGAAGGTCAATGTGGATTGCAGTCTTATCTTGCTAGCACCAAGTGCTGAGATCTGTCTGTATGAAAACTTGAACATCTTTGTGGTATAAGAGTGACTGACGACGGGGTAGAGAGAGTCAATTTTTCAAGTACGATTTTCTTCAAAGATTTCATTCTTTCAGAAAAGAAGAGCTTTTTTTGTATCGGTTAAAACCAATTCCTATTTCCTCCTAGTTGGAGAAGAAAACAGAAAAGTTCTCCATTAAGTAAAGACGCCCGATGAGTGGGAAACACACTTGAACTTGAAAGAAGAATTTGACAGAGATCAGAGTTGACTTGCAAACCCAAAGCATATACATCGAGATGCATGCCACATATGAGACCTTGGCAGACCGAGCAATTGAGATCTTGAAGAAATCTAACAATTACAGAGTGGTGATCGTGATCATAGGTGCCCCTGGAAGTGGGAAATCGACAGTACTGAAAGAAGTGTGTGATATTATCAATGACAAGTTCAAAGATGTACCGATTGTCAACAGTAAGGTTGAGCCAGACTTGACTAAAATCGATCTGTTTGTCAATAGCCTTCCAGAAAAACCACTCATTGAAGATTTCGAAGATGATTGCTTCCAACCATACAAGAATAAAATCTCCGATCAAGTGACAGATATCTTTGGTAAAGGTGGCCAAGATACTAAGATAAGCATTAGCAGAGCAACCTCCAAGGATCCAAAGGGTCAATTTGCCGAAGTCATACCGATGGATGGATTTCATTTATCTAGAAAGCAATTATCTCAATTCAGAGATTCAGAAAATGCGATATTTAGAAGAGGTTCACCTTTCACATTCGACAATGTGAACTTGATCAGTTTGACAAAGTTGCTCAGGTTAACTCTTGACTATCAATTACCGGAAAACGAGGCGAAACTAGAGATAATGACCAACAAGTTACCATCTTTGGGGGTCCCCAGTTTTTCACATCATTTAAAAGACCCAGTTCCAAATGGTGTCACCGTCTCTTCAAATTCAAGAATAATAATAATGGAAGGCTTGTACCTTTTATTGAACGACAAAAATTGGAGTCCCATCAGTGATGTCCTCAAGCACTCACTGGCCATAGATCGTGCCTTGTATATCAACGATGAAACGGGACAAGTCACCAAGGCGCCGATTTTGACAGATAACGGTATAGAATTTTGGAAGATCCACATCAATGAAGATAAGAACCTGGAAAGAGTGGCGAAGAGACATGTGCTGAGTGGCATTGTTGAAGATCTCGCAAAGGGGGAGGATAGGTTTAGGTTGAATGATAATGTCAATGGACAGTTGTTGTTGCAGAATTCCGTGCCTTGTGATTTGAACATATACAGTGTTGAGTTCTAGACAATACTAAGTTCCAGGTGAAACTTCTAATTGAATCGGATTGAAGTTTAATTCACTCAAAATAAGAGATTAAAATGCATCTATGTATGTAATGGTAAATGAATTGGAATAAAATGAAAATAGAACACCGTCAATGAACAAAATATATAATTTGTAAAAATGAAAAAAGGGAGATGTGAGTATCAAAGGTCGTCATAATGGATATAACCTAATGTCCAAATAAAAAATGGGAATCGTCATCTTCAAGGATCGCCAATTGGTGATATCAAAAAAAATGTAAATATGAAGAAAAAAAAATAGGTTGAAACCCGGGGGTGGATGAATTCTCTTTTCGTGATGCTATGGATCCAATCAAGAATTACCACATTTCGTGGAGCCTGCCATTTTTCTCCTGCTCAACATCGTCGAAGCGTTCAACTTCAAATCGAAATTGTCAATTCCACGTGGTAATTGATCATCTTCACTGTCCACGGAATAGTCCATCTTGTTCAACTCGGGCTTGCATCCACGTGGCACCGGTGTCTTGGGTAATTTTGGGTGTGATTCTTGTTGATGATGCAGCTTGTTGCAATCGTCAGAGGTGCTAGTATTGTTGTTAAAATGAATTGCCTCACTGAGACACATCGTAGGTTTATTGATGATCGGTTGGAAATGATTTATCAACGAGTTCTTCTTCGTCAATATGGGAATGTTTTGAGCGTAAAGATCATCTTCATCTGCAGAGCTCAAAGAACTATCGTCGCTATCGAGCTCGCTGGAAAATTCCTCATCTTCCTCAGAGATCCTTATGCCATGTAACAGTGGCACTTTTTCCTGTTGTACTAACTGAGCGGCATTTGAAGTATCAAAGGCAAATCTTATCAGTTCCAGTCTAGGTGTGAGTAAACTTTCTGATGTATCATCGCAAAATTGTTGATACAATGTGTGATTTTTGGTAGTCTTTGGATAATCGAGTGCTTGAATGGCTTTCTTTTCTGTATTTTGTAAGATCCAAGGATCGTTCAACAAATCATCAATTGTGTACCTCTTATGGGAGTCCACTGTCAACAAATTACTGACAAGGTCTTTAGCAGGTTGACTTATTTCGTCCCACCATGGGCTCAAAAAACAATATTCACCTCTGGATACCTTTTTCGCCAATGCCACACGGTCATTGTCATAAAAAGGTGGGAATCCAGACAACAATGTATACAAGACACAACCCAAAGAAAAGCAATCAACAGATTTGGAATAGGATTGCTGTCTCAAGATTTCTGGAGCAGTAAAACCTTCTGTGCCTACTGGTGTCTTAGTATTATCCCCAAACAAAATTTTGGACAATCCAAAATCGGCAATTTTCACAACTCCAATTGTTCCACCGCCAACACCTCCGATGAATTCGCCTTCATCGATCTTCTTGTCGTCGTCAGATTCTCTACGTTTTTCCAATTGTACCTTCTTAGGTCTTTCCTTGAATGGTATGGAGGCAAATAGCAAATTTTCCGGTTTGATATCTCTATGCACAACTCCAACTTGATCGTGTAAATATTTTAATGCATTTGCAACTTGAATTATAACATGTCTGGACAATTCTTCGCTGAAATAAGAGTACTTGGTAATTTGGTTGAAAATTTCACCCCCTTCAACCAATTCCATCATGAGAAAACAATATTTTGTAGTCCTCTTTGATGTGTATAGCTTCACAACATTCTCATGGTTTATCTTTGACATTATTGCAATTTCTTTTAAAGTGGAATTTATCTGTTGCACACTCATGTTAGATTGATCAATGATCTTGATCAGTATGTTGCAGTCTAAGTCATTGTCAAAAGCCTTGTAAACTTTCGAGAATGCTCCTTCACCAATAAGACTCAATAAGGTATATCTGGGTAAGAGCTGCATACCGTACTCTGTTTCGTGATAGTTCTCGGTTTGAATTTGTTGTTGGTGTTGTTCCGGTGGTGATGCTGTTATTGCTAGAGGTGGTGGTGGTGAGCTTCTGTTTATGAAGCTTTTGATGCTTCCAAGTACGGTCATCTTTGCGTAGTTTTTTGACATATGTTTATTTATGTTTGAAGTGGACTGACGACTGAAGTGTTGAGCTGATTGGCAGATTGGCAGTTGGAGAATAACCATATATACTCATATATACATGGGTATATATCTCTATCTATCTATGTATATAGAGAAGACTGCTATATTGATATCAAGATAGTCTATATGTGTACAAATATAAATATGAATATGGATACGATGATGATGATGATGATGTAATACTGTATTTATCTAGTTTATCAATTTCAGGAACTAGTTTCACCCCAATCTTTTTTTTCTTTCCTTCGTATCAATTCTCTTTATTTTATTTTACTTTCAACTATTATGGCCTGTGTTTTCTTTCTCTCCTTCAGATTTTGATAATGAAAATCTTCTCCCTTTTGAATTATTTTTTTTTCTTTGTTTATTTGTTTTGTTTACTTTACAGAAGCTGATAGAGAGCAATCTGTCATTTTGTCTCTATACATAAGGCACATATACGGGTGAATAGGAGTGTGGGGGGTTTGCGATGAAAATTAAAAATAGAATTAAACGTGCATCAGGTATTAAGTAAGTGTGAAGATTGGTCATTTGGCTCTCTGTGTTGTTGTCACTTCTGTTTAACTCTCTATCTTCGAGATTGATGTACCTGCATACAAAAATAATGTTTGAGGCACAAAAGGTAATATCCATTGAAGAAGAAAGACCTGACTTTATTATTTTTGAAACTGAAATTCATCTTCAGAGATGTTGGCAGTGTTAAAGAAAGACATGAAACATTCACTATTTTACTTTATGCCTGTATATTTGAATTATTATATTAGCATATCAGAGCAGATAATGATTCTATTTTTCTCGTTTATATAGTTTGTTACCCTTAACGAAACAAGCAAAATGCTTTATAGCGTTTTGTGCCATTCGCTAATTTAGCCATATCAACACAGTAGAAGGCTCCTACCCAATTACAGGTAAACGTCAATCGCGTTCGATGAACACAGTGTTTTGCTTATTAACCTAGGCAGTGAATGAGTTGACATAGGGGAACCCGTAGGTTATGCCTGTTTCAAATATAGTCGAGCTTAAACTTAGAAAGTAATCTTCGTCAAAGAAGATATTGAAGAGGTATTCATGTTCTGTAACTCTTCCATGTCTTCTGTTTAAACTACCTCTCAGTCCTCAATTGTTTTTCATGTATGTATGTATGTACGAACGTATGTTATGCGTTAGCAGCTCTTACGATATTGTTTTAATTCACACGGTATACATATCCGTTCGAGTCTGTCTACTTAAGCTATTCATTTCAAATTTCTCAGTATCATAAGTTTATCCTCACTTTCTTACACAAGACTTTTAGACTCATCTAGAGAAATTCTTAAAAGAGCACCAATACTGAAAAGGTGCAAATTGTGGAATTGTGAGTCAAATGTATCTGTCCCTCTGCGCCGATCGTAAACGAGAGGCAGAGTTTGAATAAACTGCAAGTCATTGGTTTGGTATGGAGTATCCTGAGCTTTTAAGAGTTCGAAAAATGGAAGAAGCCGCATGATGTAAATTTATTGTAGATTCACATTTTCATTCAGTCTTTTGTGCACTCGTTGTGTTGATCTATTCGCCAAAGCATATAGCTCATTGTTTGAACTTTGACTTTATTGAAACCTTGCTTGTCGTAGACGGTTACAGTAGTATGCAATGGGTAGGGTCTCTATACAGACTTTGAGGTGTATTACTTCTCACCTGCATGTAAACTTCTTTTTTACTATGACAGAAGAAAATATTCCCCTGCATAACGTTTACGCATGCACCAGATCTCACGGAAAATTTAAATTCGTGTTGCATCCGGACTTTATTTGTTTCAGATTAATTGATTGGATGTTGCATTCCAAATCTTTTGTTAGCAATATGCATGATTAAAGTTTGATCTGCTGCAAGTGAGATCAATATCAATTAAATCTGGTCCCGATCTATTAATTCTGCACAAATCTACCTGGAGACAACAGATGAGCTTCCCTGGATACCGGACTAATATCTCGAATGTGACTTACTGAAGCAGAACAAGCAGACCAAAATTGGCACTTTTGATGCCACAAAAACCAGACTTAGAAAGATTATAAAAGTAACGAAGATTCCACATTTATTAAAATATATTTATTACCATCTTTCCATACTACAAAGTCCTTAGCCTCTATTAAAATGAACCCCAACGTCCCAATTTCTGAAGATGATGCATTTTCAAGAGCTATTGACAGTATAGAATCGGAGTTCATAGCTGGTGACATCTACCATTTGCAAGACGAGTTTGCTCCACAATTAGTCTTCGCATATAATGGAGAGACAGCTGAAGGTATGGAACCTTCGACTCCTGAGGACAACTCTGCTCGAGATGTCCCATTAAACCATCTAGAACAACCGTTGGCTTTAGACAAGAGTGAGATTGATCTCATTGAAGACAATAATCCACTTGATGCCACTAAAGACGGTTCTTCGGCACCGGATGAGTCAGAAGATGTCATCATTACCGATGCAGACATCGATCTGTGGTGTGGTTTAGATTTGGATGAAACAACGCCAAACGAACCACAAGTCATCATTGCTGAAAATGATGATGACGATGAAGTTGAATCTCTTTTCGGTGAGTCTGGTGCTGGTAGCGCTACTGACTCGGAAAAAAACACCGTCTCAGAGCCAACGCCACAACAGGTCATCGGTGAAACCAAAAAAGATGAGTTCAAACTTCATTTACCATCTGGTGGTAAAGTTGTCAAAGACTCCATTAAGGAAAGCTTGACATTGACAACTACAACAAGCAGTGATAGAAGTACCACTACCATTATTACTGTTGAAGCAACAGAAGCCGGGTCCAACAATTTGGTAGATCAATTCATAGCCAATGGTACCTTAGGCGACCCCGATGTACTCATGCAAGAGGCATTGGATGGTGTGTTTGCTCAATTCCCGTCTGATTCTTCGTTTGACACGATCGATCCAGCGAAAATCTTTGGTGGCCATGACATGCAACTACCAAGCATGATCAATGAAGGCCCTGATGTGCAACAACCAAGCATGTTCAACGATTTTGACGTGCAACAACAAAATATGTTCAATGGTGTCATTGACGTGCAACAACCAAGCATGTTCGGTGACGCCCTTGACGTACAACGACCAACCGCGTTCGATGATGACCTTGACGTGCAACAACCAAGCATTTTCAAGTACCCATCAGAGCCGATTGGTGAGAAAAGTGTCAGTGATTCTGTCATTTCGACAACCAAGAGAAAATATGAGATCATGCAGGAATCTGCGACAGTGACTAATTTCACTAATACTAAAAAATTTAAAAAATATTTCAAAAGTGTCAAGTTGGTAGAAGATAACCAACTTTTACAAAACTTACCAGGTTTGAATTCTGTCCGCGTTGCAAACAACTACAACGAGTACACCAACTTCGACCAACTTGAAGGAAGCTTTACCTATGACATAGCTCCTAGAGCTCGTAAAAACTGTTATGAACCAACTATAATTAGAAAAGATGTAACCAACCCAAAATTGGGACCTTCAGGCTTGTGCCCTTACTGCCCTGCTCCAAACTTCTTATCAATGAACACCTCTGCGTACTTACACCATTTGACCATCACTCATGGTGTTTTCTCCAATGGTACATACGTCGACGAACCTGAAGCTGTTGTCGAAGAAGTCTTGACTAATAATGGTAAAAGAGAAAAAACCGAATTCTTCATTTGTCCTTATGAATGTGAATTGAAAGAGATTAGAATGAAGAAGTTCAACAAAGACAAACCTTGCGATAACAGATACAAAGTCTACTTAAGACACGCTAAGGATTGCCATAGCCATGGTAAACGTGAAAACCAGACTAGAAGACATAGCGCATAATTTCCATTGCTGCATTTCTTCTTTGACTTTGCTTCGAGATCTGTTGTGAGATCTGGGGTTGGCTCTCTGAGCTGGTTAAGTTTCATGAGATACTTATTTATTTACTTATTTACAGTTTAATTATTTATTTATTATATCTTCCACATGACCTTCTAAATGATACCTTGCAAAAGCTTATTCGAATTTCCGACATCACCACTACATTCACTTCTATAAGTGATTCAGGCGGCATAATCTTGGTCCGACCAGCAGGCCGCTCAACTGATAAATAAGTGAAGATGCAATGTTGTTAACTGTGTTTTGCAGAACTGATCACAAACACTTGGTGGTAATCTTTTCATAGCTCTAAATTAAATTCGTAAAATGCTTCTGGACAGTAACCCCATTTCTGATACCCTAAGCAAAGCTGTAATTTTCAACTATGAAAGAAAAAAAAACAAAAAATGGCAGTGTCTCCGGTTCTCTTAGACAACAACAATGAAAATACAAATAAACCATTTGAAAAAAAATTTTCTTTTCATCTGTCAACTTTATCAAATAGATCAATCAAGATCATCAAACGGTATGTAAGCTTCCATCAACGCACAAGATAATGGTTCTGATATTATCATGATGAATATAACCTAGAGTCATAATTTTAATTATATATAGGAAGTGCCGTGTGAATGTCTTCGGACTTGAGCATAAATAGGGATCTACTTCTGAGATAAAAATATCAAATAGCCATTGCTTTTTTACTCGAATTTTCGTGAAGTTACAGTATACTAACAGTCAATTGTTTATAGATTTTAATATACTCCCGTCAGTCGTTTTAAGAATTCAATTTGTAGTTAAATACAGAAATCGACAATAGAATTCAATAATAACATTCAGTAGAAAATAATAATAGTAATAATACATGTATAAACTTGATAACTACAGCACTCAGCTTGAACTCAAACATTTTGGACAGCCAGTTTTTGTCTCAACTTGAATGCCAAGTATTCTGCACTTGGCCCAAACTTGTTGAAACCGAGAATTCCATCGCCATTAACAGCAACTTTTTCGTCATGAACATGTGTCTCAGCGTTGTCCTCTTCTTCTTCTCCATCATCTTTTGTGGCTTCTTCTGTGCTTTCTACCAAAACCTCTTCACCATTCTCTTTGACCTCTTTTCTGACAACACGCCTTGACAGAGGTAATCCATCTTGGAATTCTGACTTGGCCAATGGTGTTGTTGATACAGATTTCTTTGACTTTCTAGCAACCGCAATTTTCTTGTTGAGTCTCAAGATGTGGTCGTTTTGCAAGTTATACGACGAGCCATTAACGATACGATTTTTGATATAAAGCGGAGCACCTCTAAACCAAAGAGAGGGTGTGCTTTTGGAAGTAGGTTGTTGAGCCTGTTCTTGTTGCATGTTTTGAACACCACCCAGTTCCTCCTCATCTGTATCATCGCTCTCATATTCATCATCTTGCTTTCTTTTCAAACCCTTAGGCAAAGAGCTTGGCTCCTTCAATTTCTTCAACAAGTCATATTGCTGTAACTCTGTGATCATGTATGAAGGTGAAAATTTGAGTAATCTTTCTTTGTTTGCCATGTCCATCTTGTTTGTGAATATATTGCTCAATTCTTCGTTGTCGTCCAACTTCTTTTGTAATCTGTTCGGGATAATAAAAGTAGGTGCCGATGTAGGTTGGTGGAAACTGGATATCGTATGAGAAACTTGACTATACGGAGATGGAACAATTTTGCCGGTGAAAGCTTGACTGTAGTGGGTAGTATGGCTCTTCTGATATCTTGCGTTTTGATATCCATTGGCATAGTCTGGGATTCCATATGGTGATGGATCCATTGTAACTGGTTGTGGAATCAATGGTGCTTGCTGATGTATTTGCTGCTGAGGAATCTGTTCTGGATGCGAAGGTGTCAGTTGAGTCTGAGGGAAATTGAACAGTGGGGTGAACGTCCTTGATGTGTTGTTTTGCGGCGACTGTGACAGAGCCAGCATTTCTCGTTGTGAGGGCATTGGGGAGTCATTTCTAGTTCCAATGTTGTTCAATTGGGTGATGTTTTTTCTAACGACCAAGTTTCTAGCAGGACTTGACAAGTACTGGCCCAAGTCATCATCCAACAGAGGTCCTCTTTTATATACACCTCCAATTAATGGTGGGGCATTCAACGATGCTATAATTGGTTCTGGAATTGGGTCTGTGAGTGCTGCATTAGGTGGTAAAAGGTGCATCAATGGTGATGTATATTTCTGGAACCATCTCAAACCACCATTAGGAAGTGGAATGATAGGGTCGTCAATTTCTCTGACCTCATCAGGAATACAAGCTTTCCATGTTCTGATCTTGTTGAAATTCTTATCATGATCCGAGTATCTGAACTCACACACAAACATCGGTCCAAAAACTTTAAATGCAGGCTCACCTCTTTGATATCTAGTAAAATAGTTGACGTAACATGGACCCAAGATGTCTTGAACTAGATGATCTCTATACTGACCAGTTTTGAACACCTCATTTTCATAAAACAATCTGTCAACTCTGTGCACAGTTTGCTCAGGTCTATAGTACCAACATACATTGATATAACGTTTGTTGTTGTCGTCAGGTGTGACCCAGATTCTAAAGATTTGGGCAGGTATCGGTTTTGTTTCATCGTTTGGATTCCTCAACAACACCCAATCACCAATCTTGTAATTTCTGCCGCTCAATTCCAAAAGGTCTATAGGAACTCTCATACCATGCGCATCACTTGACAAATAATGAGCATCAGGTTTGGCTAATTCTTCACTTATGAGTCTTTTACAAACATTTTCAAACTCAATAACATCATTCAACAATCCTGCATCGGAAGCTTGTGATGCATACAACTTGTTATTCTCAATCACCAAGAACAAATCTGTCAAGTAGGACTCAACGTCTGGGTACTTTCTCTGCTTTATCTTTGTCCTTATAATTTCAAGACACATTGGATTTTGGACCTTTTGATAGTACAAGGGGTTTGCTTGTTGACTTGGCAACTTCTCGAATGGTAAGTAAAGCAGTTCACCTCTTGAACCTCTTTGTTTCTTCATGAATCTCATTATGTTTTTGACTCTTTGCTCGTGTGGCTTATCAATAACTGGAGGTTTGCCTCTTTTGTTCCAAGTCTCAAAAACTTCCCTTTGGTTTGGATGAGGTGGCAAGGCAGTGGTAGTGTTCAAAATAATTGGAGAAGGCTTTGCAATCATGGTAGTGTTTTGATCCAAAGTTGGTACCTGCTCCACGGGAGTGGGATCATAATCTTTGAATACACTTGCAGGAATAGACAGTGTCGAAAAGGCAGGGATTGGTTCATATTGACGTTGCAGCTGTTGCTGTTGTTGTTCGTGTTGCATAGCCTCCAGTTTACGGTACAAATCGCTGAGTTGTATCTCGTGCACCGGCTGTATACTGGTTTGTGGAGTTACTGACTTATTATTCTCCCTCTCTTCCTCTTCAAAATTATCCATAATCTCATTAGTTTCATCTTGAGGAGCAGTATATTCGAATGTGGCTGGAGCCTCACCTGGTAGCAGACCCAAATATGGGTAACCTACCCTATCAGCTCCAAATACCTTTGGATCATTCTTCAATGATGGTATAATTTCATCCTTGATGTAATCGTCTAATACCACTGCGGTCTCGTGATAATCGGATCCAATTTCATTATAGTATCTGGCATTCCAGGTGATTTGTGTCATGTCCACCACAAATTCTTGAGCACTAGTGTATCTATTTGCTTTAATCAGCTGTGAGATCTTATGCAACGATTGAGGTTTCGAGATGATCTTGTAATAATCGGTGTATGATCTCAAGGGTAAAGCATGGAAAGCCAATTTTATTGGTATTATGGTTTGCAACTCATAAGACTTCTCGAACAATGGCTTTATCGCACTGTTGAGATAAATTCTGGCCCCGCCATCAGCTTTAGCTTCTTTCACTTTTATCTTCGGCATGCTCAAGTCGACTGATCGGTTCTTCACAAAGCTTCAAAATTTCCAGAAAAAAAAAGTTGTTTATTGTTTCGTGCTGTGTTTTTTCTTCTTTAACGTGTTGAAGTTTTTTTGTATTTGTTATTTTAACTTTTTTTTTCGTTCAACCAAGACAGCTTTTGATAAATTAGACACTAACTTACTTTTGTGTCAAGTCTCTTTGATATACTAAACACTACTCATTCCTTAGCATAAGAAGAGAAATAAAACAAGTAGTAGATAGAGGATGCCGATATGATGAAGTCGAAATGCAAGAGACAAAAGTTAGACATCAAAGATAGGAGGCTCAACTGCTTTCGTGAATATCTTGTGAATTGCAAGAGTATCATGACACTTTGTGGAGCTGGATTAAGTGCATCATCGGGCTTAGCAACGTTTAGAGGGTCAGGTGGTTTGTGGAAGAACTTCTCGTCTATCGACTTAGCCACACCGGATGCATTCGATATAGATCCTGGATTAGTGTGGCAATTCTACACCTTCAGGAGGCACTGTGCTTTGAATGCAGAGCCCAATAATGGGCATAAGCTGTTGACAAAACTATCCACAATTGCAGCTCAGAATAAAATCAATTACTTGACCTTAAATCAGAATGTGGACAATTTAACCCTCCGAGCCGGTCACCTACTGGAAAGTCACTTAGAGTTACACGGTAATTTGTTTGACTTACGATGCACTAATTTTCTATGTTCTTATGAAGAGAAAGAGAATTTCAAAGATCCAATAACGCCAGCATTATCCAATTGTGAAAAAGAATTCAAAACTAACAGCTCAAAAACCACATTGGAATCTCCTGAATCCCAACCTGTACTGTCCATACCAGAGCTGGAGCTTCCAATATGTCCCTCGTGTAAAACTGGTTTGCTACGACCAGGAGTTGTATGGTTTGGAGAGCCCTTACCGTTGAAGGTAATCGACAAAGTAGATGAGTTTTTGGTGAAGAACGATCCAGTGGATTTAATTTTGGTCATTGGGACCAGTGCCTCAGTTTGGCCGCTGGCAGGGTACATCGATCGTGTGAGGCAGCAAGGTGGGAGAGTTGCTGTGTTCAATACTGAGATTGATGACCTTGAAGATCTCGAGAAAATCAATGACGATAACGAGTTTGACGGTTTTGGATTTCTTGGAGATGCTGCGGAAATTTTGCCGAAGCTGTTAATGCCATTGATAGGTAACGAGATTGAATAAATTTTATACGTCTCGGAGCCAATTATAGTAATATAAGACCTGTGACAGGATCGCAATAAATATAGGACTATACAAAAGTGTTACAACGCAAGACACTTTATTTATAATATTAGATCTTTTGTGTCATTTCGGTGTGTAAAATTTTGAGGAAAGTTTATGAACAAAAGGAAGGTTACTTAGAAGTTGATTGGTTTGTCAAATGTGGCCAAAGCAGCTTCTTTGAATGCTTCGGCTAACGTTGGATGAGCGTGACATGTTCTGGCAATATCTTCGGTTGAAGCACCATACTCAATGGCCAAACCAGCTTCGGCAATCATTTCCCCAGCATTTGGACCGACGATGTGGCAACCCAATACTCTTTGAGTTTCAGCATCAGCAACAAACTTGACAAAACCTTCAGTGTCCAAGTTAGTCTTGGCTCTCGAGTTAGCAATGAATGGGAATTTACCAACCTTGTATTTGATACCAGCTTCCTTTAATTGCTCTTCGGTTTGTCCAACCCAAGCGACTTCAGGGTGTGAGTACATAACTGATGGGATGTTACCGTAGTTAACATGACCGTGACCGTGCTTGATGTATTCAGCAGCAGCAATACCTTCTTCTTCAGCTTTATGAGCCAACATTGGACCGAAAGTAACATCACCAATGACTCTGATGTGTGGGTGTTTTGTTTTGAACTCGGAATCGATAACTAATCTACCTCTCTTGTCAACTTCTAAACCGGTGTTTTCTAAACCTAAACCTTCAGTGTATGGTCTACGTCCAACAGCTACCAACAAGACATCTGCTTCCATGGTTTCAGCTTTTCCTGTTTTTTTGTCTTCATAAGTAATCTTTACTACATCACCATCTCTTTCACCAGAGACAACTTTAGCCCCTAATTTGAATTTGAAACCTTGCTTTGTCAAGAATTTTTGTGTGGTCTTTGCAACTTCACCATCCATAGAAGCACCAATAGAATCTTGGAATTCCAAAACAGTGACTTCAGAGCCCAATCTGGAGTAGACTGAACCCATTTCCAAACCGATAATACCACCTCCAATGACGGCAAATCTTTTTGGAACTTCCTTCAAGGTTAAAGCACCTGTTGAGGAAACAATTCTTTCTTCATCAATAGTGATACCTGGAAATGGGGTGACTTCTGAACCGGTGGCAATGATGAAATGGTCAGCATTTAACGTAGCTTCTTCACCACCTTCGATTGGGTCGACCTTTACGGTGTATTCATCTAAAAATTGACCAGTACCTTTGTAGTATTTAACCTTGTTCTTCTTGAATAAACCTTCGACACCTCCAGTTAATTGCTTAACAGCTGTGTCTTTGGCCTTTTGAAAGTTGGCCATGTTGATCTTGACATCGCCAACATCGATACCTCTGTTTTTGGTGTCATGTTGAATGGTGTGAAATAAGTGGGAGTTGTTCAACAAAGACTTGGATGGAATACAACCAACATTTAAACAAGTACCACCCAATGCACCTCTTTTTTCGATACAAGCGGTGTCGAAACCTAATTGGGCAGCTTTGATGGCAGCAACGTAACCACCTGGTCCACCTCCAATGATAACAACATCGTGCTTCTTAGCGGCAGCATCAGCCAAGGTCCTGATTTGAAAAGATAAAGTCTTCGAGGCTGGACGAATAAATGGTGTTCTCAACATTTCTGATATATGGAACTAACGATCAATTGATACCTTCACTAACTAATTATCGCTTTGTAATGAGAATTCCTTCGTTAATAAATTTTTTTTGGGTTTTTTCCTTTCAATATTTCCTTTGATTCTTTTCAAGGAGCACTTCAAGCCGGGTTATAACAAACCAAAAACATCGAGAATAGGGGCTTTTTCCCCGTTCGGACCCGATCAATATTTTCACCGGGTTACAAGCTAATGTTGGCAGTTCTACAAATAGCAGTGGCAAGAAATTGAAATATATATAGTATGGAGCTAAACCAGAACTGGGTTAAGACAAGGATGTTAAAATCTACTCTCTTTCTTATTGCACGGAGTCTCTGCTCCGCTCAGATGAAGTGAAGGTGTGCTTGGTCACGAGGAATTTTTAACTATTGAGTCTAGAACAAATAGGCGAGATATCGATTATAGTTAATTTGACTTATCAGCAGCACCACATGCGCTTGTACATCCCAATGCTAGTTTTGCTTGTGATCTTTAAAAAAACTTGACTAATTACTGGTGATGGCTAGTCAAAGAAACTGCACGAATTCTTTCTATTTTAATTGAGCAATTTATATCATCCCTTACTGTGCACATAATTTGTAACCCTGCTAGACGCTTTTCGATCAACTTTCAATCTGCATAACATAGTGGAAGCATGGCTGATAGTCCATCATATAAAAGTTCTCGTTAAGAAGAGCCGTTCTTAACTTCAAAATTGCGTTCATGTGATGCATAACATTCCCCACGGAGAGAAGAACTGAAAACGGAGCTTAAACACTGAAAAAACTGTGGAAAATCTTGAATTTTCGAAAAAAAAGTAGATAAAAGGAGCTATGTCACCAACTCAGCTCCAATCTTATTGTCACCATACATCAATAAGAAGCAGGAATTTCAGTACATCATGTCTCAATCATACATCAAAAAGGCAAGTGACTTGATAAATAGTAATAACTACCTCATGATCAGTAAGTCATGGTGCCCAGACTGTCACTACACATATCTGATTTGGAAGAAGTACGGTGTTTACGATAAAGTGAAAATTATAGAATTCGACAAATTCGAAGATCAAAACGAAGCCCTGGAATTAGAAAAAGCATTCACACAAATTGCGGGTAGAAAATGGGTGCCAACAATTTTCTTTAATCAAAAGAGATTCGGTACAGAGGAAGACTTGAAGAGACTTGAAAGTTTAGATCAAACTGAAAAGGTATTCAAGGAAGAGGGATTGTTGTGAGTGAGCCGGATTTTTGGAATATTTTCGTAGTCACCAAGTTGCAACAGTATAGGGTATATGAAGAAGTCAGGTCCTGAACTCTTTCTCTTGAGCTTTCGTCGTACTCCGCTATCGTAAATTGATCACGAGAAACCGCCTTCAGATTCTTGAAGTAATAGCCGAATCAAAGAGAAACATTCCTGCAATCGACGTGCAAAGCTGGTCTTCAGCCCTCACTAGTGTGCATAGACTTGTCATGCAAAATTCTCTAACACGTCGGCTGATGAATATTCTGCGGCATCTGAGCCGACTACACCCAATACCTCGCAATGGTTCCCCAGCATACTACTTAAAGAAATAGCCTTAGATCTTTTTCTTTCTTTTTAATTCACTAGCGGTTCATGCGAGCGCTGGTGACTCGGAAAAATCTTTGATTGCCATAAAGGTTTTACTGCCTTTTTTGGAAATCTCTTACTTTTTCCAGGTAATGCAAGGCTGCACATTGATTTTTTTTTTTCACGTTGGCGGGTAAACAAGTTGAAATAACATAGTAAAAAAATAAAGTACGAAAGAATACTTTATCTCCATGAATTTAGTGACCTTATCATTTCGGTGAACAGACCGTAATTCCATTGTTGTTGATAGTCTCGACCGTTTTCACTCTCAGAAACCAGCCGTAGGGAAGAAAGCAGAAGTTAAAGCATCACGTGCTGATTATTTGTCCCAGTACTTCGAATGAGAGACGTACTCAGACAGTCTTTACTTACAGAGCAG
>JAJLSS010000022.1:114342-207772 GCA_030567755.1 Nakazawaea pomicola | reverse complement strand
ATTCACACATGTTTAAATGATATACCACTTCTTCTATCTCAACTAGTAGTAAATCAAGGCAGGGATCTATCATAGCGTTCATTATCCCATCTTCAATGCCGTACCTCAAATCTGAATCCCGGTGCCGAAGAAACTTAGTGAACGCTAATCCCGATGCCGCTCATCGTGGCCAAGAGATTTTAGTCAAGCATCAGATGTTGTCGATTGCGTTGAGCATCTCTCCAAACTGGTAATATGAAAAGGCAAAAAAGCCATCACTTTGAACGGCACGGCTCGTTGAAAACGTCTTTCCTTTCACTAATAACATTTTGCAGGGGAAAAAAAAACGGTAATTGTGAAGAAAAAAACGGTATGGGACCGTGAGACTATTTGGACGGGCTATCTCCTTTTAATTCGAACAACTGCTCAACCTTCATCATCAATATAACTCCAGTCTGCAAATCAACATCATAGATAAAATTGCAATCATGAGTAAAGTTCACGAAGGTTTACCAAGGACATTGATTCCTGAACACTATCAATTGAAAATCTCCGACATCAACACGGATGAGAATACATTCAGTGGTAGTGTGTCCATCCAGTTGAGTATCAAGGAAGCAACCAGCCAGTTGACCTTGAATGCCCTGCTGTTGACTATTAAAGCCATTGATGCTAAAGTTGATGGCTCTGAATTCAAGGTTTCTGACTATGCTGGTGATGACAAGGCAGAAGTTTTAACGATAAACTTTGAAACCAGTTTACCTTCCACTGGTGTATTGTCGGTTGAGATCTCATATACTGGTCAAATCCAAGATAACATGAACGCTTTTTACAGATCAGACTATGACGATCAAACCACTAAGAAACCAACAGTTTGTCTTAGTACCCAATTCGAGGCGGCAAGTCTGAGGAGGGCATTCCCATGTATCGATGAACCGAACTTCAAAGCCACTTTCGGAATCGAATTGAGTGTGAAAGATGAATGGATTGGATTGTCAAACATGCCAGTGCTGACTGAAACCAGATCAAATGGGCTTATCCACTATGTGTTTGAGAACTCTGTCAAGATGAGCACTTACTTAGTCGCCTGGGCCTGCGGTGATTTCGAGTACATTGAAACTACCAGTGAAAAGTTGTACAGTGGTAGGAAGATTCCAGTGAGGTGTTATACAAGAAGGGGATTGAAACAAAGAGGTGAATTTGGTTTAAATGTCGCTGCTAAAGCAGTCGACTACTTCTCAGAAATCTTCGACATTGATTATCCGTTACCAAAATTGGACGTTATTGCAATCCCAACTTATAGCCATGGTGCAATGGAGAATTATGGTTTGATCACATTTAGAGAAACAGCATTATTGTACGATGAGAAAACATCTGATGCCAAGTATCAGCAGAATGTGGCATACATTGTTTCCCATGAATGTGCTCATCAATGGTTTGGTAACTTGGTCACGATGAACTGGTGGGACGAATTGTGGTTGAACGAAGGGTTCGCAACATGGGTAGGATACTTGGCAGTATCGCATCTATATCCAGAATGGGATTTCTTCACAAAGTTTGTTTCAGGATCATTGCAAAACGCTTTGAGTTTGGATTCATTAAGAGGGTCACACCCAGTTGAAGTGCCAGTCCAATCTGTTGATCAAGTCAGTCAGGTATTCGATGCTATCTCGTACTTGAAAGGGGCCTCAATCATTAACATGTTGAGTTACGCCTTGGGTGTTGACGTGTTCTTGAAGGGTGTATCCATATACTTGAAAAAACATAAATATGGCAATGCTACCACTTCTGACTTGTGGAATGGTATTGGAGAAAGCGCAGGTATCGACGTGAACAAAATGATGGAATCCTGGATTGGTAAGATCGGATTTCCTTACATTGATGTGTCAGCTGGTGAAAACGGTAAAGTTTCAGTAAAACAAAAAAGATTCTTGGCCACAGGTGATGTCACCGACCTGGAAGATGAGACAACCTGGTGGGTTCCATTGAATATTTCAACAGGTCCATCAAGCTCAGAAATCATGACTTTGGAAGGTGCTCAAGAATCTTTGTTAACGAAGTCATCAGAATTCTCCATCGGTTCTTCGTACTTCAAGATAAACAAGGACTCCTTTGGTTTCTACAGAGTCTGCTACGAACCAGCATTATTGCAAAATATATTCAACCATATTGATAAATTGAGTGTCAGAGACAAGGTTGGTCTTATCGCAGACGTTGCATCAACTGCTACTGCAGCATTAAGTAAAACATCATCGTTGTTACAATTGGTCGACTATTTAAAGATGGAAGATTCTTTTGTTTGCTGGGACCAGATAATCAAAAGAACTGGTGCTATTTCAAAAACCTGGTACGAACAACCTAAGCCTGTCCAAGATGCATTGAACAAATTTGAAAAATCAGTATTCGGACCTGCTATTGCCAGACTCGGTTACACCGACAAAGATTCGGATTCATATTTGACCAAAGCACTTAGAGCTGATTTACTCTTATCTGCTGGTTTATCCGGTGTCAGTGAAGTGGTAGAACACGCAAAGGAGTTGTTTGCCAAATGGCAGTCAACAGGTGAGATTGAACCTTCTTTGAGAAGCTTTGTATTCAGTACTGTGTTGTCGCTAAAGGAGGTCACAGAATCCGAATACGAGCTGGTTGTTCAGGAGATCGTCAAGCCATCTTCTATCGATGCAAGAGAAATAGCTTTGAATGCCGTCGGTAAACTCACGAACAAAGACCTTCAATTGAAGGCATTCGAGTTGTTGAGAACACCATCAATACCTGCCATGGACGCACACTTCTTTGGGGCCTCGTTCGGAAACAACAACACTGGGCGTGGCTTACTTTGGGGTTTTATCAAAGAGCACTACGATGAAATACTCGGCAAATTGTCTGCCAATATCGTTATCTGGGATAGATTCTTGAAGGCATGTTTAGGCTCGTTTGCAAGTGAAGAAATTTACAAAGATATTGATGAGTTTTTTAAAGATAAACCACAAGATGGTTTTGACAGAGGCTTATCACAGATTTTGGACCAGATAAAGACGAACGCAAGTTGGGTTGAGAGAGATGCGACTGATGTTGAAGATTGGTTGAAGAGCAAGAATTACCTTTAGCCAGTCCCATGTTTTATACAATTTTGTGAGCTTTCTTTGTTTATATACCCTACAGTCTAATCCGCACCACTTTAGTATATCAACACGAGTTAGTCTTGATTCTTTGATACTACCCTTTAAAGTATTCACTTTGGAGAATAAACTGTTTTTTTCTTGTCTCTAAATTTTTCAACTTCAAAAATTTATATACGATACCACTTTTGACTTCAACTAAGTACTCAATCGCAAGTATTAATGGCACCCCAACAATACTACTCTGATACAGTCGGAATACCAAGGACGGATAGTGGCCTTTGGAGGCTCCGAACCACAGAATTGGGAGCCACAAGATGGGAGTATATCACACCTGAACAGGCCAAAGCAGAACCTCAGTCACTTTATGCTCAATACTTATTGGAAGACGACCTGTTTCCTCGGCCAAAGTATGATCAACAAACCAAAACCGCAAGCGAGCTGGCTAGAAGAGGTGCTACATTTTTGAAGTTGTTGCAAGATGAGAAATCAGGTGTGTTACCTAATCAATACAAAGGACCAATGTTTATGACCATAGGTTTTGTGGCAGCTTATTATTTCTGCAATATTGAAATAGAGCCGGAAGTAAAGACTGAGCTTATCAGATATATTGTCAACACTGCCCATCCAGTGGATGGTGGTTGGGGTCTTCATTCAGTAGACAAGTCAACTTGTTTCGGCACTGCTATCAACTATATCATATTAAGAATTCTTGGTTTGTCAAAAGATCATCCAGTATGCGTCAAGGCTAGAAAGACCTTGTTGAGGATGGGTGGTTCCATAGGTGTCCCACATTGGGGTAAGGCCTGGCTATCGGTGTTGAATTTGTACAAGTGGGAAGGTGTGAACCCTGCACCTCCTGAATTGTGGACTTTGCCTTATGCATTCCCATTACACCCGGGTAGATGGTGGGTACACACTAGAGCTATATATTTGCCCTTGCTGTATCTTTCATCGTCAAAAGCAGTCTGTGAGCTAGATACCCTATTGCAAGCAATAAGGTCTGAAATTTACGTCCAGCCTTTTGACAAAATCGATTTCAGTAAGCACAGAGATAACGTTTGTGGCATTGACTTGTACTACCCACATACGACAGTTTTGAACGCCCTCAATAAGTGTGTTGTGTTTTACGAAAAATGGGTAAGGCCTAAATGGGTCTTGAAAAAATCGAACCAGAAGATTTATGAGTTGGTCAAGAAGGATTTGGCAAACACTGAGGATTTATCAATAGCTCCTGTCAGTGCTGCATTTGACCTTATCGTTATATACATCGAGGAGGGAAAGTCTGAAAGGTTTTTGAGTGCATCGAGTAAGCTCAAGGAAGTCATGTTTCACGGTCCTCAAGGAATGGCTGTTATGGGCACCAATGGGTCGCAGACATGGGACATCAGTTTTGCGATCCAATACATGTTCATGGCAGGACTTGCGGAGCTTCCTGAATATAAAGAGTTTATTTTAAGAGGATACAAATTCTTGATACGAAGTCAATTCACCGACGAATGTGTTGAAGGTAGCTTCAGAGATAAAAGAAAGGGTGCATGGCCATTTTCCACCAAGGAGCAGGGGTATACTGTTAGTGACTGTACAGCAGAGGCGATGAAAGCCATCATCATGATCCGCAAGTCCAAAGCATTTGCAGAATTCCATGACCTTTATGACGATTCTTTATTAAAAGATGCTGTCGACGTGTTACTATCATTGCAAAATATTGGGAACTTCGAATTCGGTGCCTTTTCCACATACGAAGTGATCAAGGCTACTCCATTGTTGGAACTGATTAATCCAGCTGAAGTGTTCGCCAACATAATGGTTGAGTATCCATATGTTGAATGTACTGATTCGTCTGTTTTAGGTTTGACCTATTTCAGGAAATATTACGACTACAGGTCCGAAGAAGTTGAGTGGGCTATTGATAACGCTATCAGGTATATAAGAAAGGCACAAAGTGCTGATGGGTCATGGTACGGCTGTTGGGGTATTTGCTTTACTTATGCTGGAATGTTTGCTTTAGAAGCTTTTTCTACTATAGGCAAGACATATGATAACGATGAAGCTGTACGAACAGGTTGTGACTTCCTCGTCAGCAGACAAATGGATGACGGTGGATGGGGTGAATCCATGAAAGTAAGTTAAAATCTGCTTCTTCTTTGTTTTTGATGAGGACTGCTACTAACAATTTTTTATTTCTAGTCATGTGAGACTCATACATATGTTGATAGCGAAAAGTCACTAGTTGTGCAAACTTCATGGGCTGTCATTGGGTTATTATTAGCACAATACCCGGACAAGAAAGTGATAGACAGGGGTATTAGAATCATCATGGATAGACAACAGCCAAGTGGTGAATGGCTATTTGAAGGTGTTGAAGGTGTATTCAATCACTCATGGTATGTTTACTATTTGCTTGCAGTTACGATTTTATGTGGATCATTTATACTAACACTATTTTTTTAGCGGGATTGAGTATCCGAACTACAAGTTTTTGTTCACCATTAAGGCTTTGGGATTGTACAGCAAACTGTACTCCCTGTGAATCTAAGATCCGGAATGATGTGTGGGATCTATTGTCATTGATTGTGTACAAAACAGTTCTACTCAGAAGTCATCAAATCATCTGCACTATTTACATGTATTTAAGAAGGAAACTAACTCTTTTCCCTTTTCATTGATCAAAGCATCCTCTTGCTCTTTGACACCTAACAATCCAACGTTCACACCTTCCCCGAATGAATCGTTTATGTGCTTGAACAATTTCAACTGTAATCTTTTTGAATCGATCAAATCGAAAAAATTCTCCTCTTTGGATCGAGACAAGTCCAAATACTTGTTCAAATCAATCAAACCTCTTTTCAAACACGCATCTATCAATTCCAACTTGCTCAAATTCCAAATACCACCGTCTCTCAAGATGAGATAATTATCAACAAGAATCTCTTGAAACCTCAGCTGTAACAAATCTCTTATTCTATCCTCCGTGTAGAAAGGCAAGTACCTCGACTTCAATTGCAAAAATGTGCTGAACTGATAAGCCTGCTCTTTGGTTAATGAATACGCAGAGCTTGTGATCAACTGCTCCTGTGGAATGGAATCCGTCAACTCGTAAAGCTTGGTTTGGGCGATTGCGGCATCTTTGTAAAATCTCGATGTCAACTGTGGTATCAAACAAGTGGATGGAGTCAAATCTGGAAACACATAACACAATAACACTGTAAACTCTTCCAATAGGAGAAAGAGTATTGCAAAAGTTGGTAACTTGTATATGTCCCTGCTGGTTCGTAAGATTGTTTGATACTGTGATCTAGTCATGTCGATAGCATGCTTATTGTGGAAAAAATTTTCGAAATCACCGGTCAGTTTGAATTCATTTTGGTAACTCTTGGTAATGTTGCTTAGGAGCTTCACTAACTGCTTACTGTCCTTAAATTTGATTTTGCTATGCTGATTTTTCACTCCCGGAACAATATCCTTGTTATCGACGTAGTATTTATTTTTCAATTCTCGTACTGTCTTGTAATTATAATATACATTTTTGATCCCGTCCTTGTAGAATTGCAAAAACATGACACAGAACTTGTAAAAAGTTTTGACACCACCCAGTGAAGGGCTAGCCAGCTTGTAGCTTTCGAAAAATCTTTGTCTGGTTTTAATGGTTTGAATGTTAGACAAGGTGGAGTCGGCATTCAAGATGCCAGGATTGGACGGCTGTAGAAGGCATGTTCTTTTGAATATGGGACTCGACTGAAACAAGGTTTCAAGAGAGGGCTTGTTCACCAACGTAATCAAACGTGTGCCGTTCATCTGAGAGTTGTGTACGTGATGATGTCAATGAGATTCTTCACTTTTTCCGCTTTCCATACTTTTTTTTTCCTTTCTCGTGATCCACATACTAAACACAACTGACAGAAAGAAAGTGAGGCAAAACTTACACTGTCGGTACATCATACATCTACTAATATGTAGCTGAGTGGTAGATTCACTCGATGGGATTGAAAGTGCTATAATTTATAGGCTTTGGCTTTTATGCAAGAGCCTTGTCACACAAAGCCAGAAATTTATTCATCATATAATCTACTATCTTTTCTCTTCAAACTCGCAAATGGAAGGGATAGAATCAACTATTTACTCATCACCTTCCAGGAGAGGGACACGGTTGTGATAGCCTGTTACCACAGTCAATCCCCAATTAGATAAGAGTCACACATCCACTTGACAGAATCGTGGTGCATATCTGATATTACAATTCAAATGAAATAGCACTGATTGTAAGAAAAACGACACGGCAAAAACGATCAGTTTTGTTGTTCCCTTTATGCACTAGGTGGAAAAACAAGTAAAAAGAATAATGACGATCAAACAGCCTGTCAAGATTGGTCATTGTCATGGGATCAATTTTGTTTTCCTAAGACGATTTTCAAGGTGGTCTAATGTATGTAGCAGTCTGTACTCTACAGTTTTTACTTAAGCTTGTCTTTGCTTGCCAGTTATCGACAAGACACTCAGTGCACTCTCTTCATCTCCAGAGTTTTTAAACGCTGGCAGACGAACGGGAAGAAATTCACGCGATATACGTTACCAATATCTTGAGGAACAAATGGAGACAGAAGATGGTGGGAATTGGTGAGAGTTGTAGCCGAAATAAACCACCACCATCCACTTTCTTACAATTTGAATCTGAGGGATTTATAACTGAGCGAGTAGTTTGAGGTAGTGGCTGTTGAGGAAAGCATGAACTTATCTGTGTGTAACAATATCTAAAGTTGGATTGGCCATAGTTTTCGCGTCTTTTTTCCAGATTTCTGCAATGTGTTCCTTGAAGAAATACGATCCCACGTGGTATTCTTAGAATCCGCGTACCTCACAGTATAGATATCGATTTAATTGGTCGATTTGTTAAACGAATTCATTATTCACAACAAATTTGTCAATTTCAATTTCCTAAAAAACGAAAAAAGTTCGGTCAAATGACCGAGAAGCTTATTACCGCATTGGGAAGTTTCCAAAGTACTCCGCTTTTTTACTTCCCTCTCTCAATTTCTTCACAAGGCTTTCAAAAAATTGGCAGCTCAGACATCCGGAAAGATGCTATTGAACCAATGAGAAGATGAAAGGCTAAACAAACATCCATCATTGAAGTTAAGGCTAGCTATGTGTGCAAGAAGCATCCAGTGGTGTATGTTTCTGTCTCTGCTTCTTAATAAACGCAAAAACCGGCTGAAGAAATAAGTCATAAAGGATCAGAAACAAGGCTGATACTTACAATGGAGTCCCTCGGCTCTAGCTCAAATTCTTTGTTTTCTTTTCGTTTTCCATATGTTTCGGATTTGAAGAATTAATTTTGTTGGGATTTACGATTGACCAACTAGCCTCAACTGATCGATATAAAAACCCTCTCAACTGCCCCCTTTCCCTCTATCTAATGTGTCAATCTCTCAAATAATACTTAAAGTAGAATTTATACACATATCTAATGACAGTCTCACAATACACACCAAAAGTACAAGTTGTCACTGACAAAGTCAGCATCAATGATGAGACTTTAGTCTCTCAATACACATACCAGAGCCAACGGGTCACCGAAACAGGTGCTGGTCAATACGTTGTTAAACCAGAATCTATCGATTATGAATTCAAAGTTGATTTGAAAGTGCCAAAAGTTGGTTTGATGTTAGTCGGTTTGGGTGGTAACAACGGTACGACATTAGTCGCTTCGATCTTGGCCAACAAACATGCGATCTCATTTGAGACTAAAAATGGGGTTGTGAGACCAAACTATTTTGGTTCAGTGACCCAGTCTTCTACTTTGAAGATTGGTATTGATGAAGCCGGTAAAGATGTGTATGTTCCATTCAAAAATATTTTACCATTTGTTGATCCAAATAACATCACCGTTAGTGGTTGGGATATCAATGGTTCCAATTTGAAGAGTGCCATGTCAAGACTGAAAGTGTTGGATGTTGACTTGCAACACAAGTTGGCGCCATACATGGAAAAGATCACTCCATTACCTTCTATCTACTACCCAGATTTTATTGCAGCTAACCAAAATGAAAGAGCAGATAATTGTATTAACAGAACTGGTGATGATATCTCGACCAAGGGTAAATGGTCTCATGTCGAGCACATCAGAAAAGACATCCAAGACTTCAAGCTGAACAACCAGTTGGACTCAGTTATTGTACTTTGGACCGCCAACACCGAACGTTATTCAGACATCATTGAAGGTGTCAACGACACAAAGGAAAACTTACTCGACTCTATCAAAGCCGATCATGAGGAAGTCAGTGCTTCAACCGTCTTTGCCGTTGCCAGTATTTTGGAGAACGTTCCATTCATCAATGGGTCTCCTCAAAACACTTTCGTCCCAGGTTGTATAGAATTACTGGGAAGCGTTGGTGCTTTTATCGGTGGTGATGATTTCAAAACCGGTCAAACCAAGATCAAATCAGTCTTGGCCCAATTCTTAGTCGACGCGGGAATCAAACCGGTCTCCATTGCCTCGTACAACCATTTGGGTAACAACGATGGTTACAATTTGTCATCCCACAGACAATTCAGATCTAAAGAGATTTCCAAACAATCCGTCGTCGACGACATTGTCGAATCAAACAAGATCTTGTACAATGAAAAACTCGGTGAAAAAGTTGATCACTGTATTGTTATCAAGTACCTTCCAGCTGTTGCCGATTCCAAGGTCGCCATGGATGAATACTACTCCGAATTGATGCTCGGTGGACATAACAAGATTGCTATCCATAACACCTGTGAAGACTCATTGTTAGCCACTCCTTTAATCATCGATTTAGTCATCATGAGCGAATTTCTTTCCAGAGTCACTTATAAGAAGGCTGGCGAGGAAAAATACGAAAAATTCTACTCTGTCTTGTCATTCTTGAGTTATTGGTTGAAGCTGCCATTGACCAGACCTGGATATCAACTGATCAACGGTTTGAACAAGCAAAAACAAGGCTTGGAAAATTTCTTAAGATTGTTGATCGGTTTACCAGCCTTGGACGAATTGAGATTTGAAGAAAGATTGATCTGATTTCCTCGTCATATAATAACAAATACATAATCTATGAATATATATATACTAATTTCTTGGAGTTGATAATTTCAACAGTGCTAATAGTTCATTTGCCTTTGATATCGTATCCAATTCCTTTTGCTCTTCAATGATCTGCTTCACCGGTGTTTGTTGCATTTCATGTTTCTGCTCACCCACTGGCAACTCTTCATCAACAAGCGCCAACCCTAGTAATCTTCTTTGATCATTATTCAAATTCAAGTCTAAACACTGGTCTTGCTTTTGCACCAATCTCAACGAACTGGTCACCAAATTGACCCCGATCAAAACAATCGCAAAGTAATTCACACCGCTTACTACAGCTGCTCTATAACTCCACTCATGGACCAGATCTAGCACAGATGAATTATAATAAACAAACAGCACCACCGAATTCATCAATTTCAAAACCAACAAGGCAAACAAACTCGTAATCAATTTCTTCATCGACATCTCTTTGTTCTGCAACCTGGTCAAGGCCAGAATCACAGTATCGTCGAGTATTGGTTCAAATGAAGTGGTCTGTTGTCTCCCTGGATTGAGTAGTCTTGTCAGTTGTTCATCATTGATATTTCTTGCAGAGTTGTGGAAAATGCCAGGCTCTTGGTTGAACAGGCTTCTCTGACTGACTCTTGTTGGAAGACCATTATTGGCTATGGTGTTATTGCTGTTTTGGGCTCCAGTGTTACTGGTGTTGCTAGTGGTATTGTTGAAGTTATTTCCAGATGCAAATCCATCTTTTTTTTTGAATGGAGAATCCACCAATGGTCTTAGCTTCATGGGCGTCTGGAAAGATCTTCCCAGTTGTTGCTGTCCATTATTTGTTGTATTGTTGAAGTTGGTTTTATTATTGTTCAGAGGCTCCAGTGGTAACGTTTGTTTCTTCGGCGTGGATAAGTTGTTCAATGCTGCCAATTGAATCAAATCAATGTTGTTGTTGTTGCTGTTGCTGGATCTAGAAGTGCGAGTTTTTTGGATAAATGTATCATTTTGAGACGAGGCAGTTCCCGAAGAGGAAGGTGTGGTAAAAGAATAGTTTGCCAACGGTGACGAGTTTTTCAACGGTGTTCCGAAAGACATGATGTATCAATGTTGTTGATCGTTTGTTACGTTTTGGAATTTTCTCTGCTACTTTTTATTTTTTTTCATTTTTTTTCATTTGTTTCTGTTAGGTAAAATTCTCTGTTACTACTGTAATTCAGTTCAATGTATAAATCTATAAATCTATGAAACTTTAGTGAAGTGGCCAGTAACCGGGGAACAAATAGTGCATTTTCTCCAACAACTCTTTCTTGACACCGTCTGGAGCAGTACTGACTGCAAATTTCATCGAGCCACTCAACTCATTACCAACATTACCACTAGTAATCTCCTTCTCCAAAACCTGTACCAATTTCTCTGCAACGAGATGCAGATTTTCACTATTCAGCTTCAAATTACCTACAACGGTCTCCACGGTAACCGGCTCTTCGTCTTCTCTCCAAGCATCGTAGTCAGTGGACATACAGATCATCTGGTACGAGATCTCCAGCTCACGTGCCAATTTTGCCTCAGGGATTACTGACATGTTGATAACAGCTCCATTCCAAGACTTGTACAATTGTGATTCAGCTCTTGTCGAAAAAGCTGGACCTTCCATACACACGACTGTTAAATCTCCCTTTTCCGTCTCTTTTGTATGAAAGATTTTGTCACCTTCGGAAAAAGGCGTCAACTCGGATCCCAATTTGGCAATGATCGCGTTCAACTTTGTGTCAAAAGGTTCACCAAAGCCGGCATGTGCGACGAAACCTTTTTCGAAAAATGTAGACAGTCTAATACCCTTAGTCCTATCGATAATCTGGGTAGGTAAAACGAAATCTCTAGGCTTGATATGCTGTTGTAATGAACCTACTGCACTGAATGCCACAATCACTTTAACCCCGATTTTCTTCAACGCAGCGATATTAGCACGGGATGGGACATCAGTAGGCAATAAATCGTGGTGTTGACCATGCCTCGCCAAAAACGCAATTGGGAACCCGGAGTCAGTTTTCGAGATGGTGATTGGTGCAGATGGGAACCCCCATGGTGTGGATAAAGTCAAACGGGCGACGGGGGTCAAGTTGTCGAGTTTGTACAAACCGGTTCCTCCGATGATAGCCAATTGGACTGGTTCATGAAATTCATGGGGTAAGTCCAGCGCGGACAGTGTCTTTGGGTCTCTGTGTAAGGACATCTTATACTTGGGAATTGATATTTTAGGTATTCGTCTAATCTTGGGCAGTGAAAGTTCTGTAGCGAATGGTGGGAATTGATGATATTTTTATGATGACAAAAAATAAAAATTGTGGGAGTTCTTGAAATTTACGCGCAGGGAGGAAATTACAAGAAGTAAAAAAGAAGTGATAGATAACAAAAAAACGTGTGGGTACGATGGATGATGGGATAGCGATGATGTCTATGTTGTAGGTGGTATATAAATATTCTAAACAGAACCGTATTCGGAAATACCTTCATGATGCTGAGGTTGAGGTTGCCCTAACACACCTTTATCGTCATCTTCCGTATGCAGTGAATTCTTATATTCGGGACTTTGTATAATGTTATCGATAAGATAGTATTGTAAACTGTTCATGACCAAGGGGAACCCCATCAAGACAAAAACCAATTGCAGAACATCATTTTTGTTGAAAACTGACAAGATCCAGTCTGCTAATTGCAACAAGATAGGACAGAAGATTAATACGATGTAAATGATAAACTTCATCAGTATCAACCCAATCATGTATAGCACCAATTGTTTCAAGTAATTTGTAAACTTCGGAGGCACTCCATATTCACCACTCACCACTCCTTGAATCTTGAAATAATTCGCCAGCTCGTATATCGTGAGCAAACAAACATACAAGATAGGCACCCCGATGGTGGTATCGAACAATATGTTTAAGAAATAGTAGTTGCACGGGTCATTTAACTCGTCATTATTCTTCAAAATGGTAAAGTCACCTCCACTGATTATGCTCATGAGCAAGTTCAACATGTGTATTCCAAACGAGCCAAATACTTGTTTTGATACGTCATAAAACCAAATAGTCCAGGGCCTCCTGCGTGGGTATTCTTTGGATCTCTTGTAAATTAATGAGGTTAACAGTAAAAACCCCAAAGACGATTGTATTACTATTGAAGCTGGACCCATTATATCACAAGCAGAATCATCCTTGTTATCTTTTATACTTTGTAGTAGTATTGTAGTCATCTTATCTTCTAGTCTTCCCTTTATTGCTCTGTTAGTTTGCCTTTGCCTTTTTATATTGAAATTTAAAAGATATTTTTTTTTTCCCTTAACGTTTTCTTTTCTTATCGTCTAAGTCTTTCTCTGAATTGCAATGCACTGTTGTAGCGGACTTAGCTTTGAGAGAAGTTCACCTATCCCAACGCTTGACTAGATTCAATCAAACATATGAAGAAGAGAGAGAATGTCAATGAACTCAACTGACCAGTAAGAGATGGTGGATTTGTCCATGATTACACACGATAGTAGTGTATGGCTTCACCAATTACAGAAAACTGTGGAGCTTCTTTTACGAAATAAGAAGACTTTTTCTTTTTGTGTGTTAGTAATACTATTAACAAATCAACTACAACTACAAAGATGTCTGAACCTGTCAAGACTGAACAAACTGAACAAAGTATGCCCTCTACTGCTATCTCATCTTCCTACATGACATACTAACAAAATTTTAGAACCAAAACCATGTTGTGTCTGTATACCACAAAAACAGTCAAGAGATGAGTGTTTATTGATCAATGGTCAAGATAGTGGTAAATGTGATAATATCATCAGCGACTACAAGACATGTATGAAAGGCTTTGGATTCGCTGTCAACTGATTCGACCTACTGTATACGTCATTCGCTAGAGGAAGGGGGCTTGTACATAGATCCCAAAATTGGGATATCACCTATTCTTAACCTTGGAAAAGTACATAGACTGAAGAAGAGTTTCATTTTTAAATCTCTCAGCATGTAGTCAGGTAAATGTTGATTGTAAGGTAGAAGTTCTTGTTATTTTCTCTCGGTAAGTGTGCCTTAGTTTATTATTTAATGCATACCCCATGAAAGATAAGCAATACACTTCAAAAATCACACCACTTGTATGCATTTTCCACACCTCTGAAGAACAACCCCGTTCATCCAACCCTAGCCCGAAGTAATGTTGAAGAAGCTGCTCAGGACAGCAGAAGTGGTATTAACAACAATGACAGTGTTCGATATGAAACAATGACCACGTATAGTGGTTCTTCAAAATGTGGGCTGATGAGTCGAAGAGTGCGAACCTGGTATTTTGGGGCAGTCCAGCTGGAAAACGGTACTCAACTTCAAAGGACTGTGCGATGGTTTTGAGACCAGACCATACCAGACCAGATCTCATTGAGGGTAAGGATAATCAACCAAATGGGTTCTAAGCCCCTGGATCCAAGTTCTTACACAGGGATGGTGCCTTTAGCATATTTAAGAATTTTAGGATTGAGTGGCAGTTGTCATCTCATCTAGAAGATCTGAACAGCGCCATCATCGAGAAGAACAGTATGATAGTGTAACAAAGAGCCGAAATAGTCAATCACACCCCCACTTGTGATCCACTCTAGGCTTAAATAAAGATCTTCCATTTGCCTTTTGCGGTTAATGATTTTCCGAAGAAGTCCCGACAACAATTTCCCAATTTGAAGTCTCCCCGCAAAAAGTTGCTAATTTACTTTGAAAAAAAAGAGTGGGAACAAATGGAGATATAAATATTCAGTCGAATCCCTTTCAGCGCTCTTCATTTTTAATTCTATTGTTAACAAGTGCTAATCAATCAATTAACTAACTAATCAATCAATTGATCAATATATCACTAAAGGAATTACAATGGTCCAGACTTACGAATTGAACAACGGTAGAACCATGCCATCAGTCGGTTTAGGTTTATGGAAAATCCCAAATGAAGACTGTGCCAACGTTGTCTACGAAGCCATCAAGACAGGTTATCGTTTATTCGATGGTGCCTGTGACTATGGTAACGAAAAGGAAGTTGGTGAAGGCTTGAACAGAGCCATAAATGAAGGTATTGTCAAGAGAGAGGAATTGTTTGTCGTTTCTAAATTGTGGAACTCATACCACTCTCCAAAAAATGTCCGTAAGCTGTTAGAAAGGCAATTGAGTGATTTGAACTTGGAATATTTGGATTTGTATTTGATTCATTTCCCAATTGCTTTCAAATTCGTCCCATTTGAAGAGAAATATCCACCAGGATTCTACTGTGGTGATGGTGATAACTTTTACTACGAAGATGCATCTATCTTGGATACTTGGAGAGCTTTGGAAGAATTGGTTGAAGAAGGTTTAATCAAGTCTATTGGAATTTCCAACTTTAGCGCTGCCTTGATTCAAGACTTGATCAAGAAACTGAAAATTTTCCCAGTCTCATTACAAATCGAACATCACCCATATTTACAACAACCAGAATTGATTGAGTATGCACAAAAACTAGGAATTATCGTCACTGCTTATTCATCATTTGGTCCACAATCATTTTTGGAGTTGAAGAATAAGACCGCATTGGATACTCCAACTTTGTTCGATCATGATGTCATCAATTCAATAGCAAAGAAACATAAGGTAGACGCTCCAAAAGTCTTGCTAAGATGGGCTTCTCAAAGAGGTTTGGCCATCATTCCAAAATCTTCAAAGCCGGAAAGATTACTGAGCAATTTGAAAATTGATGATTTCGACTTGGATGACGAAGATTTGAAACAGATCGCCACCTTGGATAAGGGTTTGAGATTCAACGACCCATGGGACTGGGACAAGATTCCAATTTTCTATTGATCGGCTGGCTCGTTGTAAAGACTTTATTTATTTTTGTAAGTATTCATATAGACTAAATATAAATGGATTTACAGTCACATTTTGTAGTCAACAGTTTCAGTTTAAAAATTTGCAGATTATTTCAATGATGATTAGATTATATAGGGGCTTAAACGTCACTCACAGTGGCATCTTGACTGACATCTTGATAAACATCAAATCTTCTCTGCGTAGTAACTGGGATACCTGATCTAACATCTTTTAAAACAGATGCGTCCAACTCCGCATACACAACCTCCTCACCTTCTCCAGCTTCTGCAATGACCTCACCATTTGGATTGACCACCAAAGAATGTCCATACGCATGATATCCACTTGACAAATCCCTCAGTGGTGAACACAACACGACATAGATCTGATTATCCACCAGTCTTGCACGGGCTAATAAATGCCAGTGCAATGGTCCCGTAGTGGTGTTGAATGCACCTGGGTAAAACATGGCAAACAGCTCGTTCTTACGAGCTGCAATCAGGGCAAGCTCAGGAAATCTGATGTCGTAACAGATACCTAATCCAACGGTGCCGAATTGTGGTAAGTCAAAAACAGTGGCTTTGTTACCACCGGTAAGGGTTAAACTTTCTTTGAAAGTGATCTTGTTTGGGATATCGATATCAAATAAGTGTAATTTTCTATGTTTGGCAATGATCTCACCCAATGGGTTGAACGAGATCGAAGTGTTGTAGATCTTTTTGTCATCGTTGGAAATTTCCGGGATAGAACCTCCGACGATGAAAATGCCAAGTTTTTTGGCCAAGTTGGAAAGAAAAGTGGTTGTCTCTCCACCAGGTATCACTTCGGCGTAATTGGCGAATTCATTAACTGCATAAGGAGAATTAAAGCATTCAGGAAGCACGACTAAGTCAATCTTTTTCGAAGCAGCTTCTTCAACCTTGGATGCGACTTTGGCCAAGTTCAGTTGCTTGTTCAGGGTGGTCGAAAGCTGGATCAACGCAATCTTCAATGATTTGGATAGAGGAGATGACATTGTAATGTTGTTACGATCGTTGTTTGTTGTACTTGATAAGGATGAATCTTTGCCTATTTTTTTATATTTTTTTCTGCTTTTCGTTTTTCTTGATTTTTCGAAAAGCCACACCCGATAACGTCTTACAAATGCAATTGTTCAGTTTAAAGCTTCCAATTCGGTCCTCTGATTACATAAGTGACGCTAAGAGTGCAGGATCATGTTTCAACAAAACACTTGGAGCTGACTATCCACATTCGCATAGACTAATCCGTTGCTTTCCGAAGTCGACAAGTACGCCAGGGGGTTCTTGCTCAAAGGACATTAATTGCGTGACCATTGTTCAAGTGGCTTCATTTCCACTTACCTACGGTTGTTGCAGGACGTTACCATGGCTGTTTTGAAATTTTAAGGCCTTTAGTAGATCCCCATCGATGACCAAAAAACTGCCTACAAAGCTATTCTCCGACCAAAGCTTTACGAGCTGTCGACTTTTGCTTGCGGTCAACGGAGCTTGTAGCACCTTTTGCTTAGACTCGTCAGTGTTAGTGATATCCCCAAGACTAATCCCAGAGGGAGAAGAGCCCAATAAACACAACCTCAAACTCAACCAAACATCGCAGTTTGAACTGGGGATCTGCAGCCCAGTCACTACCGAGGTAACAAACTGGGAGGTCAACCACCTCGGAAGATTTCCAAGATGGCAAGGGGCTACCAGCGAGTGGATGAGTATCAAGTAAAATTAGGTCTGCTGATGACGTTCTACCCCAAGGCAGGATATCGTTTAACTCAGCTTGTTATCGGTCAGACAGGGGCCCTCAGGTCAGAGTTGAGCCGGTCAATCATGTTCAAGGAGTGTGGCGAAGTAGACAAATTATTACTACTTAAAGTCTGTGACCCAAAACGGTCCCATTATGGCGCGTACAAGACAGAGTCGGATGCTCCTTCGTACAGTGATATGCTGGATATGCTGGTGAAGGAGGCTAACACACACTCAGCTCCAATAGAATTGCAGGGGAAAGTGATCCCCAAATTGTTTTGTTTTGGTAGGCTTTTGGACATCCACCCATCTGTGGATGCTGGCTATTTCCGTTGGTTGGGCCCGTATACAGCCCATGAATATTGTCAGCCTTCCGAGGATCAGGGCTTCGTCGTTGACAAATTTTGTTCGCTAAAGCCTCAGGGAAGCATCATTGGCCTCAGTCATGCATGTCACAACGTTTATGAAGCTGATTGTGGAAAGGAAATAGTTGAAATTTATTAGTGCTTTCCGTTTTATTGTCTTGCTCTATATGTTCTTTGACCCACTTTATCACCTAGTACGAACTCTGCGTTGTTGTGCTGTTGTGATCATGTTCAAACGCTATGGAAAGCCCGAATGAGCATACAACTTAATCTGTCAGCATTGCTCTACTTCAAATCTTTCTTAGGATATTAAAGTACATTACATGAATTGTGCCTTCCATCTCCATGAAAGTGGTTATAAGATCTTGAATACCCACGTTTGGCTCAGATTCTTTGTTGCGGCTTCTTTCTTGCCTGTAAGAATGTTTTAATCAGGGCCACACCGATGACTTCTTACAAGAAGAACAAATAAGTGTAAGAACGTAACTCAATGATTGATAAAGAAAGTAGACAAAGTAAAAAAGAAGCGAAATAGTATAACCGAATTAATGAGACCACAAACACCTAGTAAAGCAAAGAAAACCGAACCCAAAAGATCAAACTCTCCACACCTTACCATCAGAAACCAAGATCTGGTTCTTCTCACCCATGACTTCCAACAGATTTTCAAATTCACTTTGGGTAAACTTATTCTCTTCGCTCAAATCCTTGTTAAGCTCACTAAACAAAGTCTCTATAGCACAATTTTCCTCGGTAAAAATATCTGTCTGTATCAAATCGGACATCTTCCTTGTGAACAGTAGCAATCTCTGTTGCGAGATAGGACCAGTTGATGGCTGGTTCGATTGTAAGGGCAATTGCTGCAAGTTTGTAGTTATTTGCTCGACTTCTTCTTCTTCCTCTTCTGGTTGCTGTTGTTGAGGTTGAGGAGATTCAGGCTCGACTGAGAATTCACCTGCTCTTCTTGATCTTGTAGATCTTGGGACATATTCCAATTCGGAAGGTTCACTTTCTGAGTCTTCATCTTCAACTTCGACTTCACTCTCCAGATCGCTGTCATCGATAATCTTGGTCTTCTTATGTCTCTTCGATGTTTTCTTGGCAACCTCCTTGAAAATTGAGAATCTCAAAATTTCTTCAGCAACTTTGACGTCCTTGGATTCAACCACTTGACTTAATCTTAATTTAGCATGGGCTGTTGATAAACGAATAATTGTTTCCAAAGTTCTTGCCGTGATTGGAGAAGTCTTGTTTGTGTTGACTGCGTTGGCTTCGTTTCTCAACTCTGTGTAAAATTTGACAACCCTTGATGAGGCTTTCGAAGTCAAAACTGGCTTGACTCTCTGCTTGGCGTATTGAATGTATTTCTTCAAAAAGTCAATTGAAACGACAACGTTCTTAGACTTCTCCGATCCTTTGACAAAGACTTTCTCTTCTTGCTGTTCATCGCCATCTCTGGTTTGGTTGTCACCAGCACTCAAAGTAGTGGTATTTCTTTCTCTGATAGGTTCACCTTCTTCGTAACCTTGTGCAATATAACGATGCATGTTCAAGACGTGCTCACTGATTCTTCTATCCTTCTCGTCTGAAACATCATCAGTGACGATAAACAAGACATCGAATCTCGACAACAAAGAATCTGGTAAGGCAATGTTTTGTTGGGGAGTTTTGAAAACATCGTACTGACCATAAACTGGGTTAGCAGCTGCGATAACCGAACATCTTGCGTTCAACGATGTATGTATACCAGCTTTGGAGATAGTAATCGTTTGTTGCTCCATTACTTCATGAATAGCAACTCTATCGGCATCACTCATCTTGTCAAATTCATCAATACAAACAACACCTCGATCTGCTAATACCATGGCACCTGCTTCTAACTTACGTTCTCCAGTTTCCCTATCGGTGGTAACAGCTGCGGTCAAACCGACACCTGAAGAACCTTTACCAGTGGTGGCAATCGCTAATTGAGCAGTATTCAAGACGAATCTTAACATTTGAGACTTTGCAGTAGATGGATCACCAACCATTAAAAGATTGATGTCACCTCTCAAATGAGATCCGTTTGGTAAGATTTTTTCAACACCACCGAGCAACATTAACAATACAGCTTTCTTGATATAATCGTAACCGTAAATAGATGGGGCCAATGACTCTGACAAAATGTCAAAGATGTTCTTCTTCTTTGATAAAATGTTGATTGTTCTCAATGTGTTGTCCGTGATATTGGATGTCTTCTTTACTTCTTTCAACATGTAAATTGAGTTGGATAAGATGACTCTTTTGAACGAAGAAGAGTTGGTACCGTTACCCAAACTTCTGTACACACCAATACATTGGATTCTGTCACCAGGCTTAACCAGATCGGCCAAGTCGTCGTCGACAATAATATCAATTGATCTTGGTAATTGACCTGCTGGTGCAACCTCTGGTAATTCTTGTATCGTCACCGTTTGGTGATCTCTATATTTGGAAAATCCGTATTCTGTAACCAACTTGTTTCCCTCTGGATCTTCAGTAGGGTATACCGCATTTGTAGTGATTGGATTGAACGATGTGGTTTGATCTCTGTATTCTCTTTGATGGAATCTTCCTGTATCATCACAATAATGAACAGATTTGATAATTTTTGGTCTAATCAAAGAAGCACGCGTCACGATACCTTCAATACTGACCATCTTTGACAAAAATGAGGAATTGATAGATCTTGGTGTCAATTGATGGTCACCAAATGAACCTCTGAACGAGAGATAGAAATCACTGTCATTGTCAAGTTCCAAGTTTGGGAACTCGTATGGATCGTAGATGATCATGATTGTATCTTTTAAAGCTCTCTCAGCAGCTGGAAGAAACTCGGCAGGTTGGTTCAAGATTCCAATCCATAATTCTTTGTCAAAGTCACGTAATTCATCGATGGAGATGACCAATCTCTTGTTGTTTTTGGATAATAAACTTCTGATAGATTCCTTGTAGTCAGTTTTATCTGTAAGGTCTAAAAACTCCTGGAATCTTCTTACTCTGTCACTAAAGACAGCATCTGTACTTTCTGGTTGTATGGTTGTGTCCATTATGGTAAATCTCTTTGACTGTGCCTAATGGAACTTGATTAACCAAAGGTGAGAATAAAGAATCAAATAGGGGATTTGGTTTTGGTTTTTGCACAAATTTTTTTCCGTCTCAGATTTGAATCTTTCACGCACAACATTTACCCTTTTGGGGAATATTATTGAATGCATCACACGAAAAGGAAGAAATCAAAAAAAAAAAGATTTCGAACAAAATTTGATTTACGCGTTTTGCACGAGGAAAGTTTTGTTTTGGTTTTGGAAAAGTTTCAGAGAGAAAGAATGACAGAAAGACACTCAAACAGACGGGTGCTTGGATGGGATGGGATGTCTTGTATATATTTCAGGTCAGGTAAGGATAAAAACATGGAGAAGGTTTAACTATCACTACATATTATAGACAATGAATAAGAAGACATCACAGTTATCGATACTATCTTCATCCACTTTACAGAGTAATGTGATACTACCTGCAATTAGGGAATCTTATGACTATTTATGCAAGATTATTATTATCGGTCCCTCAGGGTCGGGAAAGACATGTTTGTTGAGGAAATTCTTGCACAAAGAGACCAGTCTTACAAGGCAAACAATAGGTGTTGAATTCCATTCAAAGATTGTAACATTGGCAAAGAATGCCTCTTTGAAACTACAACTATGGGACACTGCAGGTCAGGAACGGTTCAAGAGTATAACGACGAGTTATTATAGAGGCTCAGCTGGTGTGGTGCTTTGTTTCAACTTGACAGACCCAAATAGTTTGATACTGTTGGAGTCGGATATCAAAGATGTGAAGCAATTGAGTGCCAATCCAGCAGTCAGTTGTTTGATAGTAGGGAACAAATGTGATCTTACCCAGCAGGTGCGATTCAACTGCCATCAAGTAGAGCAATTCACTTTGGATATGAAACTGAAGTACGACATGGACATCAGTACCATTTATAGTTGTTCTGCTGTAAGTGGGTATAACGTTTATGATGTTTTTGAAACGATCAGTCAAACAATATTGGAGAAGATACAATTGGGCGTGATCGATATGCGAGATGGTAACTGTGGTGTTCAGTTAGGTAATGAGATGATCACTCATAGTGAGTCCAATATGAATTTGCAAATAAGAGGTGGTAACCAAGATCGGGAAGGAAGATGGTGTTGTTATTGAGACTTTTTGCTTTCCCACAACAATTATTTTTTTAAGCAATTTCACAGTTAAAACGCTCCCTTTTAAATTTTATGCCACTAACACAAAACCATTGAACGATCAGTGATAATGGTGCCATTAGTATTCCATCTCTCTGTTGGAGCGCGCGTTATTAGCACCTCCGCCTTAACTCATGTTCCGCATGCTCCGCAAGTTCCGCATGTCACTGATCGGAAGAAGGAAGAAAACATCCGTCTCAAGACTCGACTTCGATCACCAAGGTAGCCTATTGTTGTGTAAGTCCTCAATTGGCGTTTATCATCGTCTTCTACATCATTTGTAGGACTGCGAATTTCCACTGGCCATCAGATTCAAACTGTGAGTTAGTTAAGCCTTAATATGTTTTACCATTTCCCGTTACTTGAGCGGTCCTTGTCGGTTTGTGGTCATTATTGAGTTTGTTGGCGGTACCTTTGCTTGCTCGGAAAACAAGAACTCATTCCAGCCGCTATTCACCTGGTCTTCTTTTTCAAAAACTGTCAAAAATTATCACTTCAAGAGTTAGTAGAAGTTTTGTTAAGTGAGATCAAGGACATTGACGAGGGATAACTCTACTCAAAAAAGCTTCCCTTTGGTTTATAGAGTACTTCTGGGCTTAGTCTGTTGTCCTGCGTTGTTCTTCGTAATTAATTGTGACTGGAAAGGGTATTGAGTGAGGCGATGGAGACCATAGATTGGCAATTTGGTTGAAGGCTTAAACATTCCTTCTTTGAACAGAGATTGCCGTTTTTGTACTCTCTGCTTTGATTGTTCTGTATATTATTTTGGAAACAAAGGGGGTTGTATTAAATTGACAAGCTGATCTCACCAAGACGGTGCTTGAGCAGATGCTCAATTTGAGGAGGCTGAGATAGTTGAAACCAAATTCAGTTAGTTACATTTAATTTAATGCAGCATAACTTCTTGCTTCTTTAGCTTTCCTCGTAGCACCATGTAGGTCAGAGAGCACTACGATATGCCAGTACTCAATTCGTTCTCTCCACAAGCAAGAGGGCACAGATTAAGGTCATAAATATGCAAGTCTTTCTTAGTACTAACTGAACGAGCTTATCAATGAAGCACTGTAACATTCAATGCTGACACTCAACAGAATTGCGAATTTTCTTGACGATCACTAACTTTTGTGTCGCCTCAACGTAAACAATCGCAATGCAAGAAGAAACCTAATATATTACAAGTAACTGTCAAACAAAACTGGAATTCTAACTACTAAATATATAAATTATACAGGAGTATTTGATAAGTACTATTAATTTCGAAGAAGGCGCCTTTGCATCGCGACTACCAGCGCTGTTTGAGTTCAGCGCAAGTATATATATATATATTATCTGTAGTTTGACTGTTATAAGTTCAATGTTCCTGGGGTAAGAATAAGAGAGCTAGCTCTTGAATTGTCCTTATTGGGGAATTATTCTGAGGCTTTTTCGATAGCTGTTTGTTTTGGTTAGGAAATTGCCTCAAGGCAAAAAAAAAAATTCACCTGAGTTGAACAAACGGAAGTGGAACTGAGCTAAACTGGCCTGAACTTAAGTTACCGAGTACCAGATTGACATTAATTGTTGTTGGTAGTGATATCAAAACATACAACAAGAGAGCCAAAGGCAGGTGCCATACTCTTAACCACCCAATTACCGTTTTCAATTTCTATATTTTTGTCACATTTTTAGTGTCAAATTCCTGCTATTCACTTCTTTCTAATTCAAAAGAACTATCAAAACTATAAGCTATAAGAAAAGCTGTTTATAACGCTCAATTTTGCCTTTTACATTGGCATTCAAGTTTATAACATATCAAGATGTCACTGCATACACACGACGGTGATGGCAATGTACAGCAAAGAATATCTTCACCCAAAAGACAAATCACATCAAATGACTCTCATTTCTCTGTAAGATACCGAGAACCAAAGAATGGGGTTGCCGGTGATGCAATCGAAACAACTACATCGCCAGCCCTGGGTGACAATGGTAGCAACAACAACAACAACAATTTGGATGAAATCTCTGAAGGTGATGGCCATAAGCGAAGCATAGGATCCAACTCATCACAAGAGGAACCCCACCATCAGCAACCAAAAATCTCATACAAAGGTTTCCATTCGAGGCCAGCCACAGGATCAGCAAAACAACCACTACAAGTTCCACCTTTGAAGCACCCTATCAAGCCGTCTCCACATAAGACAAGGAAGCCAATAAGAAAACCATCAAGTTTGTTTGGGAAGTTACTCAGCGGTTCTAGCTCCAGGAGAGAGTCCCAAACATCGCAGAGTTCACAAGGTTCACAAAATTCGAATGCATCTTCTCCTAACTATACATACGAATCGTCTGCAACCACCCCAACAGATTCCAGAACTGGAAGGCAGTCCGATCCATCAAATGACCAAAGAGATCATTTTTCTTTTGCATCAAGACATTTTTCGACATCCCACTCCAGGATGTCCCCTCGAGCCCATAGTGCATCGTCTCCTCATAACTTAAGATTCCCTGAATTGTCAGAGGGAATGTTCAATTCACACCACAATGCACATGATGCCAAAGGCACTGCCACAGAGAGGTCTTCTCCAAACTCCAGACCAACAGAACCAAACAACTTTCAAATTCCAGCGATTGATCTCTCAGACTTCTCTGATATAAACCAATTGGTGTCGTCACAAAACGTGTCGTCTCAAAACCAGGCATCTCTGGTTAATCAGCACAAGGGTTCTGTTACTACTTCTTCGAGTGACGGCCAACAATCCACAGCCACTGTTCCTCCCGACCACAATCCTAGTGTGTCATCCAACTGGGTAGCTCCAGAGTCGTGGAATGTAAAAAGTGACGAGTTGGTGGCAGAGAAAGAAAGAGTGACCAGTACATCCTCTTCTAATTCCTCAACTTTACAATTTACAGCCAATGGTACCAGAAAACCCAAATCAAGGGGCAACAGTGTTGACAATGGAATGACTTCAGAACCAGGAACACCAACACAACCTGACACTTTCCTTCCAAGGTCACCCGTCTCCGCAGCCAAGAAGAATTCCATTACGTCGTTGGTCCCCGTGCAAAGAGCTTTTATTCGTATCTTCACTACGGATAACTCATCCAAAGTCATGCCTTGTGACACTGAAATGACCGCTGCTGAGTTGTTAAGAAGGTACAAGAAAAAGTATCTTTTCAACAGCACAGGAGACTACCAAGTATGTGTAAGAATTGGGCGCTTGTCAAAAGTGTTGGATCTTAACGACAGGCCATTGAGACTTCAAATGAGTTTGCTTTTTCTTTCTGGGTATCAAAGTACAGATGTCACGCCGGCAACTGACATAAGTTACTTGGTGAAATTTACGATAGAAAGATCGTTTTTCAGACAATTAAGTGATGAAGAGGAGAACATAATAACGAGGGATTTCAAGCATGTGAATTTGGCAGGTTTCCAAATTCAAAGCATCCCATTAGTGTTATTTCAAAGAACGTTTGATATTGAATCTTTGGATGTTTCGAGGAATCCCTCTATTCGTATCCCCTTAGATTTCATTCAGGCCTGTAATAATTTGACGAGCTTTGTTTACGCAGACAACAGGGCTATCACTATACCCATGAATATACTACAGGCATCAAGGTTGCAAGAGCTTGACTTGAGTGTGAACTTCATCACTGATATACCCAAGTCCATTGAGCAATTAACCAACTTGACCAAGTTGGATTTAGCTTGTAACCAGTTGACATCGCTTCCAAAATCTTTTGGAAAATTGTTGAATTTGGAAGTTTTAAACTTGTCATCAAACAGCTTCAAATGTTATCCTGAACCAGTCAGTGACTTAATAAATTTGAAAAGTTTGAATATGTCCTACAATTCTTTGAGTGCGGTATCATCGTCGATGGTCAATTTGACAAAGTTGGAAAGCTTGAACATTAGTGCCAATGCCTTATCAAAGGAAACTCCTGCATTCTTTTCAGAAATGGTCAGTTTGAAATCATTGGACATCAGATACAATAAAATTTCAAGCCCAGAATCGATTAGCTCATTGCCGAATTTGCAAATATTGAAATCTACGTCAAATAGCATTTCCAAGATGAAAGACAACCTGCCAAATCTTAGAGCGTTCATCATGGATAACAATCCGTTGACCTCTTTAGTGCTACAAACGTCGTTTACATCATTGACTGTGATTGATTTGTCGAAAGCAAAGTTGACCACGTTGTCAGGGAAAGTGTTTAGTAACATCCCAAACTTGGAAAAATTAACACTTGACGATAACGATTTGATTGCATTGCCTAAGGAAATCTCACAATTAAGGAGATTGGTCTACTTGTCTGCATCGCATAACAAATTGCAAGAATTGCCCGAAGAATTTGGCACGTTGACTTCGTTGCAATATTTGGACTTACATTTGAACAATTTGAAAACTCTTACAGATGGAGTCTGGAGCTTGTTTTCATTGGCTGTATTAAACATATCTTCTAATTTGTTAGTCGAGTTTCCAAGACCCCCACAAGAATTTTTCCTGAGCAAAAGTGCTACTCCGGTACAAACAGAACCTAATACACCCATTCCTAGAAACGATTCTTTTTCGTCTGTCTCTCCAATGAACTCCAGAAGACCAACTGGATTGACAGGCTTGAAACCAAGTCATGGGGAACAGTACTTATCTGACTCGTTGTTGTTCTTGTCCATTGCAGATAATAGATTGGATGATCAAAATATTCAGGTATTGTCCTTGTTGCACAGATTGAAATCTTTGAATCTATCATACAACGAACTTATTGAGTTGCCAGCTGGATCATTGCGCCGTATGATCAACTTAGCAGATTTGTATCTTTCAGGTAACAAGTTGACAACTTTGCCTGCAGAAGACTTTGAAGGTTTGCAAACATTGTCAACGTTACATTTGAATGGTAACAAGTTACACTCTTTACCTTCTGAGTTATCCAAAATTGTGCATTTAAATGTTTTGGATGTCGGATCAAATCAATTGAGATATAATATCTCAAACTGGCCTTATGACTGGAATTGGCATTGGAACACCGACTTAAAGTATTTGAATTTCTCAGGTAACAAGAGGTTGGAGATCAAGCCTACTCACAGTAGAGACTCGCTGTTCCGTGACTTAGATTCGTTTTTAGTATTGAAAGACTTGAGAATTTTAGGTTTGATGGATGTTACCATCACCACCCAAAAGTTGCCAGACCAAAATGTTGATACTCGTGTTCGTACAACTTCTTCCGCTTTCACAAATATAGGCTATGGTATCGCGGACTCTCTAGGCACCAGCGATTCAGTCAGCATCAGGGATGTTGTGTTGGAGAAATTTAGAGGTAATGATGAAATTTTGATCGGAATTTTTGATGGTAAAAATGGTGATGATCAGCGTGGACACAAGGTCTCCCAAATTGTTCAGGAGACTTTTGGTATTATTTTCCTGGAAGAGTTGAAACAAAATGGCTCGAATATTCACGATGCATTGCGTCGCACTTTTTTGAATTTAAACAGAGATATCAACTCAATTATCATCAAGAATGACACCTCATCATTTGCTTCAGTACCCGAGGCTCACAGAACAACCACAAGTTACGAGTTGACTCCGAAAGACGGATTGAGTGGCTGTTGTGCCACAATAATTTACATCAAGGACAAATACATATACACAGCCAACATTGGTGATTCGATGCTGATGTTGACGAGATCCAATGGTAGCTACCAGCTTTTAACAAGTGAGCACTCTCCCTACGCACAAGATGAATATAAAAGAATCAGAGAAAGTGGTGGATTCGTGACCAGTGACGGTAAATTGGATGGCCAAGTTGATGTTTCAAGAGCCGTTGGGTTCTGTAACTTGTTACCTCATATTCATTCAGGGCCTGATATCACTGTTCTTGAATTATCGCCTAGCGGTCAGATCATTGCTATCGGAACCCACGAGATTTGGAAGTATGTCCCATACAACATCGCCGTCGATGTTATCAGAAAGGATAAAGATGACCCTCAAATTGCTGCTGAGAAATTGAGAGATTATGCCATATCATATGGTGCCAGTGATAAAGTTGCTGCTGTGATTATCTCGTTAAACAACGATCAAGGTAAGTTGTACAAAAAGAAAGCAGAAGATTCAGAAGCGCTTTTGAAAATAAGAAAGGACAAGTCGTCATTGCCGGAAGATTCAACTTTGAGAAGATTAGAAGATGAGATTGAACCCCCTGTTGGAGAAGTTGCCATGGTGTTCACTGATATCAAAAGCTCCACTTTGCTATGGGACAATCATCCCGTCGCAATGAGATCAGCGATCCGCACGCATAACACGATCATGCGTCGTCAATTGAGAATTGTTGGTGGTTATGAAGTAAAGACCGAAGGTGATGCATTTATCGTCTCCTTCCCAACCACAATATCGGCATTGTTATGGTGCTTCACCGTACAGGAACAACTATTGGAGGCTGATTGGCCAGCAGAAATTTTGGAAAGCAATCAGTGCTGCGAAGTCAGAGATGAAAATGACAATATTGTTTACAAAGGGTTGTCTGTGAGAATGGGCGCTCATTGGGGGGCCCCGGTATGCGAGCGTGATGTGATCACCAAGAGAATGGACTATTTTGGACCCATGGTCAACAGAACATCAAGAATTAGTAGTATTGCCGATGGAGGTCAACTATTCTTGAGTTCTGACTTCATGAGAGAGTTTTATCACATTTTGGAGTGTCATAAGAAAGCAAAGGAAGTCTCTTTAGAGGAATCTTATGGTGAGAAACACGCTCCAATTGCTGGCAAATTAGAATCGGAGATGAACAGCTTGGAACAGATCGGTTGGTTGATTCATGATGTTGGTGAGAGAAAACTAAAAGGTTTAGAAACTCCAGAATTGGTGACAGTCATGTTTACGACGACTTTATCAACGAGATTAAAATTTTTCCAAGAAAATGAGGACGGGGAGAAAGCCACAGCTAGTGTCTCCACTGTCACCAATAATACCGACTTGGTATGGAGATTGCGAACCATGGCTTTGAGATTAGAGGAAGTGGTATCATATTTATCTGAGGGTATATCAAAACAAGATTCCCAGGAGGAAGACTTCGTTGCATCATCAGACCTGATAAGTAAGAAAATGACATCCATTGGTTTTCTCACATTCTTGGACCATGTGGTGACCAGAGTAGAAGCCTTGGTCAATATTCTTTCAATCAGACAGCAATTGGGAATTCATGGTGTCTTACCATCTTCGGAAGTTATGAAGATTTTGTCAGATTCTTTGAAAGAGTTGGCAGAATTACGTTTGATTCATGGGTCTTCTAATCAGCTTCAAGAACTCTCATGATTATTTACATGATGTTGCCAAAGTCGTTTGTCGTGAGGTTAGTAGCTGTGTAATTCTATAAGTACATATTTATTAAAGGAGGCCAACATGTGCTATTCAAGACAAGTTACTTGGCCAACGTATTCAATGGAATGCTATTACTGCTATTTTCCCCAGCTCCTTGTCCCAACTCGGCATCGTTCAAACCTTCAAAAAACGTATCTCTCAACTCTCTCCATCTGGTCGTCCATGTCCCCAAACTGACCAACATAACTGACGAGACGACTTGTAACGCCCACCAAAGAAGTGACTTTGGAAATTTACCGGAGTAAGTCCAACAAACAATGAAATTGATCGCATGGATGGTTAATGCGAAATCCCACGCCAACTTCGACCTACCGACAATGAAAGTCATGAACCCGATACAGAGTAACGAATCCAGTAACCAGCAGAATGTCAAAGTTAATCCTAGTGCATTCTCAAAAGTAATTGGTTCCCATGAGAAAATCCAGTCGAATGAGAAAGGATACCCTGCCAATGATGCTAACAAACAAAACATAGCAATCGCCGTCACATAATAAACACTTTGTAGTATGATTATTTGGGCAAAGATTCTCGAAGGTGAAAACGTATCTTTAAAAGACTCATAGTCGATAATTTTGGAGTACGATACATCGTGTAATAGCGTCTGAGGTGATGGAAAGTCTATTTTCGTTTTGTCCTTGATCAATGTCTTCACAGAGTGGAACCCTTGAACTAACCTTTCCATATCAGCGGTGTGCTTTGGGTGTATAGAAGGCAAGTGTTGAAAAAGGGTGCTGTCAATCTCGATTCAGAGATTTGATTTACTGTTTTTAGTATTTTTTTTTTCCAAGTGATTTTTTTTCTGCGCTCATTTGGTGCTCTAGTTTACAAAGTACTTCAACTGACTCTATATATATTATGCAGAATACTTCAACGCTTTAGCCATCTTCTTGTCCTTCTTCACACCTTGTTTAGCGAAAGTACGCTTCTGGTCCTCTCTTCTGTCGGAGCTCGTCTTTTTGTAACTCTTACCGCCTTCTTCCCTTACCTCGTTGACCTTTCTCTTCTTACTATTCAACTTCTTCTTCTTGTCCGACAAATTAATTGGGTTACCCTTTTTCTCGTCTTCATTTTGGAACCAAGTACGTCTTGGTCTGGCCTGAATTTCTTCCTTGTATTTCAACAAGTTCTCACCTTTTCTCAATTGCATCTCTGCTTGTAAAATCTCCTTTTCTTGTTTCTCCTCTTCCAACACTTCCTCTACCACCTCCTTTTTACTTTCAATGTGCTTATTTATCTCCTCAACTTCATTCCAATCCACGTTTCTACCAACTGCTTTACCCGACTTATTCAGTTCAACACTCCTGATCAGCTCTTTGACAATGGCACGATCTTGAGCTGCTTCACCGACAAATGAGATGGACTTACCCTCACGACCGGCTCTTGCAGTACGACCAACTCTATGCAAGTAGATCTCAAAACTCTTTGGCATGTCAAAATTGATGACGTACTCGATCTTTGGAATATCCAAACCTCTAGCGGCCAAATCCGTACAGATCAAAACTGGAACGGTCAATTTTTTGAAATCGGTAACACTTTTCAAACGTTGCTCCTGTGATAAAGAACCATGCAACTCGGAAACTTTAATGCCCAACAAACCTAAGACAATTCTCAATTTATGGGCCATTTCCTTTCTCGAAACGAAAACAACCACTCTGTTTTGCTGTCTTGAGTCAATCTTCTTCAACAAGTTGAACAACAACGAAGGCTTCAAAGTTTCTCTCTTCCTTATACGGACAAACTCTTGTACTAAACCAGTAGCGGCTTGTTTAGGAGGATCGATCATAATTCTGACCGGCTTGTCTAAGGACAATTGGATCATCTGCTTAATCTTGGAGTTCATAGTAGCAGAGAACAACAAAGTTTGTCTTTTTCTTGGAAGCAAGGACAATATCTCCGTCAACTCTTGCAGGAAACCTTCTTCCAACATTCTATCGGCTTCATCTACAACCAACACTTCAACACTATCAACGTTAAAACTTGACGAGTTTCTGATATGATCGATAAATCTACCCGGTGTAGCAATAACGATATCCGGTCTTGTCTTCAACTCTTGCTCTTGAAGTCTCAAATTCAAACCACCAACAGCCAACCCAAAACTCAACCCATTGACAAAATGTCCAATTTTCTTACCGACATCGGCAACTTGGATAGCCAATTCTCTGGTTGGTGCTAGCACAACTACTCTTGTCGAAGCGATCTTAGCTGGCTTGTATAACAATCTTTCAATGATTGGGATCATGTATGCTGCGGTCTTACCAGAACCCGTCACGGCACCGGCAACAATATCTCTACCGAGTAATGCAATAGGGATTGAGGCACTCTGGATAGGTGATGGCTTGGTGTAGCCTAATTGCGATAAACCTTTCAATACAGGACGCGACAACGACAACGTTTGAAATGTCTTATGGACTTGCTTTTTGGCCAGGGCTCCTTCTTCTTCATCTGCGTAGAACTCAGCGATTTGTTCAGCTGTATCTTCTGGTTCTTCATCTAATTTGGATTTGTCATTTTTGAAGTTCAATTCTATTTCATGATCTTCTGTTTCTTCCTTTTGTTCTTCTTCTTCTTCTTCTTCTTCTTCTTCTTCTTCCTCGTCGTTATCTTTTGGTTCGGCGCCCATACCGAAACCATCCATGGCTAACTCATCATCATCCTCATCTTGTTCTTCTTCTTCTTCTTCCTCCCCTTGTACTTCTTCTTCCTCTTTTCTTGTCTTTGCTATTTCACTCAAACCTCCTTTACGTCTAAGAATTCCATCCAAATCGACATCTTTCTTGACATCACCATTTTCTTTATCTTCCAATTGGAAATCCCAGCCGTCAAAGTTAGACGTCGTCTCCATTCCGTCCAATGTGAACACAAATTCTGGATCTAAATCTTTACTTGTTTTCTCTTCATCCTCTTCAACTTCTTTGACTGGTTGTACTTGTTTCTTCAGTTTCTTTCCTTTCTTCTTGATCAGTACTGGCTTCACTTCAGATTCAGATTCCTGTTCGTCATCACTGACGTCTAAATCAGGGACTTCATTATCTGAATCCGAGTCGATTGTGAAGACAAAATCATCGGCTGATTTAGCAGACTTCTTGACAGCTACTTTGGAAGCTTTCTTAGCCATCTTGTGAGAGTAGTATGGGAATAAGACTGTATAGCTTTTGGCTTTATAGAATATTTTTTCACTTTATGTAAAATTTTTTTATCCTCTAAATTTTTTTTTTTTTAATTTTTTTTTTTTTTTTTTTCTTTATGGAGATGAGCTTCACTGAGAAATCTACAGATAATCAAACTTTGACAGATCCAGGTGTTTGACAGAGATTACAATGGTTCCCCATGGCACACCTTGTAACGAATATGCTGCTACAGATAATTTCAACTTTATCCAGAATATTATTCTATCGGAAAAGGGTATAAATAAAGACATCAACCGTAAAAAAGTGAGTTACTAAAACTCGAAATCCAATATAAAAAAATCACAACGAGTTTAATAAACTTTTTTCATCACTGCCTAACATCATTCATCCGGGACGCGAAACACATCGAGCACTATATCATCACATTTCATCACACACCTCAACGAAGGAAGAAAATCACGCCACAATTTGCAGAAAGAAAGAAAGAAAGAAAGAATTACAACTGCCTTTTCTCCTGCACGGTCAAGTCATCTAAGTTCTTTCCCACTTCATCGATATCCGCTAAGGGCTGTTTCGTATCACCACCGTCGACACTGCTATTCATCAGTCCTTTCTCCAACACATCTTGTTCTTGATTAGTCTGGGCGCTACTAATAGCAATTTCTTCCTCTTCATCAACTTCTGCCTCACTCTCCGAGGCAGAAGTTTCGTCACCACCACCTGCTGACTTGTATTTGAAAACTGTTTCATCAAGTCTGACGACCATCACAGTGATGTTATCCGTGGTCATTTGGTCCATTGCGTAATTACACAAAACTTTTGCAGCCTTGTTGACGTCCTTGATGTCTCTGATCAAATCAATTGCCTTTTGATCGGAGCAAACATCCCATAATCCATCACATGCTATGATCAAAAACTCATCTTGGTCAGTGATCTCAGTAGCAGTGGTATATGGGTTACCGATCACCAAATCTTTCATGTAAATATCACCTAAGGATCTCGTCACTGCCAACATTCCGTTCACTCTTGATTTCAATACAACACCACCGGATTTCACAATACGGTTTTGCTCTGTTTGGTCAGAACCTTTATGGTCATATGACAATCTTGAGGCCTCTCCATTTCTACACAACACGAGTCTTGAATCGCCCACATTGGCCGTATATAACATTCTCTTATGCGTATTGGTTGGAACAAAATCAAACGGTGTTGAGAGCGGGTCGAGCTGGGAATGGTGACGGTGTGTTTTCTTTGATGGTGTTGATGATGAGGAAGATGCTTTCCTCTTCAGCTGGGTTGGTGATGCCGGAGAAGGGTTAGTCTCTTCCCATCTGAGAATTGCCACAGCCAGTGTTGACCCGGACGAGCCATTGCAATCGTTTCTTATCAACTCATCACTCTCCACAAACGAGTTATTCAAGTTGATCCTCAAATCGAGGTTGTCGTTCTTCAAAATGTTCTTCTCTATTATTGAGTGCAAGTTTGATCCACACCACCTTGCGGTTTGTTTCCCAGCATGACCATCAAAAATTGCAAAATAACCCCAGTCCAATCTCTCTGCAAAGTTTGCCACATATGTGTGAACATCTTCCATTGTGGGTCTGTACTTCGTGTTCTTATTTTCAGCAACACCGACTTGGAATGATAGTCTATAACATGGGTTCGTGGAGCTGTTACTCCTCGAATGGGATTTATGGGTGGAAAGATATTGCATCAATGAGTCTCTGTGCTGGGATAAGTCTTCGGACTTTCTGGAGCTCAGTGATGAACGACGTCTGAAAAATTTGTTCAACAAACTTGGTTCGTTGTTGTTATTTTCCAGTTGTTGCTGCGTTGTTTCTTCATTGGGGTTACTCATCGTTGAAAGAATTATCTGGAGATGTGGTAGTGTATCTCCTTCGAGATGATGCTTCTTTAAGTTTGAATTGTAATATCGACTTCAGCTATAACGATGGTATAGCGAAGTAGTCGGCGAATATAGTTGATAGTTGAAGATAGTTATCGTTCAATTGTTGAATATCGGAGATGATGTCAAGTGTGATTGATGCCTTTACAGCTTATTGCTAATTTTGTAATATTTCTCACACTTTTCTTTATTTTGTGTGATTTTTTTGTTGTCAAATAAATCTTCGTCTATTTTTTCTGTTTGAACGGAGGCTTCCGAGCAAAGGAAGAAGAGACGGAGAAGATTTTTTTTGCTCTTTAGAGCGCAAGGCTGGCTCAAACGGAAGGAGGAATAACTGGATCGAGTTACAGTTACAATTGAGGTTTATGACACAAGGATAAAAGTCAACAACCTTTAGTTTGTTTTTAAGCAACAGTAGTAAAATACGTATACGGTTTCATATATATAATGGTTTAAACTAATGACATCACCAGTTTAACAGATTGAGTCAAAAGCCTTGTTCAAAGGAGAAATAAGTGGTCTACCTTCGTAGAATTTAACAACCTTTTCAGCTCTCTTAGCAACACCTTCTGGAACGAAATCAAAGAATTTGTAAACATCTGGAGCTGGACCTGAAGCACCGAATCTGTTGATACCAAATTGTTCATGGGAGTATTTAGACCATCCTGAAGTGGACATAACTTCAATGGACATGATTGGAACACCATCTGGGAAGACTGACAATTGATATTCGTTTGATTGTTGGTCAAAAGTGTGGAAGTCTGGTAATGAGACAACTCTAGTCTTGATACCCTTCTTGCGTAAGACTTCAACGGATTCAACAGCAAGTGAAACTTCTGATCCGGAAGCAACAAGAATGATATCGGCATCTTTTTCATCAACCAAAACGTAACCACCCTTTGAGGCTTTTTCAATTGAAGAACCCTTTAATTGTGGCAAGTTTTGTCTTGACAAAGCCAAGACGGATGGTGTGTGCTTGGCACTCAAAGCCTTGTAGTAGGCAGCTGAAGTTTCATTACCATCAGCTGGTCTCCAAACCATCAAGTTTGGAAGAGCTCTCAAGTGGGCCAAGGTTTCAATAGGTTGATGGGTTGGTCCATCTTCACCTAAACCAATGGAGTCATGGGTGGCAACCCAGATGATTGGATGACCTGATAAGGCAGATAATCTTAAAGCACCAGCAGCGTAGGAAACAAAGTTTAAGAAAGTACCACCGTAAACTTTGAAGTTGGTACCGTAGGCTGAGATACCGTTGATGATGGCACCCATACCATGTTCTCTGACACCGAATCTGAAGTAACGACCATTGTAATCACCCAAACCGGTTGATGGAGGTTGAAAATCAACGGCATTGCTCCATCTTGTCAAGTTAGAACCAGTTAAATCAGCAGAACCACCAACCAATTCTGGAATACCTTCATGGATGGCAGTTAAGACAACTTCTGATAACTTTCTTGAAGCAACAGCTTTGTCTTCTGGGGTATAGGTTGGTAACAATTTTTCCCATCCTTCTGGTAATTCACCCTTTAATCTTCTACCTAATTCGGCACCCAATTCAGGGTATTCTTGTTGGTAGTTGGAGAATAATTCATTCCATTCTTGTTCCTTCTTGGCACCGGCTTCAGCGGTCTTGTTGTATAATTCGTAAACTTCTTTTGGAACGTAAAAAGTGGCATCTGGTTCGAAACCCCATCTCTTTCTCAATTGGGCGATATCATCAACTTTCAATGGAGAACCGTGGACACCGTGAGTACCTTGGTTCAATGAACCGTAACCAATGGTGGTGGTTAATCTGATACATGTTGGTTTGTCGGTGGTCTTTTTGGCTTCTTCAATGGCAGCAGCAATACCGGCTAAATCGGCATCACCATCTTTAACCCACAAAACGTTCCATCCATAAGATTCTAATCTCTTGGTGACGTCTTCGGTGAAGGCAACGTTGGTGTCACCATCAATTGAGATATGGTTATCATCGTAGAAGGTGATCAAGTTACCCAATTGTAAATGACCAGCCAATGAGCAAGCTTCAGAGGCAACACCTTCCATCATACAACCATCACCGAAAATACAGTAAGTGTAGTTATCTGAGATGTTGTAGTTTGGTTTGTTGAATTTGGCAGCAATTTGCTTTTGGGCAATGGCTAAACCAACAGCATTACAGATACCTTGACCCAATGGACCAGTGGTAACTTCGACACCTGGTAATTCGAATTCTGGATGACCTGGGGTCTTTGAGTTCAATTGTCTGAAGTTCTTCAAGTCTTCAATTGAAAAATCGTAACCGTACAAGTGTAATACAGAGTATAACAATGCACACGCATGACCATTGGAAAGAACAAATCTATCACGGTTTAACCAATCTGGGTTCTTTGGGTTGAAGTTCATTTGTTGGAACAAAACATGGGTAGCTGGGGCTAAACCCATTGGGGCACCTGGATGACCTGAATTGGCCTTGGCGACAGCATCGACAGATAATAATCTGATAGTGTTAATGGCTAATTGATCTAAATCAGGCATTGTGTGTATAATTAGTTCAATTGTGTGATTGATTGGTATGGGCAACAATATAAGAATAGGAACAACGGATTCAATTTTAGTTTTATACAAAACCAAATAATCGGCTCGCTCACCGCCAAAAAACCAAAGAACAAAAAAAACTTTCCAACAAGAAAATTTTAAAAATCGCAAACCAAACCAGAACGGTCCATATTTGAGAGGTGTCTACCGGTGAGTATTGATACCATTTACACTATCAATATTTGGAAGTCCGGTAACAGTCGGATTTTTTAACTGGGTTTCTTCTTGTTTTGGCCCTGCCCTGTTGGTCAAACATGTGCAAAAAATGTGATGGAGTTCTTTTTCCCAACCCTAAACAAGGGCAGCAGACTTTATCGGGGCTGGATGGGATGATTTGAAGAAGAGGACTTTGAAATCGGGAACAGTTTTTCCGATGCGCTATTTCCCTTTTTCTCACTTTTGTTTGATCCTCTTCGATGGAAAGCCAACAAACATTATTATTAGTCAGTCATTCAGTCAGTCAGTCAGTCAATCAGTCCCCTTCAAACAAAGATATTTGTGGGTAACAAAAAACCGTTTTATTATTTTGTCATGATGGTAACTCTTTTTCAGTCATAACGCTTGCTGCTGCCCAGAAGATATCACAAAAGAGATTTAGTCACTTATCGTAGGATTCCGATCCTACTTTTTTCTACACATTTGAAACGACAATCGTTTTAAGACATATCGAATTGACATACACTACAAACAGATAACTGAGACTGGGTGATAATAGTTCTTGCCACATCAGGATTTGAAAGCGGCAGCTTGTTTTCTCGGTTCTACTGTATCTATGACATCCAATCTACCAACTCACTTGATTCTTTATTGAGAGGCTGATATTTCGTCGATTTGATCTATCTATACAATGTAATTGTGTTGGTGGTGCTAAGAACTTGTCAAGCCAATAATTCTTCTCACAGGCTCATAAGATGTTAAAAACCGATACTTATAGTACTCGGCATATATATATGCTGAGAGAAACCTCTAATCTTCTTTTAGGTAATTCCCCGGTGAGGAGTACTTTTTTTTTTTTTTGATCTTCTGTTGTAATGATTAAAGGTGGCCAGCAATGGCTTACTACTATTCGGACGACGAAGACCAATTCTTCGACCCTTTTGATTACTCGTATCGCGACTCTGACGTCAATGATAATTACAGGTTTTACAACAACGATTATTTAAGTGATGATGATCCCCACAAAGATCGAATAAATGATTATTGTAAGGCTGCACTGGAGCAGCCCGATGGACCTTCTGTCAATGCAATTTCTCATCCAATGCATCTTGTCGCATCCCGCAGAAATGTTTTGATAGCTATTGATGTCGAAGCTTTTGAAGATAATAATGAGATGATCACAGAGATTGGAATCGCCATTTATGATCCAAGAATCCAACCCAATGCTCTTTTCCCCACCATCAGATGCATTCATATTATTGTTTCAGAGTTTGAAGCTTACAGGAATTGTAAATACGTTCCCGATAACAAAGACAATTTCATGAGAGAGGAAAGTCTTGTATTACCATTATTACAAGCAGCTGACTTTGTTTCTATGTTATTGCTGCACTACTTCAAAGACAACAATGATTCGGTCTTAATCGGTCATGCCTTAGATGGAGATATCGACTGGCTTACATCAATTGGTGTCAAGTTACCGGATTGGCATTGGACTGTCGATACAAAGGAAGTTTGGGGTGAAACACAAAGCTTGAATGGAGCATCTTTACATAATTGCTTAAATTTTTTCGAAATCCCCCATGCTTATCTTCACAACGCCGGGAATGATGCGTATTATACCATGTTATTATGCTTGAGCTTGTGCGATCCGGTCGCAAGAGGAGTACAATATATGAGTGATTTCACGATGGCCACTGACAATATCAAACGTCCAAATATCAAAGTACTCAGGGAACAATTGAATCGGAAACACAGGGTTCTGCAAACCGGTTACTATCTTGACTATAACTTACCTAGTCGGATCATCTCTAACACTCGCATTCGAACATCAAACCAGCAATCAAAGATTCAGAACACTTCACGAAGAAAATTCAATTCAGCTATGACTGCTTTGAACTATGTGATAAAAAATTGGAAGGAGTATTAAGCTAAGCGAATAATTGAAAAGCATCTGGAGAAAATTTCCTACAAATGCAAAACTTCCTGACGAAGAAGTATCATCTCTCGAAGAGTGCACAAACTTAATACGATATCAACTTCCCCTCATGATTGTTTCCCTGACATTTTCTGTAACATTTATAATATGTAATATATTTATGATGTTATATATATCTTAAGTTTCACAGCCCTTGTCTTTTCTATCTAATTCTTTTATCTATTGTTTTACTTCCTTGTTTCAGTTAAAAACCCTTAACTTGTTCGTGTTTTTGAGATTGTCATAACATAGGAACGGATTTCTCCCATCAAGTCTCGACCATAAGGAGGGTTCCCAAGCATTGATTACTCGAATTACTATGTATGTCTTTTAGGTCTTCGTTCTGACTCGATTATTGTAAACACGAGAAAGAAGTTTCAAATGACCGACACATTCATTTGTCAATATACCGTAACGTTTTTCATAATTCCAAAATAATCGCTATCACCCTTTGGCAACAACTATTCGATACGCATCTATTACGGAAAATTAACTGAAGGTGCAATTTGATATAGATGACCATGCCTATGACCTCTAACTATATCAAATTCATACCCAGTAATGTTTGAAAATTCGCATATGGGAAAAAGCAATGGATGAATCACTTCTAAGTCAAGGATCAGAAACTCTCATTTATAACGTTTGTTAAATTTTAAAATTTGTAACAAGATTATAATGTTTACGCCAAACGTCGTTACCCATACAGACACCAAATTTCAATGAAGAAATCAATTCCAACTCATCATCAACAAGGACTCAAACCAGTACAGAATACCGGCGAATCCCAGACGCTAATGAGAATCGGAGGGTCAAGTGATAAATAATACGCGAGATTTCATCATGTAAGTATAAAACTTGGAAGGTTCATGAAGAAGAGAAGAAGAAGAAGAACTTCGAAATCAGATCCGAAAATTTTTTTATACAGTTCTCATTTTGATATCTTGAAGACTACTCGATGAGTTAAAAGTTTTTTTTTTAGGGCTGTTGATAATGAAAAATAAAAAAAAAATTGTAGTAGAAAAGTTTTACAGAGCGTGTAGAAAGGGAAGCGTTTACTACTGATAAAGAGGTATAGGTTACAATTATGAGTGGAAAGAGAAGACTGACAAGTAGCAGTTCTACTCCAACAAAGAAGTCAAAGTCGGCGGCAGTTTCTGTGGATCAAATCAAAACACTAACAGCAGAAGTCAGTGATGATTCAAATAAGAAATTGAATAATGTAGCGATCTTGTTATCGTACTACGAGACCTTGAGTGAGAAGAAGGAAACAGATGTTGTCAAGTTGAGAGCTTTGAGTGTCGGTTTGCATCATGTTTTTGAGATTTTGATCAAGAGAAAGATGTTGAGTCTAAAGAAAGGAAGTGATGAATCTGCTATAAAGATCACAAAATGGTTGAAATCGAAATATGGCAGTTACATCGATCAGTTGTTCTCATACTTAGGACAGCTCGAGTCTAATGAATTGCTCGACTCATTCCAAGTGGACATCTTGGAGATCTTGATGAGATTGGTCAAGTTGGAGTCCAAATGGTTTGCCCCAAACATGGACGAGCCTTTTATCAGTTTGTCAATATTCAAAAGATTGATGTCTAAGCTTTTACAAATTGGGTCTGTTGAAAATATCGAAGCCAATGGAATAAACGGTGATAACTTTTTGCTGTTAGAGTTTTATGAGTCGTACTTATCCAAGTACTGGGACTTGAAATTTTACTTTGTTTCCGAACTATCGAGCATCATTGAAGACATATCAGGGAAAGAGGCATCTTCGAAGCAGGTGTTCTTTGCAAACTACTTGAGTTTAATGAGACACTCAATTTACATAAAATACGAGGAAGATGTCGAAGTGTTGTACACCTCTAATCCGCCTCAAAAGCAAATCACCAAGTTGGTGCAGTTCAAGACAAATTTTGAGAAAAATTGGTTGGAGGTCTTGAATTTCCCATTATTACAATCCCAATATAAACAAACGTTGATGATTTTGCATAAGAGGGTAATCCCATTTTGCAACAATCCAACTAAACTTATGGATTTCTTGACAGACTCATATAATATTGGATTCCAGAACAAGAAGCAAGATGGTATTGTGATATCAATTTTGGCATTAAACGGACTTTTCGATTTGATGAAAAACTACAATTTGGAATACCCTCAATTCTTTGAAAATTTATATCTGATCTTGAATAATCAGCTTTTGCATTTGAACTACAAATCAAGATTTTTCAGAATGTTAGATTTGTTCTTGTCATCCACTCATTTACCATCCAACTTGATTGCATCATTCATAAAAAGATTGTCCAAGCTATCACTCACGGGACCACCATCAGGTATAGTCATTGTCATTCCGTTTATTTACAACTTGTTAAAAAAGCATCCTACATGTATGGTTATGATTCATAACACCACAACATATGACAACTACTCAGATCCGTATAATCCGGATGAAAAAGATCCTGTAAAGACCGGTGCTTTAGAATCATCATTATGGGAGTTGAGTACCATCATGAACCATTATCATCCTAATGTTGCCTCGTTGGCCAAGATTTTTTCACAGCCCTTCAATAAATATTCTTACAACTTGGAAGATTTCTTAGATTGGAATTATACGAATTTGTTGAGCAGTGAGTTAAGTAAAAGGTTCAAAGGTGATTTGTCTTTGGAGTTCGAGAAATTCGATCAGCTATTCGACGGTGAAACTGCATACTTGAGCGACTGGTCTTGGTAATTATTGAACAGTGCATTACCACAGATGGTCTTGAACTAAAATTAAATTATTATATCATAACCGTATGTACATATATAAGTGTAAATTAATTAAAAAAACAAGCAAACTTTTAAATTTTAAGTTACCCCCATTCACAAACTGTCGACGTTGTCTTTACTTATTATCAAGTTTTTCAAGACTCTGTTTTCTGTCTCCAACTCCATGATTTTGCGACTCATCCTCTTTGCATTATCCGTCAATTCTCTGATGTTCCTCTCCATTTCTTGCTCCCTTATCCTCTTTTTAATTCTGAATCTTGCAGAAGCCGCTGTATTGCGACGTCTTTTTACTTCATTATTGGTATCAGTGGATGACAGGTCGGAACCAGGTGATTGGTTCGCAAGTTGCAAAGGAAGTGAATTTGTGGAAAATGACCTACCATGATGGAGTAAGGATGCAGGGCTTGCTGCAGTAGTGGTGAACAGTCCAAAATTGAAAGTGTCATCGTTCATGGTCTGCAAAAAGGCGTCCATGGAGTCATTGTCCAAAGTGGATGCTAGAGCTGAAGTATGCTCTTGTGCAGGAACATTTTCCAATTTCAACTTCTGATGGATCAATGCTGCCAAGGCATCTATCTGTATATCTGACAAACCAGCTGCAGATAAAGACATTCTTGCACCAGATGGTACTTCGCATTTAGGCAAATTTGATAGCAAAGTGGAGGCTATCGTCCTCACCAACGGATTCGAGCGGTTAGAGTTTTGGGATGAAAGTAAAGCTGCCAAGCTTTCCGATATTATATCTTTCTTTGACGATTGTTCTTGTTGATTTATTTCCTCTTGATTCGTCATTATAGCACTCGTTGGTATTACCGAACCACTCATAGGGCTATGGACATCTCTTTTATGTACGTTCCCCTCATTTGACAAAGCATTGAACTGCTGGAACAAGTTATTAGAGTTACCTTCATTGTTATTATGGTTATTATCGTCAGATATATCAACCTTGGGTTTTTCTTCATCATGAAATACAAAAGCATCGTCAGCGAACATCGATAAGTCATTATGAAGTTGTTCTTCAAATGTTGCACCCGATGAAAAGTCCGTGAAATTGTTTTCCACATAAATCAACTGCTCTAATAATGCTTCTGGTGTTGAGTCAGACGAAGCAAGTTGTGGATCCACCAGGGTGGTATCCGAGCTGCCTTCATTATTATGATTCAGTTGATAACTATTGGCTTTGGCGGTATGATCTGTTAAGAATCCGCTTTTCTCGCTGCTTGAAAATTTGTCTGTCAATGACATTGTATTGTGGTATTTATTACTACTGAGTCTTGTATGTAAAACTTTGTATTGTGCAAGGACAAGCTTACTTCTATATCCTTATTTATGACCAACGGTACTGCTTTATGAATAGGTTGTCAAGAAGGTCTTGGATGTTGGAAAATTTTTCAACATGTATTTGAGTTCTAAGTGAGATTTCTGATTAATCAGTTTTAGATATTAAGAGGTTCTCAGCAGATCCAACATTAGTGGGATGCTTACACAGTTTTTAGGTACAACCCGCTCTGGGTAGCCGGTTTGAATCAGTGATGGGAAAAAATGTTCGCCTCACTTAGATTTTGGCTGCTAAAAGAAGATGAGCCAAGTGGCTAATGCACACATATTTATAACAAAGACGCAAAGTTTGTTTCGCAATTATGGGGATGGAGTGGATGAGGCTAATTGAGATTGTGTTAAGGCACGTGAGATTTTTCTGAATCTGCGCAAAACAGTGTAAAAATCAAAAGTATGGCTTTACTCTTTAAGGATTCTCTCTTTTTCTTTACAGTACTTTTGGGCTAGTGAATCTTGTAGAATGCGGCGGAGAGTAAGCAGTGTACTTATTGATGTTTTAATAGCCATAGTAGCTTTAATTTACTACACTAGAACCAACCTATAAAACGCCAAATCATATCCAAAAAAATCAAAATCAAAAATTGCAACATTCTGATGTCTATAGTCACTAGCCTGCAAATTTTGTACATTACAGAATCGAACACTGATCTCCACACATCGTCAGGGTGTATCCAAATCCACAGGCGTAACCATTTAAAGAGCCAGAATCTTTATCAAACAAATCATTTGAATCATTCAACATAACTGTGAGTTCAACATCTCCAATGTTGGTTTCGTACTCCCATTCCAAAACCTGCAAGAAATTGTTGTACTTGTATGAGGTTTGTCCGCTACTAACTGAAATGCTAATATCCTCAATTGGAAAATGATGCGTGGGAAGATAAATAACACTTGGAGACGTCTTGACAAAAGATGTATTTGTGTTAATGTTCAATGTATAAGTAGCGTTCTTTAGATCAAACACTGATTCCTTAACAACGCCATTGATAAGTACTGGATAGGGTCTAGTTATTGCATTAAGAGCTCTCACGCCATCGGAGTTTAAATGTTTCGGATACATAGAGTGCTTATCATCACTATTTTTTGTACCTTGATGATGAACTGTGTCTGCGATGGTCATATCTGAATCCCAAGTCTCACCATAATGCTTAGTATGTCCAGTGGAAGATGGCACTAAAGTTTCGTTATTGAGGTTTGTGAAGCCTTGTGTGCTATCATCCGGAGACCAAAATGAAAAATCTTCATTGTTCCATCTATCGCCCCATTTGTGACAGTTGATGGAGCAATAGCTCCAGTAGGTATGTGAAAGGTTATTTGATTCCAAGGCATAGCTTATGCAGTCCAACGCTGATATTTGGGATGAATAATCACCATCTCCGTATGCTGCCTTGTCATCCATATCAAAAGGCATTCCGGTTTCAGTCATCATCATCGGTATCCTTTTTCCCAAATGTTCAATCTTCTCCTGGTTTAGTTCATGAAATTGGCCACGAACACATCTTCTAATATTCCGTTCACCAAACACAATTGCAAATATGGGGTTCAAGTAGCGTCCTCTTAAAATTCCCAACGTATCAACATTGTACTTCTTGTTCCATGTTTTAAACATTAAAGACATCCCATCATAATAATGCTGGCAAAGTATTGTTCTTTTATCGATGAGATCTGAATTTATCAAATCAGGGGGAATCTCAAAAACTGGCACTTGCATCATTGAAAAGACATCGGTGTTAATCAGTCTGAGCATCTTTTTGAACAGCTTATAGTATCTAACGAAATTCTCATTCATGAAAACGTCGATATTTAAATTTTCGCCCGTCGACGGATCCTTGCTGAAATAATCAGGGATCATCAATGTCTCAGAATCAATGTCCCAGATGCCATGTAATGCGTAAACACATTTACCAATGTGCCAATCTTCGTCACGCTTGAAGTTGTAATGTTTGTCCCACTTATAATCTTGTATCCAACAGTTATCTTGCTGCTCATTCACTAGTTTTTTACCAGTTTTTGTTGGGCCAGTTATTCTAATCTCATACGTGTCTATGTCGCAAGTTATACCCATCCCAGTTTTCATTGCTTCAAATGGTGTCGGTGATGTATGTACTCTAAGCTGCTGACTCTTTGGAATGACGGACAAGTCTTCCCTTCCGAACAATCCAGGGGCAGGCTCGTTCATTGTCTCAACCCCGATGATTGTTGAGTTCATTAGTTCAGGATGCTCTTTTTGAAGTCTGCTAAGAAAGTAATCCAAACTATCAAAGAAGTGGGACTGCAAGAAGTCCTGGATGTTCACACCGTTGATCTTGCACTTCGGGAAAAACTGCTTACCACTAAAAAACATTGTGAACATTGTGAACGTCGCTAATCGTGTATAATTTGTTGGCCAAACCATCCTAGGAAAACTAGCTGGATCAGGATAAGCGTTCTGGATAAAAGCAGCTTCAGTTGTATGGAACTTGTGAGGATTTAATCCTGCAGCGTATAAAGTCCAAAGAGGGGCACCACTTCCACCTGTAAATCTTGACCACACATCTTGATGTGGATCAATAAAGACGAAAATGCCGCCAACACTTTCAATGATCTTTAAAATTTTAAATGTATAATCAATGTATTCGTCATCATACTTACCAGGACCTCCATGCTCGATTGCTTCCCATGTAATTACATACCTGATTGTGTTATAACCCCATGATTTGATCCTGTTGAAATGAGTCTCAGCATCCTCTAAGGGGAAGGGACGACCAACGAATGAGATGTTATCACCATCCCAAAAAAGGCCGTCCTTGAATGACCTATAGGAGGTCATATTGGCGGGTACAGTGGGTAACTTGGCTGATCCATCAAGGTTGATTCCTTTCAAATGTATTCTTCTACCTGTAGAGCTTTCTATGAAATTACCGAGTTTATCGGTAGTGATAGGAGATGAGGTATCCACCAATGAGTCAAATTGGCTAGGTTGCATCTGGTCGACTGTGCTGATTGTATGTAATGAATGACTTGGTGTTGAAATGTTATCTGAGTAAGCGGAATTGGGTATGGGCCTGTATCGATTCGCCATTACAGGTAATGTCGTTTTTGTAGTCCGATAAGATAAGCAATTGAAAAAGCGTTTGCGTTTAAAGTTCGATAACCAAGATTTCAAACAATTCTTAGAGTTTGTCACTGGCCAAAAGACTGATTTGGCAAGACTGGCAAAGGGTTAGATGCAATTGGGTTGTAGGATGCCTCAAATTGGATAGATTCGAGCCGTTCGATCGCAGAAGGAGCTCTTTTGGTAAGATCAGATTACACTCACAGGAAAAAAATCAAAAAAATCGGAAAAGCCTAAACCACAAAAAAGTAGTGTTCTTTTGAACAAAGTATCCCACAAGGGCTGGCGCGTCTTTTTGTATTTATCTTTTGATAATTTTTTATAGAATGAAAGGGAGCATTCAAAGTAAATGTCACAATGGATGTGCAGAAGCTGGTCATTCAGCTCATAGGCTCGGTTATAGACCTATATGATGACTACTCAGGTATGGATTACGAAGAAGTGCGAAGAGAGATCAGTTCCAGACTAAAAAAAATACGAACAAACTTTCAAGTGATGATGGATGTACCCTCGCTCACCAAAGTCTCAAAAGGTAGCATGACAATAAAATCACCTGGGGTGCACTCCGAAACGATAGTGAATTATATACAGCGAAAGAATCTCTCCCAGATTCCAGTTGAGAGTGCTATCAGGAGAAAACATCACGAGGACACCGGACTTCCTGACGTGCGATCTACAATATCACAGGTTTTAGAGAACTCCAGTGACAACCAACTTGTTTTACTTGTTTGTAACTCCCTACTCCAATTCCTTAATACCTATGAAGATCGCTTCCTCACAGCAGAAACCTCATTGCTTCAATTGTTACAAAGCTTCTTTACCCACGAATACAAATTTCAAAGAAAGCTCAATACCGATTTAGAATTAGACCCCTCAAATGTATTCACTTCGACGTTCACTATCCCAGATGACATTGGGCCGCTCAACCTTACATGTGATGATGCAACATTTTCCGAAGTTTATGAGAAAGTGCTTTTGCAGGCACTTTCACCTCCCTCTCTTCCCATAAGCCAGAGACATCAATATATCGAAAGGCGAATTAGCAAGCTCTCGGAATTGGCCTTGAGAACGTTCAAAGTTGCATCAAATATACCATACATGTATGACACGCAACTGTCAATTGACACTAACAAAGCCTTCATTGATTTTGTCGAGGTATTTTGTGGCGAAGGCTCAACACAATTGGAACTGTTAATAAAGGAGTATTTCAATAAACATCCTGTGCTACCGGAGTTGGAATTCCTTATTCTGGAGCACAAGCAAGAGAACGCCTCGCGGGTACTTCAGTGGAGGAAGAAGCTCTCCCACCACGATCTTGTACATGCTTCTTCAGATCACCCACAAGAGATTCTGTCCGAAGAGGATACAGTATCAACTTTGAGACTATTGCATAGAATATCGAGTGCCTTCAAAAGGTACGAGTTGCACGAAAGACCGTCAGAAGAGCCAGACTCTTTGAAGCTAAGTCGAACTTACTACGAATTCAAGTTTCCAGACATATTTGGTTTGTACATTAAATTACGGGAGGAACTGGGGGATATCAACAGTGTGATGAGAGATGGCTACTTTAACCTGGTGAAGTACGAAGTTCTCAAATATCAAGATACCGAGATCTCACTGGACTGTTGGGATATGCCATTACACAACCTCTGCAAAATTATGTTCGGGGTGGGTGGCTATTATGACACGTTGCAGACATCAATGTATCATCGTTTGGCAGTTATTTGTTACGCAAAATCGCAAACCCTCAAACGCACATATTTCAGCTTATGGGACTTCAACACAGGGCGAAAGAGTGAAGAAAAGGTGTTGTTATCACTTCGCGACAAAACACTAAAAAGAAGAATAATGTCAAAATGGACAGACCGTTTCGTCCAGCTCAGGTCTTTGGAACTGCAGGCTGCTAAGTATAAAGCAGCTTGTATCCGAAATTTAGCTTTCAGCAAGTGGTTCAATTCTCACCAGGACCTTCTTGAACTTGAACAATTTTCCTCCAGGTTGACTCTCAGTAAATATCTACTTTTATGGGCTAGAAGATCAGCAAAGACCGTGCTTTTTGAGCGGTACTCTCTGTTTGAGCACAAGCAGAAGGATCGCTACTTTCAAAAAATATTGGAAAAGCATAAGCTCAATGTTCTGCTAGAAGGGAAGTCCAAGAGCTATATCATGTCCAAGTTTGTGAGAACCATGCACCTGAGAAAAAGTCGGTATCAAAGAGCTGAACTTCAGCTTGATAGTTTCCGTAAGAGGATATACTGGAGCCAGTGGAAAAAGGCATTCACATTGGTGGGAATAGGAGCTATAGGAGAATCCAAAAACAATGAACGCTTGCAAAGGTGGGTTTTGAACTACTGGAGCCAGCGGACTCAGGAACAAGAGTTGTGTAGGCAATTTAGACGGATCAAAGATGAAGGAAGATTGAAAGGTCATATTTTTACAATGCTTTTGGCCAAGGGAAATCAGGAGTTGGCAAGAGAATATAGCAGAAAACGGTGCTTAGCTTCTTTCATGAGGAAATATAAGTTACTGTACAGAGCCAGACTTCTGCAGAATTCCAGCGAAATGGCTATTATTGGAATCTGCTTCAAGAACATCAAGCTTCAAACCAGACTGAGTCTTCTCAAGGAGTCAAGTGAAGTGGAAGGATTGAAAGTTGTTTTCATGAAATGGCTCAAGAGCGCGAGGCTTTCAAAGTCCCGAAAACTTCAAGCATTAACTAATTTGGGTGAAAGAGTGGAGAGGGATTTCAAGCATTTTCAAAAGACATTGTTTTTGAAGCACTTTATGTTCAGATGGGAGGAAGCTACGATAAATGCTTTAGACAAACAACAGAGACTACAATACTCTTATGATGAAGCAATTTTTCATAGATATACTGGTCCCTTTTTTACACATTGGCACTCGAAACTGAAAGCTTTATCGGAGAATAATGAGAGAGCACACAATTTCGATAGAAGTGTGACACTTCTGAACTGCTTCGGGGTAATGTTGGACAAAGCTGATGACCTTGTTTACTTGAACCAGCTCTCCGCTGAGTTTCAGGAGATGTCTGATCTTCGAAAACTGTCAAAGTTTTTCAAGACATGGTCCTTCAGGCTATTGAAGCATAAAAACAGCAATAACTTGGTTCAAGAATTTAAAAGAAGAAGGGATGGTGCAATCATGAGAAGCTTTTTGATGATTTGGAGCGATCGATACCTGGAAAAGCGAGGTACAGGTGTTGGCGAAGATTCATTTCAGGATTCTATTAGAGACAATTATGTTCTGTACTCCCCATTATTACATAGACATCCTCGAAGGATGTCCTCAAACACTAGTTTAAAACTACTGCCAAATCATCCTACATCCACGCCAATCCATCTGAGAAGGGGTGAAATTGATTTGATCTCACCCAAAAGACGCTTTCTAGGAGATTCGAGTGCTCGGAGATCTTTCAGGACTCCAGCAAAAAGTGCCGCCTCAAATTCTTCCATCTTGAACAGTGAAATTTACAGAAAGAATCAAATATTGGAGTTAAGAAGTCGCTATCAGGGACTCAAATTCACTTCTTCACCAGGTGATTCCTTCAGCAGTTCTTTCACAAAATTTTCTCCGGCTAATAGATTATCACCTCCACCAGCTCAGCCAATGTTTCTAGATGCTGATCGTGCGCAAGTGTCTTCGAATGTGGACGTCAGCCAGTTAGAGGAAGGCGCTAACCACCACTCACGTATGTCTGAAGATGACCTTATTTCCTCCAAGCATTACGATCGGTCGTCTTATGCTGTCTTCGAAAGCAATAGGAGAAGAGATGGCGCCAAGAGTAGAGTGACATCATTGATAGAGGATGAAATTGCTTCCCCCAAAATCTCACCAGTGGCAATCCTCAAGCAAAGAATGAAGCGTACTACACATAGCTCTCATGAGGGAGGCTCCTTGTCTCTTCTCGAAACTGATGACCTGGCTCACACCATAAGTAGTTCAAGAACGTTTGTTGATCAGTTCTCAGATAACAACGATGAATCCGAATTGAGTGTTGAAAACCCGTGGTGAAATGAGATTCCTCGTCCTACCTTCAAGAAACCTCTCAATTAGTTACGAGAAATCTGTTAATATTTAGAAAGTTTTTAGGGTGCAAGTCCTTTCCAGATGTGTATTTGTATAATGATGTATTAATAGTGAATTTCTTGTACTCAAATTCACGACAACTTCTGAAAAATTTACGTGAATGATAAAAAAAATTTTCGTCGTACAACAAGTAAGATCACACAATTATCGATCAAGTCAAATGTCTAGTGAATTATCTTTCTCATCATTGTCTTCCACGACTGATCCATGGGGTCCACCGAAATCAGTTCCTAACCTGTTGCGTTTCAACGATGTTCCGTACGCTCCATACAGCAAGGGTGACAAGTTGGGAAAAGCTGCCGATTGGAACGCTGACCAAAATAGAGAGAAAGAAAAGACCAAGCAATTACATCAAAAGGGTCAAAGAGATCAATACCACGCCTACGGTGTTTCTGCTGCATCTTCATTTGCTGCTGAAACAGCAGATGCTGGAGAATTTTCCGTTGTCGACAAGAATGCTGTATCCAACGCAGGTGCTAACACCACCACCGTCTTGAGAGGAAAACTGTTGAGAGGTCAACAAAAGAGACCAAACACTATGGCTTCCAAACTTGCTGGCACTGCCAATACCAGACAAGCTAAGCCACAATATCCTACCAAACAAGCCAACCAAAACCAACAACGTCGTCCATACACGCCATGGGGTAACAGAGAGAAAGAACAAAGAACCAGAGAACCTTCTATTAAAGTTAAGAGTGAGTGGACTGCCGTTTCCGATATTGAATTCAATAGATTAACCAAGTTGACCTTGGATGTCGCTAAGGGTGAAGACGTTACATCATACGGTTCTTTATGCCCATACAACAAAAAATACGAAAGATTGAACGGCTCTCAATTACCATTATCGATCATAGATAGAAACTTTTACAATCCAACGGCATCGGATGATCCAGTACTCCAGCAATTAAGCAGTGAACTGAGTTCATTAACCATTTTCTCAACTGACAAAGTTATCTCACAATTGATGTGTGCCACAAGATCAGTATACTCATGGGATATTGTAGTCACGAAGAAAGGTAACAAGGTATTTTTGGATAAGCGTGAAGGCTCCATCTTAGATAGAATAACCGTTGACGAAAACTCGAACTCAGCTCCATCAGACAGTTTGGACTCCGATATCAACAATGCTTCTAAATTATCTTTGGAAGCTGTATTCATCAACAGTAACTATGTTGCATCATCGATAAATGAAGCTGGTGCCAAACATTCCTTTGATAACAAGGCAAATCCTTTCGTTGACGAAGAGGAAGAAGAGGAACCATTGTTGGCCAAAGGTTACCGCTACAGAAAGTTCATGTTACCATCTTCAAACCCTCAAGCAGAATCATTGCCAATTGTCATCCGTTCTGAAATTGATTCTTTTGAAGCATCTAACAATCAATTATTATCTATCAACACTTTGAATCAATACTCTCCAGGTACCTTAGACTGGAAGACCAAATTGAACCAACAAAGAGGTGCCATCTTGGCAGCTGAAATGAAGAAAAATAACAACAAGATCTCCAAATGGTCTACTGAAGCTTTGTTAGCTGAAATTGATGTCATGAAGATTGGTTTCGTCACCAGAACTAATCCAAAAGACAACTCTAAACACGTGGTAGTTGGTGATGCACAATTTAAGCCAAGTGAATTAGCCTTGCAAATGAATTTGTCTGTCAACAATGGTTGGGGTATCGTTAGATCCATCATCGACATGATTGAACACTTCAGTGAAACTGAAAATGAAAAGTTTGTTATCTTGAAGGATCCAAACACGCCTAAACTTGTAATCTACAAGATTCCAGAAGAAGAATTCTCAGACATCAGTGGTGCCGCTGAATAAGTTATGTATACTATTTTTTAATACACTCTAGATTTTAATCGTTGTCGATCCAAGCGTTCTTTTGGTCGTGTAAACTTTTATCTCCATACAAAAAAAAAACATCAAGGAAAAAAAGGTAAAGATTTGGTAGAGTCAAGTGGCAATTGGAACTGAAGAACATACAAAAGTTGATCAATTTCTTAGGGACTCGTTCAGACATAATACATAAACACAATAGCAATGGACTCAATCAGCGTTGATATCAACCATTTGAAAAAGGGGGAAGTCAATTTGGGTACTTCAATCATGGCAGTAACATTCAAGGGCGGTGTCATATTGGGGGCAGATAGTAGAACATCCACGGGATCGTACGTGGCCAACCGTATCGCCGACAAATTGACAGAAGTTCACGAAACTATCTGGTGTTGTAGGTCAGGATCAGCAGCTGACACACAAGCAGTTGCCGATATGGTCAAATACTACTTGCAAATGTACACTGCCCAAAATGGCAAACTGCCTAGCACACAAGTAGCAGCTTCTTTGTTTCAGGAGTTGTGTTACACCAACAAAGATGCATTGTCAGCAGGTATAATCTGTGCTGGTTATGATGAGAAGAATGGGGGGTCGGTTTACAGTATTCCACTTGGTGGATCGCTCCATAAACAAGAGTATGCAATAGCTGGTAGCGGTTCTTCATATATTTATGGTTACTGTAAGAAAAATTTCAAGTCAGAGATGTCGAGAGAAGAAACTATTTCCTTTATGAAAACATCACTATCGCAAGCGATTAGATGGGATGGTTCTTCTGGTGGTGTTATCAGAATGATTGTGTTGACGAAAGATGGTGCAGAAAGATTGATTTTCTACCCAGATGACTACCAGTTAGCTTAGATATAGAGATTAATATCAGGAGGTGTGAATGTGTATTGAATGGCCTCGTAGACCTCAGCTGCACCTTTCAATTGGTTTAACCGTTGACTGTTGATCCTAGATATCTTGCCTTTTTGAATCTTCATCCTGTTTGTTTTCCTTTTTTTTTTTTTTTTCAAATGAGATCAACTAAATAGACAAAACATCGTACAGGCGACAAGACTACAGAATGAGTCTCTCATCCTCACTCTCAGAGATACTACCGAAGTCCACAGTGCCCTATCACGTTCTTAATGTAGCCTCCAAACCAAAGAAGTCGAAAAGAGTCTTCTACAATAAGACAAGACAAACCACTGTTAAGACGCAACATTTTATCACGATATCACAAAAAGATGTTATTGTTTATGGCATTGAGCTTCTAGTTTACGTTATCTTGTCCGAAAACGAAACAGAGAGGTTACTTTTTGTGTCTAAAGCTGATACAACTGGCTTATTTGACCAATCATTGAGCGGTGGTGCCAATATAGCGTTCGGGGAAATCACAAAAGAGGTACTTCGATACATCTTGAACATCCCTATATCATTTTATCTTGACAAAGTTCAGGTGTTCAATGAGAGAGGTGAATCTGCATGCGAATCAACTGAAACTGGGGTCACGAGAAACCAGCGCTCTATCAGGATACTAGCTGAAAGATGGAAAGCTCATAAAAGTTTAGAAATTCCTCTAGATTCAGAGTGGTCGGTTTACAAAGATGAAAAGTTCTCATGCAGCGAGAAAATTATAAGCAAGATTTGCCTATTCACCAGACCTGAACCACAATATTTATTCCCATATTCAAATAAAAATTCTGGGAAGCATATGCTCTCTGGAGACCAATTACTAAAATGGTGGTGCAAAATAATTGACTCAGTTTGTACATCTGAATTTGACGAGCAACCCGAATTGAGACTTTTGATACCTGGAGCTGAGTCTAGAACTACTCAACGATACTTTCCCACCCATAATTGGCAATTGGGGGAAATATTCAGTAATGATCCGAGCGATTTAGCTATCCACTCCGTGCCATTGTTTCCCGATGACCCTAAATGCCGCTTCATTGAGCACTTGATTGTGGAGAACAGAATAAGAAAGGTTAAAATGAGACAGTTTTGGTTAGAGTTATCCGTCAGACAGGAGTTCAGATTGGGTATGGTAGTTGGAGTCATTGGAGTGAGAGGTGCTTTGAAGAAGTCAAACACTACTGTGAGAGCTGATGGAATTACAACACTCTCTTCGAAGGACTTGAAAAAGGTCAAGCTGTACATCATTGATGAAGATTATTCGAAAGCGGATGAACTTGAATCCTTCCAAAACATTTCAGCCTTTCACTGTAGTTTATTACTGCAAGTACAAGGAACCTATGAAAGGAGTCTGAAAAGACCGCTAGATGAGCTGCCGCTGCTGCTTCCCCCTCCACCGATGATGGTGGTTAGGAAAAAGAAGAAGAGTGCTCTCTAAATTTCAAATCCTAATAAACTTGATGATAGAAATTTACATGTAATGATCCCAAAAATGGCATCGCACCAAGTAATCGACGCGGGCAAAAATACGTAAACAAACATCTCTTTTTTTCTGTTTTGTTTTTTGTTTTTTTGCCTCAGAGCTCATTTCATCTTTTCTATCAAAAAAAGTGAAACCGTTCACCAAATAGCAATAAAAGACTCACTAAACAAGAATGTCATTGCAAGATCTCATCCCTGTTGTGAACAGGTTACAGGATATCGTGACCAATACCAACTTGACCGATTTGGATCTACCAATTTTGACGGTTATTGGGTCTCAGAGTGCTGGTAAATCATCAGTATTGGAGAACATTGTTGGAAAAGATTTTTTACCAAGAGGAACTGGTATCGTCACCAGAAGGCCTTTGGTCTTACAGTTGATAAACCTAAATGAAGAAAATGAGTCTTTAATTGGCAAAGGTAGTTCTCATGCCGATCTGAAGACAGATCTGAACGGAGATGAATTGACTTTGGAGGATCATTTAAGAGATTCTCCCAAAAATGAATGGGGAGAGTTCTTACATATTCCAAACAAGAGGTTTTATAATTTCAACGACATAAGAAAAGAGATTGAAAACGAAACCGCTAGAATTGCAGGTAAAAACAAGGGAATCAGCAGATTGCCCATCAATTTGAAGGTGTATTCACCAAATGTTTTGAACTTGACAATGGTGGACTTGCCTGGTTTGACCAAGATTCCTATTGGCGATCAACCTACAGATATTGAAAGGCAGATCAAAAATTTGATTCTAGAATACGTTGCCAAACCAAACTCTATCATTTTAGCAGTCAGTCCTGCTAATGTAGATTTGGTCAATTCAGAATCATTGAAATTGGCCAGACAAGTTGATCCTCAAGGGAAAAGGACCATTGGTATATTGTCAAAAATTGACTTGATGGATCAAGGCACAAATGCTTTGGATATCTTGACAGGAAAAGTTTATCCTTTGAAATTGGGCTTCATTGGAACTGTCAACAGATCGCAACAAGATATAGCCGTCAACAAAAGTTTGACAGATAGTCTCAAAGCAGAGGAAGAGTTCTTCCTGAACCATCCCGCGTACCGTAGCATTTCAGGTAAATGTGGTACAAAGTATTTGGCAAAGACTTTAAACCAAACTTTGATGCATCACATCAGGGAGAAATTGCCAGATATTAAGGCAAAATTGAACACCTTGATGGGGCAAACAGAACAAGAATTGGCGAGTTATGGTGACATTGATTCAATCCACAACGAGAATAGAGGTGTTTTGATATTGCAATTGATGACTAAATTTGCCACCAATTTCGTTGACTCTGTTGATGGTAATTCTGCCGATATTTCTACTAAAGAGTTATGCGGTGGTGCAAGAATCTATTACATCTATAACGAAGTTTTTGGTCAATCATTAATGACAATCAATCCAACGTCCAACTTGACTATAAGCGATATAAGAATCGCTATCAGGAATTCAACAGGGCCAAGACCTTCACTTTTTGTTCCAGAGTTGGCCTTCGACTTGTTGGTCAAACCTCAGATTCAATTACTTGAAGGCCCTTCAAAAAGATGTGTCGAACTTGTGTATGAAGAGCTTATGAAAATATGTCACAATTCAGGTTCAATAGAATTAGATAGATACCCAAAATTGCAAACCAAGCTTATTGAAGTTGTATCAGAGTTGTTGAGAGAAAGATTGGGGCCAACTTCCAAATATGTTGAAAGTCTTATCGAGATTCACAGAGCATATATTAACACAAACCATCCAAATTTTGTTGGAGCTGCGGCTGCAATGGCTGGTGTGGTTGAAGAAAGGCAAAGGCTTAAAGAGGCAAAGCCTTTAGAGAATCAGCAGCAGCTCAAGAATGGATCCTCGAAGGAGCAAAAATCGGAGAAACCAAATCATCGTCACACCAAGTCGATATCTTCTTCTTCTTCGAACCAAAGCGCTATTGTTCCCCCACCTCAAGCCCCAGATTCAAATGGCCCTCCAAAACAAGATTCTGACTCCTTTTTGAACTTCTTTTTCGGAAAAGACCAAAACTCTCAAGAAGCCCCAAATATTAATTTGGACGATAACTCACCTTTCCCATCATTTGACACTAACCAAGAGCTTTCCATGAAAGTTACACAAACCATGGAAAAGTTGAAATTGAGAGATCAAGATGAAAAGGAATCCGATTTATCAGAAAGAGAACAGCTAGAATGTGAATTGATCAGAAGGTTAATCATTTCATATTTCGGCATCATCAGAGAAATGATTCAAGACCAAATCCCAAAAGCTGTTATGTGTCTTTTAGTCAACTTCACGAAGGAAACCATACATAATAGATTGGTCGCCAAATTGTACAAAGAAGAGATGTTTGATGATTTGTTGTACGAAGATGAAGCTATTAGCGCTGAACGTTCGAGATGCGAAAAGTTGTTAGCCACCTATAGAGAAGCCAGTGATATCATAAGCGAAGTTATCTAGACATTTTTTACAAGCTGCTCATTCTGTTTATAGTCCGTGTTGCCATCATGTATGGTTATATATAATTTGATAAGTTATTATGCAATGTGTTCTCACTAAGATGTATAAAAGGAAAGATCTGGGTGTCGAAAGTGCTGTTTTGTTGAAAAGAGAGAGTGCAAGTGATATAGCCCCCTGAGAAGTACATACGACAAGCAAGTGATATCGATATTTCTACTTTCTGGCTGGATAAAGTGAAATTAAACATACTTTGCTAATTTTAGCGGAGCCTTGAAAGTGAATAGTTGACAGTATCTACAGTCTCAACTGCTTTGTTGATTGGTCTTTGACTAGCTTTGTAATCTGTATAGCCACATCCCTCAAGTGGGTCTTTGCAGACACTTTTTTTACTCTAACTTATTTTCGAGCCCCAAACAAACTCACATACATATATCTTGATCGCTTTCTTTTGCTATGCATGGGAAACAATCTTTTATATTGTTGAACAAAATCACTTTCATTCAAGGTCAAGATGGATAACGATGCTCCAGTTCAATAAACGTGTCAAGCTTAAGATCTGCAATAGATAGTCCGATTGTGCAGCAACTTCTCTCAAACCTTCACTTGAGTAATATACGCGCAGTATACCCTCATGAAAGAAGTTTGCTACTCACCACCCTATGGCCACTCGACTTGAAAAAATAAGTTTTCAGCTTCCACTTCCATTGTTATTTGGCATGTCTCGTTCTTCTGCGTCAGAATGTACTGGTGTTGGGGATGAGTTGAATAAAAAGATCTCCAAGACAAAGGACATAATCATCACATGGGGAAGCCTACACAAGCACAGTTCAATTCTACGTGGGCTTCAAGGACTATACAGCGAATACCAAGAATGAGTTTTGTTCAGTCTAAGTAAAGAACTATTGGACTTTCAATTCTTCGAGTAAAAGTCAAGATGTGAGCACCAAAGGCATTGAAACGGAGCTGGATTTGTCAAAGTTCCTCGATTCAACATTATATTCTGTGGTCGAAGACATCTCAAGACACTTGTTGTAAAAGCCATCAATGGAAACGTTTCGGGATACTTTTGAAATTTTTAAACACAAAGGAATGAAAGTTATGGATCTATCTGAGAAGTAAAAAGTTGATCAACCCCCTTCATTTACCAAAATATTTAATAGTCCCAGATCTTTGTCGACTGCTTTGTTGGGTGTTCTACTGGGTCTAAGATTTGCCACTGGCTATGACCTGGGACTCGACCAACCCAGGTATCCTTTTGCGATTGAAATATGGGTGGGTAGAAGGGCTAAAGAAAGTGGTCAAGATTTACATAATTGTTACAAGATCTTAGATCAAACTCTGAATAGAACTGACTTACTTGCAAACCAAAAGACAAATGATCCTAGTTGAAATAGCTGGAAAATTCAACCCAAAGCACCCTCAACGAAAAGATATCTTTTGATTAGTGACATGAATAATTCTTAAAAATATTCATTATACCTAGTTATCAGCAGAAGATAAAGCTAATAGCGCTGAACGTTCCAGATGCAAAAAAATGTTAGCCACGTATAAAGGAGCCACTGACACCATGATCAGAGATGTCTGGATTTGTTTTACAAGCTACTCATTATTTGTGTATTCGGTCATGCCATCATGTATAGATCTATATGATTTGGTCACTAAGCAGACTTATTGAAGAACCCTTTTAAAAAAAAAATTGGTATCTGAAAATTTTAATTACTATACATCGAGGAGCGATGTCAGACAGTAAAATATTGGTGCTAAACCCGTCACCCTCAAATTTGAATAAACTATTGAAAAAGCAAAATTCTCTATGTGCCTTGAGTGGTCCTTTTGACTTTGTGCTACTCTTGGGTGATGTACTCAGCACTGCAAAAGTGCCTGATGACTTACTAGCTGTCACTACTCCTACATTTTTCACCGAGGGTATAAATCTTTTATGCAAAGGTCTAGAGGGCCAGCGAGTCCAAGAGAACATCAACTTCCTTGGAAAGATTGGTCTCCATACTTTTCCAAACGGTATAAGGTTGGGATATGTGACTGGAGATTTAGCAAAGATCACTGCAAGCCAGATCGATGAAGTATTCAATGGACAGACTGTTGATATATTGATAACATACCATTGGCCCTCGGCCATTTCATCGGAATTGAAGCTCACCTTATTTGGGAGCAGTAAGGTTGATACAGTAGTAAAATTGACCAAGCCTAGATATCACTTTGCATGTGGTTCAGAAAATGGTAATTTCTACGAAAGAAGCCCCATTTTCTGGAGCGAAGAACGAAGAATTACAAGGTTCATCAGTCTTGGGCAGTATGGGACTAAAGACCGATTCCACTATGCCTTTAATTTGCCTTTGGAGAGTGCTAAAGACTTAGAGAAATTCCAACTAGTTGATGACAACCCTTTTTTGAAGAAAAAAGAGCCAGCCGTGGTGGAGCAACAACCTTTGAAAAGGTTACTGGAGAATGAGGATTCTGGATTTGAAGATTTCATAGGGGAACCTGTGGTGAATAGGAAGAAGGCGAAAATTGCAGTGACCCCGAATCAGTGTTTCTTTTGTTTGTCGAACCCGAAGATTGAAACACACATGATAGTTTCGATCGGTGAGCAGTGTTATATCACAATCGCAAAAGGTCCTCTCACACGGCCTCGTAGGGACTTGATCAGATTTTCAGGTCATGGAATTATCATTCCTGTTATGCATATGCCTACCTTACAAACTGCGAAGGAGACAGAGAAGAAGTCTTTAGTTGCTGAAACAGCAATATATCAGGAGATTAACCATTATAAAGAGTCTATCGTCAAGATGTTCAAACATATAAATGCTGATTTCAATGTTGTATTTTATGAAATTTCGAGACTGAAGTCTGTTCATTTCCACATTCAGTTCGTTCCAATTTTATCCAAGTACTGCAGCAAGTTTGAATCTTCTCTAGATAAGCTGTTGAAAAATAATGAGAAATTCCCAAGAAACTACAGATTTGAATTCAACAGAGTTGACGAAGGGGAGTTGCTGGAATTTCAAGATTCATCTGATTACATGTTGATTTCAGTTTGGGACTCGCCGAAAACGAAAGCTGACTACCTATGTGTCATCAAAGATGAGGAAGGGTTCTCTGTTGATTTGCAATTTCCAAGAAGAATTCTTGCTCACGTTTTGAATGATCATAAAAGAATTTATTGGGATAAGTGTAAACAGCCCAAGCAAAAGGAAACCGAAGAGTGTGAAGACTTCAAGGTCGCATTTAAAGAGTTTGATTTCACATTGCAATAGTGCAATACAAAATAACAGGAACTTGTGTACCATAGAATAAATGTTTATTTTTTTGCTATTTATGGTGCATCTGTACATTCCCAGTCCGTAGGATCATAAGAGTCTGGATGTGATATAACATCGATGTCCTCTTGGGAAATATCGAAACTATAGACGTCCAAATTTGTTGCTAATCTCGATATAGTCTTTGTCTTTGGTAACGGAACATGACCCTGCTGCAATGACCATCTTAACAAGATCTGTCCGTTGGTAACGCCATACTTTTCAGCTATCTTAGTGACGTCTGGATCGTTGATTCTTCCACCGTGTGCCAATGGAGCGTATGCCTCGACGACAAGACCTTTAGAAACGCAGTAGTCTGACAAGCTCTTTCTCATTAACCATGGTGAGATCTCAATTTGGTTAATAGATGGCTTGTGCTTTAAACCATCCCACTCTAACAACTGGTCGATATGTTTTTCACCATAGTTTGAGACACCGATGGTCTTGACTAATCCCTCGTCAACAGCCTCTTGCATCGCCTTCCAAGTCTCCAACCTATCCTTTGGTCCACAGAGTGGAGAATGGATCAACAAAACGTCAATGTATCCTAATCCTTCAACTCTATCCAAGCATCTTTTGATTGCGGTCTTTGCCTTTGAGTAACCGCACTCAGAATTCCATAACTTGGTCTGATAGATGAGTTCTTCTCTCTTGTTCAGCGGGTCTTCCTTTAGCCATTTGACAATCCCATCCCCACATTCTTTCTCGTTACCATACAAGACTGCACAGTCAATTAACCTATACCCAGTTTTCAACGCATTGTAAACCACGTCGGCCGTACTCAGTTTTGGTATATCCCAGGTTCCAAGTGCAATCGTTGGTAGCTTATAGCCGGAAGCCAATTTGTAATACTTTTGGACAGTCATATTTGCAAAATGTCTAGTCAATTGATGTTGAAGACCAGAGATTTCAAATGATGGGATGAAATTCAATTAAGTAGGCCGATGAGTTTAACTTGCGATTTACTTATCGCACTCTATCTCTAAACAGTCGTGGCCTTGCTCAAACTCGCTCGATTTACATTTCTGTCGCAAATATACCCAATCAGGAAGTCACAATGTATTTTTCCGAAAACGGTAACTTGTAAACAAAACGGTACGCTTCTTTTATTTTTTTGTTTTATCGTTTTTGATTTCATTTACAAACAGGAAATTCTTGCTACTGAAATTGTAATTCCTGTCAAAACAACTACATCGATATCATTCGATTATAATCAGTACTTTTATCAATCACAAGACCTGCGATCACCTGAACTTACAATGAATTTTTTCAGATCTTCGAAGCAGTTTCAATCTGAAGATGTTGAAAACTTGAGCAGAGAGATGGAATCTATTGAGATTACCAAAGACTACACACCAACCTCATCACCTGCCAAGTCATTTACAGAGAGATTCACCTTTGAGCCGTCACCAAACTCCAAGAGGAATAGTCAATTAGACCCATACTATCAACAACCGATGAGACCTATTGAAAGGATCAATTTGAACAAAGAGAACACGCCAATGAAAATATCATCACAGCCTTCTTCTCCAACTAGACAATCAAGACTAAATAGAGATTTTTATCTGAAAGCGCACAAGCCAAGCACAAAAAGGTTGGTGACCGTCGCACAAATGTACTTTTTGGATTACTATTGTGATTACTTTGACTACATCATTAATAGAAGAAATCGTTGCGACCAAGTTGAACAAAATTTGTCCAGATTACCTGATCCTCAGCAGATTTTGATGAACTGGAAGACTTATACAGGAAGAGAGCGTGCTCTTTTGAGAAAGAGAAGAATAAAGCCACGTAACAATGATTTTGATGTAATTACCCAAGTTGGTCAAGGTGGATATGGTCAAGTTTACTTAGCAAGAAAGAAAGATACCAGGGAAATTGTTGCCCTTAAGGTTTTGAGTAAAAAGCTTTTGTTGAGATTGGATGAAACAAAGCACGTTCTTACAGAGAGAGATATATTGACTCATACAAGAAGTGAATGGTTAACTAAGTTGTTGTACGCGTTCCAGAATAGCGAGAGTCTTTTCTTAGCTATGGAGTTTGTCCCAGGTGGAGATTACAGGACCTTACTATTCAGCACTGGTGTATTGATTCCTCCACACGCGAGATTCTACGCAAGTGAAATGTTTGCTGCTGTAAACGCTTTGCATGAATTGGGTTATACACACAGAGATTTAAAACCCGAAAACTTTTTAATTGATAACAGAGGTCACATCAAATTGACTGATTTTGGACTAGCTGCAGGTAGTGTGTCGACAGAGAGGATCGAGAGTATGAAGATAAGATTGAATCAAGTTAAGGATTTGGAATACAAACCAAAAGAAAGAACTGTTCTTGAAAGGCAACAGTTGTATAGGAACTTGAGACAGAAGGATCCTCAATTGGCAAATTCAGTTGTTGGATCACCGGACTATATGGCATTAGAAGTTGTCGAGGGAAGGCCATACGATTACACTATTGATTATTGGGCTTTGGGTTGTATGTTATTTGAAACTTTATCTGGTTACACACCGTTCAGTGGTGCTTCCACTGATGAAACTTATCATAACTTAAAAAGATGGAAGGAAACTTTGAAACGTCCTCGATATGAGGATGGACGTTACGTTTTCAGTGACCGTACTTGGAATTTCATTACCAAGTTGATTGCCTCACCTACATCGAGGTACAGATCATTTAAACAAATCACATCTGCCCCGTATTTCTCCGAAGTTGACTTTGATCATCTCAAGGAGCGCTCTCCTCCATTTGTTCCACAGTTGGATAATGAAGAAGACGCTGGTTATTTCGATGACTTCAACAATGAAGAAAATTTAGAGCGTTACAAGGATGTCTTGAAAAAAAAAGAGAACGATGAGAAAATGGCAAGTATGACCAGTGGTGGAAAGGGTAACAACTTTGTCGGTTTTACCTTCAAGCATAGAGCAAATCCAAACAACAATACCAGTAACATATTGACACCGATCATCAATTTCAATGATGAAAACTCAAATGATCAACATAGGATGTTTTCCATCAACAGAAACAGAGATGAGCCTTTTGGAACATTATACTGATCAAATTAGGCTATCTGGTGTGGTGAAAGGAATTTTTGTTGGCCTCAATTTGAATTAGTTGAGTTTGTTAGTTTTTCAGCTTGGTTGTGAGTTTTTTTTATATTTTATATTGGGCAGTGGGGTAACTGCATAGTTTTCTGATTGGTCAGAGTTTGAGATTGTCAAAATCTGCGTATATAGTAGATTGAACTGGCCCTAGGTAGTCTCGTCTCGTTTGAATCAACGCATATTATTTACCTACTATGAACTTCTGGCTCGTCCAGATTTACAAGAAACCATTTCGACAAATCAATACAAGGGAGAGAAAGCGGTAGAAATTGGTGAGCTAGGAGATAAGTGCTGTTAACCAGTCATAACGGTTGAGCTATAGGCGAAAATGAAGATCTCTTCATCACCGATGACTTGTACTGCTGATTAACATTGAGATACAAGGTAAGTAGCACATTAAAAGCCCTTGATCAACAGTCGACATGTAGTATGTGACGGCACTATAACGGAACCGATGGCAGTGACAACTTATTTATTTATGCATAACAAACCTGTGGCACTGGGAAAATTTCATTTGGTGGTTCCTTTTGATCTCGTTTTGATTCTGGCCAATAGCTATTTTTTATCGTGTGCCTGTACGAAAAACTTTTATCTTTTCCATCTGTAACTTCATGTGACACAAAAAAAAAAAAACGTTTGCAGTACTATAATTAATACCTAGGGCAGTCGAGCCCAAATTCGCAACAATCATCAAATCAGTATGACTACTTTTATCCGGAACCGGAATGGGAATTTGGTAGGGATTGATTTATCGTAATACAGGCAAGAGAACGAGGGATGAAAGTGGAATACCAAGCAAGAATTAACTATTTCGCTAACAGAGCAAATGTCGTAGCATTTGCAGTACTTTTTGTCAAAACAAAAAAAAATTTGTCAGTGCCGTTTTTCTTAGTACCTTTTTTAGTTTTATAGTTAGTCAACTTTTTTGCCTTAATCTCTTGCCTTAGTCATCCTCGGCCAAGACATCAGAGGCTTAGAAAAAGGTAGATAAAAATCTTGAATGCGAATCCTACAGTGGAGATGGAAATACGAGAGAAGGAAACAAGCATACGATTCTGGTTGAGGTCATTAAGTAACTGATTCGGTACCAGTTAACTGAAGATCACGTTTATAATCCATGCGAAGAATTTCGAGACTATTTTTTTTCGCCCTTTTGCGATGAAAAGATAAAAATGATTTTCATATCGATTCAATCAGTTGCATGAAAAATTAAAACAGTTTAAAAATATTTTCGAATTCGGAGGCTTAATTTAAATGTAAAAAGCGGAAAAAATCAGTGACGAACATATACTACATGTTAGAGCACACGCCAAAGCAGAGCCACAAGCTCGTTATAGGTTCTTGCAGTAGCTTGTTGTCTGCTATTGCCCTGTCTAAATATCAAAAGGTTCCTAGTCTACACACAACCTAATAACTGATAGTGGAAGCTTCGAGAGTCAACCTCGCAGAAGGCAAATTTTTTCATGCCTGTTCTGTTATAGTGATTGATTTCAGCGTTAAAATAGTTGTTTTAGATTGTTCAACTGTCGCGACAGTAGCCTAAGTACCACGAATTGTAAGAGGTGCATAAACTATTGTTATGTATGCCACAAAAACTGGACTCTCAGGAGTTTCGCAAATCATTTTAGACTTGCATGATCGGATAACAAACTATGAAGCAGTTTTCAAATGAATCGCCCAACTCTTCATAACCTAATTACAGCACTTTGCATATACAAGATTCAGAGACAGGGAAATGTTCAAAACTGAGTGAAGTTTTTTCAAGTTCCCTCCATGAGTCGAAACATTGTTCCATTTGGATTTGGAAGGTATAAAAGGAAGTGGTGTCCCTCCTAAGGATTCATTCATCATTGAATTGTTCACACAAACATATTAGAATAGCTGCATTTTCACAGAAAGGATTTTGTTTAACATGGTCTCATTGAAAAAGCTTTTGGTTCTGTCTGCGCTGGCGGTAGGGGTGGTCGCTGAAATTGACGTCCCATTCTATACCCATGACGAGTTAGCGCTTACCGCTGGACTCGCTTTGGTTGGCAAAACTGCTACCTTTTGTCCAAGCACAGGCAAGAAGTCTAAAAGGTCCACGCTCACTTACAAATGTCTTTGCAAAAACAAAGAGGCATTGGGTACCATGGCAGAATATTATATACAAATAGGTAACAAGACTTCTCAAGTGGAGTATTTCTTGAATGCTTGCCAAATTGAAGCCAACGTCTCATTGTCTTTGGAGAAATTTTACTCTACTTACGAGAATGCAACAAATTACTTCATCGACCCAACTTCTGATGGGTTCAACTCATCCACAGTCACATACAATCCTGTCACGTTGAAGACCACAAAATCAATTATGTATTACAGAACATATATTGGTAGATTTATCAACTTCAATACCTCGAACTACTTCAGCACCATTTTAATTTCATACTGGGGACTAGTGATGTTAGTCGCTGCAGTGTGTAACTGGGCAGTATACTTTTTTCCAGCAATCAACAACAACCCCGTCTCCAGAAAATTGAGGCAATACTTGTTGTTACCAGCCGTTCACCGTGTCCATGCCTCTGATGCTAAATTTCTCAAAATTTTCCACTTTTTAATTCCAAGCAGATTGGATACTGTCTTGATCGGAATTTGGGTAGCAATCTGTATCGCATCACAAACTTCTCGTTATGAAATGGTATTTCCAAATGCTAGTTGGACTTCTAGGGAAGCCATGACTGGTCGTTTGATTGCTGACAGATCAGGTATCACCTCACTATACGTCTTTCCCTTGTTGATATTGTTTGCGGGCCGTAACAATTTCTTGCAGTTTTTCACCCGTTGGAAATATTCAAGAATGCTAGCAATTCACAGATGGGTTGCAAGACTAACAGTTATTTTTGTTTTCATTCACACAGTCTCCATGAGCGCTTCAGGTGTGGCCCTTGGAAAATTCGGGTCACGTAACAGTCAAGACTATGTTATATGGGGTTGGGTTGCCATCGTTTGTGGTGTAATCATCTTGATCCAAGGCACTTTGTACTTGAGAAGGAAAAGTTACGAAGCTTTTTACATTCTTCACATCTTGATGGCCGTTTTCTTCACTGCTGGTGGTTACAGACATACAGATCACGAAGGTTACGGAGCTTGGTACTATGCTGCCTGTGCGATTTGGGCTTTCGATAGATTTGTCAGAGTAGTTCGCTTGTGTATTTTTGGATTCAGAAAAGCTACAGTTGAATTGAGAGCGGACGAAACGTTGAAAGTGACAATCCCAAGACCAGCACACTGGAAGCCATTACCAGGTCAACATGCTTTTATTCATTTTCTTAGGCCATCATGTTTCTGGCAATCTCACCCTTTCACTTTGGTCGATTCAGTTGTTGAAGAAAACACGATCCATTTCTACGTCAAGATCAAAGGCGGTGCCACTCACGGTTTATACAAATACCTTGTTAACCAACCAAAGTTGACAGCTCAAATCAGGGTTTCTGTTGAAGGTCCATATGGATCAACATTGCCAGTCAGAAGGTTTGACAATATTCTTTTTATTTCCGGTGGTAACGGTATCCCGGGCTTGTTTTCTGAAGCTATGGACTTGTTGAAAAGAGATAACGCTAAACATTCCGTCAAGTTTTACTGGGTTATCAGACACTGGAAATCATTGGATTGGTTTGCTCAAGAGTTGAAACATTTTGAAAACACTAAAGTCACCCCAGTTGTATACGTCACAAATCCATCTGAGCTTTCCGGAATACAAATGGACCACTTCTCAGGATCATCAGAATCAGAAAGTCATTCAGAGTCAGAAGAAAAGAAAGACTCTATTGAAGTCACTGAGAAGACACCCTATGAAGTCGACCCTATTCAACTGATTAAAAGGGCCTTGCCGCATGTTCAATTTGAAGAAGGTAGACCAAATGTGGAAGAAATTGTTAAGCAATCTATTTTCGAAGCCAACGGATCATTAGCCGTCGTCGCCTGTGCTCATCCATCTATGGTCGATGAAACGAGGGCTGCTGTTACTCATAACATGTCTTCTACGAAACATCTCGTTGACTTTTTTGATCAACTTCAAATATGGTGATTTGCTTTAACCCCTAACTGTCAGGGGCACTGTAATTGATTTTCTATATTTACTATATAGAATGAGTTTAACGTATATCTATATTCTCGTCATTTGTTTTGCATCTACTCTATCAGTTCGATCGTATTTAGAAACTTCTAAAATATATATAATTAATCTTCAAAGTTTAAGTGAGCAGAAGGTGAGGGCTAAATTGTTGACTAATCAAATAGTAAGAGTCAGCATGTAAATCGCACTGAAGAACATCTGTAGTGAGAGTCCTGGAGGTAAATTTAGAGCTTGTTTCTTGTTTCTTGCATAGGGATTCCTAGGGTTTGATTTTTGTCAGTTTAGGGGCGGCCAAAAGTGAATCTGCAAGTTGATCTAAGCTCAAGATCGAGAAGTGTCGCTTGAAGGGAATCAGATCAGAAGATGTGAAATGGGGGATTTTCCTCGGGAAATTCAGCTGATCTAATTTTGAAAGCAATTCGTGAAGGATAAGAGACATACGGCGATTCACTCAATGGAGCTCATCACTCTGTTTCCTCGAGATTGATACTGTTTCTCTTTCCTCTGTTGTGTAGTTGACTGATAATTTTTTCCCTTCTCCAAGCTCAACAAATTTTTTCAATTAACCGCGAAAAACACAGAAAAAAATCACCAGAATCATTTTTTTAAAATTTCGTTTGTCGGTGAATTTACATAGACCTTCTGAACGTTCATAATCATCGAATTGAATACACAGATACAATGTCAGTAGAAGATTTAAAGTCGCTAGTCAACAAGTTAGAAGATAGAGTTCACTCTTTAGAAACTAAAGCTGGATTGGTCCCAGAATTACCACCAGCCATTAGAATGGTTTTGATTGGTCCACCAGGTGCTGGTAAGGGTACTCAAGCACCAAACTTGAAAGAAAGATTCTGTGCTTGTCATTTGGCCACCGGTGATATGTTGAGATCTCAAGTTGCCGCCAAATCTGCTTTAGGTGTTGAAGCCAAGAAAATCATGGACCAAGGTGGATTGGTTAGTGACGAAATCATGATCAACATGATCAAGAACGAATTGGATAACAACAAAGAATGTAAGAACGGTTTCATTTTGGATGGTTTCCCAAGAACCATTCCACAAGCCGAGAAGTTGGATGAGATGTTGGCCACCAGTAAAAAACCTTTACAAAGAGCCATTGAATTGAAGATTGATGATGAATTATTAGTCTCAAGAATCACCGGTAGATTGGTTCACCCAGCCTCAGGTAGATCGTACCACAAGTTATACAATCCACCAAAGACTGAAATGAAAGATGATATCACCGGGGAACCGTTGATTCAAAGATCAGATGATAACGTTGATGCTTTGAAGAAGAGATTAGTGACCTACCACGATCAAACCGAGCCAATTGTTCATTACTACCAAAAAACTGGTATCTGGTCAGGTGTTGATGCTGCTCAAAGCCCAAAGACTGTCTGGGGCGATATTTTGAAATGTTTGGGTCAATCCGAAACCCCATCATTCCTTAAGAAATAAATTTAGGTGAGTTTGGCTGTACTTTTAGAGAAGTATCATTTTAATCTAGAAGCTAATACAAGGAGATCGAGGATGTTGTACATACGAAATATGAATGGAGAGTTGATATGTCCTTATATTGTTTATCTAGCTCAATCAATTTGAATCATTATATGACATGCGTAAATTTTTATGATTTTTTTGTCTCCCTTTAAAGCGAAATTAACTGAGTGCGAATCTAAAACACATCTTCTTATTCATACACTCATTTCTATATACAAGATCGAATTGAAAAACTAACCAAAGTCAACAATAAATCCCCCTAATTCAAGTATCTGTCGAAAGCTGGGATTAAAGTCTGGGCTAAGGCGAAAGAGAAAACCAATTTTGGACCCGCTGTTAATAACTTTGGTGTTAAACCTTTGAAGAATGATGAGATACCTTCATTTTTCAGCATGTTTTTCAAAATTGTAATACCAGCTTCTGGGTTTTCAAAATTTCTGTTTTGAATTCTTGTCTTGATAACATCCAATGGAGCACTGACAATCAAGGAAGCTGAAGCACCGAAAATTGAGGCGACGAAATTTTGGGACCAGGTAGCTTGTGAGTAATCTTTTAAACCAAAGATGTATTCTTTGGCAAAAGCGTTACCTCCAAACAAAGAGAAGGAGCCTGGAGCATTTCTGGCAGCAGTCCAACCCCAACCTCTGTATAATCCAAAACCCTCATCTTGGATGATCTTCAAGAAACCTCTACCTTTGAAAGCCTCTGGGTTTGTTTGTCTTTTGATTTTCAAAACATCCAATGGCAACAAGACAATTTCTCCAATACCGATTAATGAACCCGCAGTTGCGGACATCAACAGTTTTCCGTTCTTGGCCCCAAACAGACCTTCGAAGTCTGATTTGAAATTCTTGTTCAAGAATTCATTAGCGAATGGTTGACCACCATATTTGTAAACTCTTTGTAAAATCTTGTAACAAGCTGCATAACCCAAACCAGGGAACAAAGAACCCAATCTCTTACCCAAGGTGTCGCTGGCATGGTCTCTGAAGATAACCTTGTTGAATTCGCTCAATGAGGTAACTTTTGTGTGGTTACTCATCAATCTTTTGGAGATAGTATCAACTGGATGGAAGACACTGATCTCGCAAATACCTGCTGAAGCAGATCCCAGTACACGGGCAATACCTGACTGCTTTCTGTCTGAATGAGACATTTGAAAGTTGATGAATTAGATGGGTTGGGGAAGTATGAGGAATGAATCACACTCACTTTAAATTGAGGAAGATGAAAATTTTTTGATAAAAAAACAGCGGTTGAAGACCGCGTTGCCTATTATGGACTAGTTGGCTCAAGACACACGCATTGTCTGATTTCACTAAGGAAGGAGAAAAAAAAAATCAGTATAACAAAGGCAAAATGTGAGATCTTACAAAGCACACACCCATATTCCTATATACCAAATGGCTGAAGAAGGAGACAAGAGGAAACAGGTTGGTGAAGACTACTACCAGAATTTACTAGATCTCACTGAAAACTCTCGACCAATAATAACCAGCTTGACAGAATTAGCGAATGAAAATGTGATATATGCTGACCAAATAACAAAGTCCATTGAGCTTCGATTGAAGAATTGTTTACCTCAGTACAAGTTGTTCTCTTTGTATTTATTGGATTCTATATGCAAGAACATAGGAAATCCGTATAATGTGCTATTTGGCTCAAGATTATATACCATTTTCACCTCGGTGTATAGTGTAGTGTCTGACTCGATAAGAAACAAGATGATCAACTTATTCAAGACATGGAAGAATGGGAGAACAATGACAGGATTACCTTTGTTCCAGGTTGATCAGATTGATAAAATCGAACTGTTTTTGATAAAGGCAACATCGGGGAATAAGATAGATAAAGGTTTCTTAATAAAAGATTGTCAAGAACTATTGACATTAATAGAGAAAAGAAAGAAGATTGATTTTGCCAATCAATCAAAGATCGAAAATAAGATTAATGCATTGAATGACCTTTTGAACATCTTGAAAGGAACGAATCCAAGTCAGGATGAGTTAAAGTTCATAATGGAGCATTTCAAAAACGTACGGTTGGAGGAGCTGCAAATCTTACAAAAGCTTGAATACGAAGTTAAAAGACAACAAGAGTTACAGCTTCATCAGGAGCAACAAAGGCTCAGAGAGCTAGAGCAGCAACATCAACAACAGCAACAACATACAAGAGCCTCACACGGGCAGTCACTTCAAGAGCCAAAAAAAGAAATCAATTTGGGTTTCAATTTGAGTGCTTTGAGCAGTTTCCTTCAACCTAAGCTGCAACCCAAAAAGAGTCTGGGAGAGTTATTGGACTTGATTTCGAAAGAAAACTTAAAAGTACTACATAGCTCCGCCAATACTTCACCGGATCTCTTAAAGTTCATATTGAATAGCATCACTATTGAGACCAAAAGCATAGAAGATATATTATCAAGTTATACAAAGATTGATGAAAACTTCATTAACAATAACGTTCCATCAACAGATGATCTAACGAGCATTTATGGGATCAAAAAATTCAAATGTTCAGTCTGTGGAAAGAGGTTCTTGACACAGAAGGATATAAGCCCTCATTTAGATTGGCATTTTAGAAACAATAAAAATTTGAAGATAACTTCTTCAAAGACAATTCAGTCCAGAAATTACTACATTGGCGATGCGTCTTTCATTCTGTTCAAAGAAGAGGAAATTGTTGGCTATGGCGGTGGCAGCGGAGATCTCTCCAAGCCAAAGGAGCTGGATGCTGCAAGTGCAAAAATCGCCCTCGAAGAAAACAAAAGACATTATGTCATTATCAAAACTGATAACATGGCAACCAAGTGCAGCATTTGTAAGGAGGTAATCCACGGTATGTACGACGATGATATTAATGACTGGATATGGGATAATTGTATCGAGATCAAGCAGAGAAATTTCACAAAAATTTACCATTGGACGTGTTATAAAGAGAGTTCACAACAGGCTGACGCAAGTGTACCCAATACTGCTTCCACCAAAAACCTGTTAGGGTTTGATTTGAATTTGTTGAAGGATCTTGTTAACCTGAATCCGATCAAAAAAGAGTAATTTTACAAATAGAGTTAAAAGTCGTGTATTAGAGCTCATCGCAAGTGTGCATGTGCAAAGGAAATGGTTTTTAGCGGAAGGAACAAACAAAATAAAAAAAATGTCTCACACACTATAGTTTTTCCACTGTTTCTTGAGGTGAAATTTCATCTTTTATATGTCAAAAAAACTTATTGTAAAGATACTTTTGACTTGCTATTGATATAAATTATGATGTATAGCTTCTAATTTTAAAATCCGTAAGCCGTCAATTGTTTAGTACATTTCATTCAAACCTTTCCTTAGTTCCACTATAATTTATCTTCCGGTACCAGTGAAATTCTCGTTTCAAATTCGTTTACTCGGAGGGGAGAAAAACAAAATCAAGGGAAAAAAACACAAAAATTTGATATACTGCAAAAATCATCTTCACCTACCAACACCAAGCATAGATTTTCCAGGCTCTCTACACCCTTGTGATTTACAACAATTTTCAAAATGCCATTCGGCTTTGGCTCTTCAAGAAAAAGAAGAACCTTTTCAGTATGTATCCAGAAAAATGATCATCTTGCTCTGTTATTAGAGATGAGCTTAGTCCCCATCGGCCCGCATTCAGTAAACTAACGATTATGTATTTAGAATTCTTATCAGCTTCCACCGACGCAACAGTCTGCTACTGCCCAAAAATATGCCCAATCAGCAGCAAATCATGCAACAGACACACCTGGACTTGGAAGATCAGCTTCGATGAATACATTATCAGGTCAAGCGGCTGCCACAGCTTTGAGAAATCGTTACTCCAGTCTGGATCTTCCTGCAGCTGTTTCAAGGTCCAACTCACTCTCTAGTAGAAGTTTCAGACCACTGCCACAACAACAGAGGTCCAATTCATTGTCCATGCTGAGTCAGCGATACTCTCAACAACATTTTCAACAACCACAGTATCAACAACAGCAACAGTATAGAGAAGCGAAATCGCACTCTAGAACAAACTCTTTGAATTCAAGCTCGTTGAGACCGAGGAAAGCAGCAGGCTCTGAACTCGCTTCTACGACGGTAACGACAAGACCAGGCAAGGACCCCAATACAATGGCGAGAATAACGAGGGAGCTAACCTACGATGGCCATACCAAATCTCTTACGAAGGAACTTATAACAAAAATGGGGTCATTTGAAGTTGTCAAAACAACCACTATCAAACCACCATCACATGACTTTGTCAAACCACCTTCGGCTCCCTCTGCGCTTTACGCAGGGAGTTTGTTGAGTGCCGGTGACTCAGAATTAGATAATATTGCTGAAGAGTTTGACATTGACTTCTATATAGGTGAAAAAGATGTTCTCCGAGAAGAAGAAGAAGAAGAAGAAGAAGAAGAACAAGAACAAGGGGGAGAATCAGTGCAGGAGAAAGTGTTCGTCCCTGAAACAAAAACTCCAAGAGGTCACGCGTACAGACAATTAACGCAAAACAATGTACGAGGTTTGGAAAGCAACAATAACACACACAGAATCTTATCGAGCACAAGAGCATCACCCTCCATGGAGTCCTCAGAGCAATTTACAAAGCCAGTAAAACCTAGAAGGAAGAGGCTAACTACCAACAATGATGCTGATGATGGATCAGACTCTGGCAATTCACTATACTCTGATGCCTATGAGTTGTTACCTTCTGCATCTCAAGGTAAAAATCCTAGAAAATCCATCATCAAAAATGGTGGAGATTTGGATTCACCAACTACCTCAAGCATCATGTCAGCTCAAAAACCAGCTTTACAAGGACCCAGAAGAGATTCCATTACCTCATCCACAAGAAAATCAGTCAGGATAGATGCGCCACCTGAAACACCCAAATCCTATTCTCCTCGTGTCGCACAAGAAGAGTTTGGAAGGTCATACAGAGATCAACCACTGAAGCAAGAGCTCACTCAAGAACAAATTTATTTGAGAGCTTTGGAAGTTGCAAGACAGAAAGTGTATGGTGATAGGGTGCCACCCCAAGAAGAAGAAGATCAAGGGTATCACAGTGATTCTTCTTTCAAAAGGGAATATTCAAGAGATCCCGTACAAGAGCACAGGTTTACACTTCGACCAAGTGGTGAAGCAAAACCAGTACAAGGTGCAAGAACCATGTCCTTGAATTCTGCTAACAACTATTACAGGAACCATGATAACAACAATGGAAGAACAATGTCGATGACATCTGCAAATTCGCACTTGTCACAGAAGCCCACTGATGGTTTAAGATTTAGGAACCACTCACTCAGGGCACAACAAAATCTGGTCACAGCACAACCAGAAGAGAAAAAACACCGTTTTAGTACGTTAATTCATAGGTCTCCAAGCACGACCAATGTAGCTGAAGGTAAGGTGGATAAGAAACTTGACAAGAAAAACAGGAAGGAAAACTTGAAGTTGCTAGAGCAGCAGAGGAAGGAAGCGGTTGCTTTAGCTTCTCATAAAGTTATCGTTGGGCCGGACCAAGAACAATTACAATCCCCACCGCAATTTGCAGCTAATTCTCCACAGCGCTCAACAGATTCCAAGGGGTCGTCGAGATTTTCAATCTTTCAGAAAAAGCCTAAGAAGGGTATTGTATCCCCCGAAAACCAGGAATATAATTCGCAACAGAGAGCTCCTCAATTTTCTGGATTTGAGCACCATATTGATCCATCTAGTGTAACAGCGCCATCGCAGATCAATCAAGCAGTCAAAGACACGCTACGGGAAGATACCGAGGTCAGCAGAGTCAAAAAAAGCGAGTTCAAACAAGCATCTAATTCAGATTCAAAGACAAATGGCAATGCTACAAATTCTCACCAGCTAAGGCAAGTTGGATATACAAGTGAGCCTGTCAATAATCAGGCTTATCAAATCAGCGAAGAAGCATTGAAACTCAAAGAACCTCAGGACTTGAACTTTCCAGCTCAAAGCGATGTTCCTACTCAAATAATCACGCAAGACGAGAATCTAGATCAGAGTGAGGCTCTTGATAAAACTAGAAGAAATCATCAAATTCAAAGTACAAACGAGACGCAAAATTTGGATCAAACCTTGGATCAAACTTTGGATCCTAATCAATCCCATGATGTTCATGATGCTCAATTGATCAATCCTGTTCCGAAAACCTCAAACTACTTCCGATCACGGGATGTGAGTAGCTCTCAAGGCGAAACCGATCAATTTATCGATGCACCATTTTTGCCGGTGTTATCCTCCCAGCAAACCCCAACGTTGTCATTGACGCACAATCCAAACGATGAAAATTCGTCGGAGCCGAAGACCGTTGAGGGTGGTGTTGTCGAGAATGGTGAAATCTCAAGGGATTTGCAATATCAGGATTACAACGACATAAATGACCTGGTCACAAAACGTACCACACCTCTGGTAGAGGAGAAGAGACAACCAGCAACTAGTGATGTTTCGAAGAAGAAGAAAATGAAGAACAAAAAGTCGTTTGGTAAAAAGGTGTTGGGATGGTTTGATCTTGATGACTGATTGATTAAATTTTTATGTAGTAATCGACTTCTAACTTTTTGCTTATTTATTAATGAGTTACTTGACGTTTTGGTTAGAATTGTAGAGCCGAGTAATCATGCGTAATCAGCCAGATCAGATCACCACTCTTGAGATCTTCCTTCAAAACCGGTAAATGATCTTAACCAGCTTTGGCTTGAAAAATAATTTGCTGTTGCACAATTATTGCGATCTCATATACTCCGAGACGTTGCGTGCAGTAAGGCTAAAAATAGCTTTGGACCGGAGGCGTTCCTTGGAACCGCAGTCGCTTCCAATAAATAGGATGTGGTGCTCCTGGCATGGAATAAAAGAGGTGAGCAGACTCCTCACATTACTTACGATCTAAGCTCACTCTGAGACAGATTTACAGCCTCAATCAGATTTCGACAACTGCTGTAAGGAAAGGAAGTGAAGGGGAGAGCTTGGCAAGAGCAAAAAAAAAAAGGCGTATAAGATACGCATAGAGTAGAGAAAAAAAATTACCAAAAAAAAGGAACCCGTTTTGAAACGAAACGAAACGAAACGAAACAAAACGTACCAAGACTAGTCAAATCGCAACCCATTTGCTTGTTCAAATATTTGAACGACGAATTTTAATTAATTCTGTTATAACACAGTACACGTCGCAGAATTGCATAAGAATACTGTATCAATGTCTCTGTCAGTGCTCAGTGTGAGCTCTAAAACCAAAAACAGAGTCGGGACCCTTGATAACAATGAGTTTATGCTAAGAGGTTTGTCAGACGATCTCAACGTCCTGAAACACATTAATACACTATACGACCCCACAACAGATGAATATAGCTTGGTAGATCTGGGCCACATGCTCACTCTATTACAACAACCAAAACATGTCAAAGTTTACAAGAAATCTACTAGATCAGGAAAGATGTTTCAGCGCCTATTTTTTGCACAAGAGTTGAAGCCAGAAGTTGGAGAAGGCGCCGCCATTTGGGTGATGAAATTCAGTAAAGATGGGAAATACCTTGCTGTGGGAAGGCAAGATGGTACCATTGTGATATGGAAAGTCATCTCATCTCCATTGTGTAGGTTAGAAGCACAACAGACTAATCAAAGTAACAGAAACAGAGCACCATCAGTTGCGTCGTCATTATCTACAACGACCAAGGGAACATCCTCGATGCAGTCCACTTCTACAAGCTCAGGTGCTAACGATATTGGCCCAGATCGCTCGTTGCTAACTTGTCCAGATGCTTCATATTCAGTGGACAACACGGTTTTCGCTCCAATATTCGAAGAGAAGCCCATTCGTCATTTCAAAGGTCATGCAAATGGGATCATATCCTTAGATTGGTCCAAAAATAACTTCTTGGTCACTGGGTCGATGGATAACACTGCAAAGTTGTGGCATTTGGATAGAGAGGAGGCATTGCAATCATTCCAACATGACGAGTTTGTCACCAGCGTCAACTTCCATCCCAAAGATGATAGGTTTTTCTTGACCGCATGCTTGGATTCTCAAATCAGACTTTGGTCGATATTGGATGGTGAGGTGAGCTTCCGCAGGGAGCTTTCTGGAATGGTCACTGCTGCTACATTCACACCTGATGGTGAAACATGTATTGCCGGAGGGCTCGGTTGGTGCTCTGTCCTCGAGACAAGAGGTTTGGATAAGAAGTTTGATTTTCATATAAAGGGAACAAATAGTTACGAATCTCATGGACCCAAGATTACAGGTATTGAACTGTATGAAGAACCAGATCAAGACAAGATTCATACAAAATTGATAATAACTACAAACGATTCCAGACTAAGAAAATTTAACTTAGATACTCGTACAGTGGAAACAAAATTTAAAGGGCTGGCTAATGATCACTCTCAGATTGTCGCAAGAGTTAGTGAAAACAATGATTTTTTGGTTTCTGGAAGCGAAAATCATTGGTGCTACATATGGAGTTTGTCTACAGAGGGCCACTTAAGTGGCAAAGAGAAAGCTAAGGAAACGTTCAAGAAGTTATTTGCAACTAATAATCAGAAGCACAGTAACCTAAATGATGCTAAACAGCCGGTGGCGACTTACAAAAATAATAATTATTTGGTGTTCCACGCTCATCATACGGATGTGACGGCAGCTGTGTTTGCGCCTACAGCAACTTCTAAATTAACCGAGCTTTCTAATGATCCGCTATACGAATTGTATAACAACTATCAGTTGTGCGTCAAGCAGAAGAAATTTGATACTCAGTTTGACGGTGCAAGTCCACAATTATTGAAAATGGATTCATCAACGTCTTTATCATCCAACTTCCTGCTTCACAAAAACACTTCAGAAGATGAAGTTCATCCCGAATTATCAACCATCATTACCGCTGACAAACATGGGAATATAAGGGTTTTCAGAAGAGACTTTGTTTTTAACATTCGTAAGCTGTTGAGGCATGACCTTCGTTCAAAATTCAAAGGTAAGAGAGCCGACCTTAGTGACAATGGATCTATCATGTCAAGTTTGAAACCACAGTCATCTTTACAAAGAGAGGTGGTCCCATCTTCGACTATACCTACCAAAACTACAGCGATAAACACCGACTCGTTTGTTCCGCTAGGGTTGGGTACGATGAATAGCCATCATGATGCGACAGATAGATATTCTTTATCATCTGATTCATCGCTGGAAATGGGTGTTCGCAGAAGTCGTACCGCGAAGGAGAGGCCACTTCAAGGAGAGGTGGATGGGCGTCACCCAGATATTGGGGATTTAAACATTGCAGACTCTAGAGGAAGGCAAAAATAAGGTGTCGAAGTGGAAAACATGTAGATTGGGGCTGGGGTGAGTTTCACGCGCGGGCCGTTTGTCAGTCACCAACTCCGGTACCGAAATTTTTTTCCGTGATGACGAAGAGAAAAAAAATAATTGAAGGATGAAAAATAAAAATAAATAAAAAAAAAAAAAAAAAGTGAAAAAATTGTTAATCTGAAGTGAAGAAAAACAGATATAAGGGAGATACAGAGGACACTGTAAAATACTAAGAATGTCGAGTATCAACCTGAATGAGTTTCTTGAAGTGAAGCCGGTGACACCGCCTCCTATACAAGAGCGTACGTATATGACTTTTATGTTGTGTTCCATGACGCTTTCACTTGATGTTTGTATGGAATTTGTACACAATCAATTATAAGGTTTATAATTAGTTACCCCATAACAAAAATGATCCCAATAACTAACAATTTGACAGTTGGGGTCATAGGATCTGTAACTGCAGCTAGTATGGCAGCTTGTCTTGCTGTCAATTTCACAAATCCAATAGAGTTGGTCAAGACAAGAATGCAATTGCAAGGTGAGATGACGTCAAAAAGTGCCACAAATAGAGTTTACAAGAACCCTTTACAAGCTTTGGTGGTGATAGGTAAGAATGAAGGATGGAGAGGTTTACAGAATGGGCTAGGATGTGCGTACGCGTATCAAGTTGCATTGAACGGTTCCAGATTAGGGCTTTACGAGCCTTTGAGAAAGTCGTTGAATAAAATCTTTGTACCACACGTGGAAGACTCAGCTGCATACCAAAATGTAGCTATCAACGTTACCGCTGGTACGGTATCTGGTGTCACCGGTGCTATATTGGGGTCCCCATTGTATTTGGTCAAGACCAGAATGCAGTCATACTCAAATGCAGTCCAGATCGGACAACAAACCAAATACAACAATATGTTTGACGGATTAGGTCAAATCTTTAGAAAGGAAGGTTTGAAAGGTTGGTTCCGTGGTGTTGACGCAGCAATGTTGAGAACCGGGTCTGCCTCGTCGGTGCAATTGCCGATTTACAACGCTGTCAAATTATACTTGTTGAAACATGAATATATGGAGAATGGCACACCGTTACATTTAGTATCATCTGCATTGTCCGGTATTGGGGTCAGCATCATTTGTAACCCATGGGATGTAATATTGACAAGGATGTACAACCAGACAGGCAACTTGTATAAGGGCCCTGTTGATTGTTTCATGAAGACAATAAGAACTGAAGGTTTGACCGCGTTGTACAAGGGGTTCGTAGCCCAGGCTATGAGAATGGCTCCGCATACAATCTTGTGTTTGACATTTATGGAGCAAACTACAAAGTGGGTCCAATACGGGAAGAGAGAGGTTTTGGGGTGTTCATGAAATTTGATAGATCTTACATAATATTCAATCAGTAATATAGATGAATACATACACTGCTTCAAGTGTATATATACTACATGTCTTCAAATGTTTGTAAACGACTTATATGTGTGTCTATGTGCATATATATACGAGGCGAGTTGGTCCGTAGCTTTCATCTTTTGATTTTATATATAGGATTACCACAGAAGATTCTGAACCAACTCATCACAATTAGCACGAGAAACATCAGTTGAAAGCATTCGCCTAGTCAGAGTTGTTATTTTCGGTGTTGTTGTTGTTGTTGTTGTTGCTGGTTGTGTTGTTGCTGGTTGTGTTGTTGCTGTTAACGTCATTGATAAAATTTGTAGAAGCGTTGAAAGTGAAGTTGGATCTGTTATTCGAAGGTGAAACAGCACCCCTTTCCAAATCAATGTTGTTATTATTGTTGTTGTTGTTGTTGTTGTTGCTGTTGTTGCTGTTGTTGCTCTGAGTTGCAGCCATTGTGGCATTAACTGCATTATGGAACAGTATAGTGCCAAAATTCAAACCACGGTTATTTGTAGGAGCCAAAATCGGAGTTGCATTGTTGCTGTTAATGATGTTGTTGTTGGGGTTGGAGATGTTAATGTTGTTATTGTTACCAGTGTTGCTTATTGGTTGAGGTGTTGTGGCTCTCGTCAATGGAAGTTGGTCATTATTCAACGTCATCTGAGTAGGGGTCATAAACGCGCCCAATGGAGACGTAACTATTGGCAGTTGGTGCAGCCTCATAAATCCGGCGGTAGTTGTAGTATTAACGGAAGAAGTTACACTCTCGTTGTCATCAACCAGTTGGCGCTCAACATCCAGGGCGCCAAACAGGCGTCGATTAGCAGGATCGCCAATCATCAAGCTGTTGGTGGCGTTCGTCATTGTCGCAGCCGAGGTGGATGGTGCACTTGGCGCAGAACTGGATGACGATGTTTGTACACACCAATGTCTATGATATTCCCACAGTGTTGACTGGCATTCTTTGGAACAATATTTGGTTCTCTTACAACGACGACATTTGGCAAATTGACGAGGATACTCTTCCCATCTTCCACAATCAAAGCAAGCACATTGCCTCACTCCTCCTTTGGATTCATCCCTCCTACATGAGTTTCTCATAATTACTCCTGCCCAGTAATGAATTTCCTTACTATGGGACGACTTAACAGTGAATTTCTCTACAAGTGGAAATATGTTCAACACTTGTAATGGCTTGATTGCTGGATCTTGATCTTCGTTCAAATTATCAAAAAAAGGATATCTTGCATAATCCCATCTCGACTTCACATAACTGGATTCCAGTAGGTGATGCTGTATTTTAAAATTTTTGAATTTCAAACTTTCATGCTTCAAATCTTTGTTCAAAATCTTTGTCAATTTCACATAGTTTTTGGCTCTAGTCAAGCGATCTTCAGACTCTAAGTTATCTATCACCGAATTCAATTTGTCAAAATTTGATGATTCGGCGCATATCACCAGCGGAGATTCACTATTTTTGTTCAAAGAAATACTCAAAGGCAATATGAGGTCCTTTGCCAATAATGCTTCCCTATTGTTGTGTGAGTCCTCAGGGTCAGTAGTATTATTATCTGTATCAATAACAATTTCGTCGCAATCCTTCTTGTCATTCTCCACACTTCTTATTTCTTCTAATTCATTGTCGTTATCATTATCATCATTTTCAAGAGCGGGAACCGAGTTGGAAAAGTTACCGTTAAAAGACAAGAGATCCTCCTGCACCGGTGATCTCAAGGACATGCCACTTATTATACTGGTATCTGACAAGACGGGTTTCAAATATGAATACTTGGAAATGAATGCGAGTAACTGCAATGACCATAGCACATCATCGTCGCGTGGTACCAATATACCACCGACAAAGTTTCTTGGAGCAGTCAAATCAACCAATTGACGGCGATTTTTCTTGAACTTGGCGTACTTACCCTTTGTAGCATCTAAAGTAAAATTCTCCTCATCCACATAATCAATCAATAACTTGTTTGCCGATATATCATCCGACAGGAAATCAGAAGTTAGGTGAACTATGTTATGCATGAGCTCAATCTTCTCCTTCAACTGCTCAATTTGGTCCGGCCAAAAATGAAGCTGCTTACTTCTTCTTTTGTACTGACTTAGTCCATCTATCACATCATCAGATATAGCTGCCGGTGTGGTTGTGGTAGTTCCAGCCGTTGTGGAGGTGGCACCCGATGAACTGGTTGATGCATTTTGATTTGTAGTTTCCACTTCTGAAGATGATGCCTCTATCATGTCGGAATCAACATCATCTCTCGATTCAGTCTGCTGTGGGAAAGGATTATGTGACTCTCCAGTATTATCAGGAAATCTTTCAGCTCCCAAAGCAAGTTGCCGTCCAAAATTCGCAGTGACGCCTCCGTTATTATTCGAATTGAATGTGAGATAATTATCCAACACAGTGGCTATAACCGGTATCATCCCAGCATCAACCACCTTCTTCCGTATTGCCTCTGTTCCTCTGGTACCTACCAATACTAAACATTGGAATGCTAGAGACCATTTCCATGCAACCAATGGGTTCTCGTCCAAATTTTGATTATTATCATCCAATTTGCACTCATACAATATGTCAACCAATCTTTCAAGACCTCCGTCTTTTGATAAAGTTTCCCTAACCTTGCCACTGGATGATGCCAAGAATGTCAAATGGTTCAACGAGTTCACCAAAGGTTTATCTGACGTACAATCAAGAGCCCTTCTGTCGTACAACGTCGTAGAAATAGTGACAGCAGCCCTATTGGATGGAATCGAGCGATAGTTCGAGTCTCTCATTTTTGGCTGTGGATAATATTCAACCAGTGAGCAAAAAATGTGATATATAGGTGTATCTTTTTTGAATTTAAATTTCCCTATTGTTTATTACTAATTGATGAGGGTTCTTCTTTCTATGAATTTGCCCTCTTCCTTGAGATAAGCTACTTTAAAGTAATATGCTGTAATTTATTCTTGCGGAGTATCCAAAACACTTGTAGTAGATGTAGTATGAATAGTGAGTAGTTATTGTTAATGGGTGTGTATGGGTGTGATACAATAGTTCTTCTGATCAAATGACCTTGGTTTCTTCCTTTTCTTGACTTCTTATGGTTTTTTTTTGCTTCCGTTTGGTATAAACAGTTGCAAAAAAAAAAAACACAAAAAATTAAAGTACACAAATTTCGCCATTCGAAGAATTTTGAAATTTTACAGCAGACGTTTTTTTTTTTCAATGAGTGTCACATTGGGGAGGATACCACAACAGACGACAGACAGACAAACAACAACAGCAGCAACAAAGTACGGAATACCAGAATAAAAATTTAGTTTCTAAATGGATACACAGATTTATATACTCTCCATAAAGAAAGAATCAGCATCAAAACTAGACCCAAACTTCTTTACCGTTGTCATCCATGTAGGTGGTCAACTTTACCACATTATCATTCCAGTTGATTAACTTAGATTTCATCACCTGGATTTGATCTTTATTCATGACTCTTGGTTGCACCCAGCTTATCTCTAATTCTTGTTCGACCTGGTTTATGAAACCTTTGATCAAGCCCAAGGATAAACACTTCATAATCAAGTACTCTACTTCATTGATGTCCGATAATAATGTGATCTGGGATTGAATCTCTTTAAATTTCAATACTTTTTTATTTGACGGCTTTGTGAATATGAGCTCGATCAAGGACATGATACAGATTTTCTGTTTCAAAAATGATTTGTGCTCCAAGATCAACTTATTATCAACGACATCGAGTTGCTTAGTAAATCCCGCCAAATCGCCAGAATTCAAAGTCAACAACAATTGTTTTAACCAAGGATAGCTGTCCAATTCCGTAAATATATCATGCATGATTAATTCACCGAAGTTATATATTTTGTCACCCAACAAGGCACTTACACCAATCTCATAGACAATGTTGGATCTCTCCTCCTTTGTTAGATTACCCAATTCCGGAATGCAAGCCAAGTATAACAAGATAGTCTTGTAGTAATTTGTGTAATCCGATTGTACTTTGTAATAGTTGGATAATGTCTTATAAAAACTGGCATTGATCCTATTATCGATGGCATCCAATGCATCAATCTTTTTCTGGATATCGTCGATGATCTTCTTTACTTCATCTAAATTGGCCTCCTCTGTGAGTATCAATTTTGTATTGGCAATTTCACTCGAGACAAATATGGTAGCCTGTGTGATTTCTTGTGTGTTCAACTTTTTGCTGGAATCGGATTCCAGCTCTTTGATGAGTTTGGATTGCAATGTTTGCAAATAGTCCAATCTTTCTTCGACGGCCTTTACTTCTTCTAACGATGCAAGCAAAAACTCAATCAATTTCAATTGACTGATCTTGCTATCGAAATTAGATATGAATCTGTCATACAACTTCAATCTGAATCCCTTGGTTGACTCGTTTCTGTAAAAGTTTTGTTCCAAGACAACCGTCAACTGATACCACAACTTACGTTCGTATAAATCTTCCAATTCATAAAACACACCACTTAATTCCGGATCGACCTCTGATCTCAAGACTGCCAAAACGTTAGGGACATCATTGTCAATATCCATCGCACTCATTTTTATTATCAGCTGTAATATTGTTACCTGACAGTTACTCAAACCTTGTGTTTTCTTAATTATATCCGTGCTTTTTGGTTTTTTTACCTTTTCGCTCGATTTTGTTAGTGGCAAAATGAAAGGTAGTGTGTTACTGTCCAAACAATACAATGGTTTCACAGTCAAAGGGAAACGTAACAGCGGCTACAATTTACAGTCATCATATATAAAGATTTATTCATTGTTGTTATGTAACATCTAGGAATGTGATTTGCTTTCAGATGGTTTTAATCCGTTTTGCTCGAGTCCTTCTTTTTGTTTGGAGCAGGGCTCGTTCTTTCCCACTCGTCAAAACCTTGTTCATCATCCTCGTCATCGTCATCATTCAATTGGAAAATATTAGTGGCATTCTCGCTGTCATTAATTATTTTGGATTTGGCTTGAGTAGGCTTAGCAGAAGGAGCTTCCTGTGCTTCTTCGTCTTCCAACCCAAAATCAATGCTATCATCATCTTCTTCTCCCTTCTGTCTCTTGCTTGGGTCAGCAAATGGATTCTCATCCAGCTCATCGTTACTTTGTAAGTCATCCAATTCAAATTCAGTTCCATATTGCAGAGACCCAATATTGTTGTTGTTTGCTTCTAAATCAGAAGTTGGGAGTTGTTGAGATACCGCTAACATGTATGAGGTGTCAGTTGGTCTCCATATGACCGCAATACCTAAAAACACTATGAAGTACAATGCAGATGGCCAGAAATCCATCAATACTTGATTGAACTTCCAGAATTTCTCAATTGCATTGGTGACAGAATCATTGAAGAATAACAAGGTGGTGATGATTAAGGCAAAGATCATGATCAACAAAGAGCCGAAAATCAACTTGAATAACTTCTTATACATGTTCAACTTGACAACTTGTCTGTTTTCTGTTAAATACTTGACCGTCTTTGACAACGAAGATAAAATCAAGAAGTAAAACACAGCCAAGGTGATAGCAACTGGTATAGTACTCAGTAAACCCAAGTATGAGTCTGTATTTGAAGAGCTTTGGTCAGTCGTTGAGGCCGAAGCATTTGAGTAACTGTTTGACTCCTTAATGTAGTTAACAGAAAGGCAGAAGACACCAAAAATGAAATGAATACCAGCCAAAATTTTGCATCTCGTCATTAGTTTTTTATTCAATTTTGGATAAACGATCCCATATCCCAATGAAATGATCAAAAGTAAAAAGAATGAAAAGGTGACTTTGAACGAGTTCAAGATACTGATGAAAAACAAATAAAACTTAATACCCACCGGTAGTGGGTAACGTTTATTGTTATTTTGCACCTCGTATAAAGACCAAATCAATATGTCTTCTGCTGTTAAAAACACAAAGAAAGCTGCCAAGTATTTTTGCAATAACAACAACTCGGATCTATGTCTGAAGATTTGAAAAAGGTAAATACACAAACTACCCGCATAACAAATAGCCAACAACCCGTAAAGCGGAAGTTTTGGGATCTCTGAGGCAGATAAGCTTCCAAATGCATTTTGAAAGTTCACCAATATTTTGAAATCATTTGAATACGTCGTAGAATCGATCGTGGTCGGAGAGTATGCCGCAACGCAATAATACCCAGTATTCTTGACGTGGTATGTGATATTGTTATCTCCCAACGAATTGAGCTTGGTGGTGATAACTTCGAGTCTTGTTGTATTTCCAGTTACTAAGAATTCATTCCTCTGAGATTTCTTACAGTCTCCATTGTGAATCAAGTAATCGTCACAGACGTATCTGGTTCTGCCACTACTCAATTGCACACCCAAATTGTCAATATCTCTATATTCGAATATCACAATCGAGATGTCTATATCCTTATCGGTGGAGTCTGACTTGTATTCTTTGAAGTCTTTCACATTCAACTTGATGTATGGATCAATTGGTCCGCTCCAATCCTGCTTTGAATACATTCCTGCACAAACCTGACTATCATCGTCGGTGAGAAAGGCCTTGTTGGCACTCACCCATGATACAAGTAAACCAAATGATAGTATTTGCCTGAATATCATACTTATCTGTTAACTTTCCACTGTCCTTTATAATCTGAAATGATTCTTTCGGTCGCGCTGTTCAAACTTTTTATACAATTTTCGCTTCCTCCTTTAGTATTTTGGTTAGCGCCCTGTTTATTCTCCCGACTTCTGTTTTGGGTAATTCCGTGATCTTCGCAGCTCCCAAAAAATACTTCTTACTAAGAAAATCTTTCAAAGTGAAGAGCCATCCCTGAGCTCTCCAATAACGAAAACACAAAGACGATGTTGGCAGCCAAATCAAGATTACTGCGGATTCCGCCGTTCAGATGTGCTTCGACGTACTCATCTGACAAGATGATAAGAAAATACCCAGTTGGGGCAAAAGTTCATGGCTATGAGATAAAACGAGTTTTGCCAGTGCCGGAATTTTCAATGACCGCCGTGGAATTGGCTCATTTAAAGACCGGTGCAAAACACTTGCATGTTGACAGAGATGATAAAAATAACGTCTTCAGCATTTCGTTCAAGACCAATCCACCTGACAAGACGGGCGTCCCGCATATTTTGGAACATACCACATTATGCGGATCCGAAAAATATCCTGTGAGAGATCCATTTTTCAAGATGTTGAATAGGAGCTTGTCCAACTTCATGAATGCTATGACTGGACACGACTACACCTTCTTCCCATTTGCTACAACCAACAAGTCAGATTATGACAATTTGACTGACATATACCTTGACTCAACTTTGAGACCACTCCTTAATGAGTCTGATTTCCAGCAAGAAGGTTGGAGGTTAGAAAATGAAGTTACCGAGGACAAGGAAAGTCCTTTGATCTTCAAAGGGGTTGTTTACAATGAAATGAAGGGCCAAGTATCCAATAGCTCTTATTATTTTTGGATAATGTTTCAAGAGACTGTATACCCTTCTTTGCTCAACTCTGGTGGCGATCCATCGAAGATAACCGATTTACTGTACTGGGATTTACTTGATTTCCATGCACTGAACTATCACCCATCCAATGCTAGGATTTTCACTTATGGCTCTTTCCCATTGGTTTCTGCTCTTCAAAAGTTGGATGAAAAGTTTACCACTTTCGGTAAGCGTGGCTCGAAGAATATCATCAAGAAGCCTATTCCCTTGACTGAGGCTACGACTATCTCTGTTCCTGGACCTGTTGATCCAATGTTACTGGAGGACAAGCAATTCAAGACATCGATCACTTGGTATACTGGTGATCCCAACGATACTTATGAAACTTTTTTGATGAAGATATTGTCTAATTTGTTAATGGATGGACATTCCGCACCTTTGTACCAAAAGCTCATAGAGACTGGTTTTGGTTCTGATTTTTCCGTCAACTCAGGTATGGAGTCGATGACTGCTGTGAACATGTTCACTGTCGGTTTGCAAGGTTTAACAGAAAAAGACTCCAAAAGATTATATGATCTCGTGCAGGAAATCTTGAAAGCATCCTTGGATCAGGGATTCGAAACGAAAAGAATCGATGCTATTCTTCATCAGCTAGAGTTGGGAAAAAAATTGGAAAGCTCTGAATTTGGTATGAATCTCTTATACGCTCTCACGCCACTGTGGGTTAATGATATTGACCCATTCGATATGATGTCTTTCGAAAGCACCCTAAAGAAATTCAGGGCTGACTATGGGGAGAAGGGTGACAGAATCTTTAAAGACTTGATTGAAAAGTACCTCTTGAACAAGCCTTCTCTTTCTTTCACCATGGTACCTAACGGAGACTTCCAAGAGGATTTGAACAAGGAAGAGCTGCTGAGATTACAATTCAAGACGCAAAATTTAACTGAAGATGACAAGCAAGGCTTGTATGATCGTGGATTGGAATTACAGAAAAAACAAAATGAGGCAGAAGATCTTTCAAGTTTGCCTTCGTTGCTGATCGACGATATTCCCTCGAGGGGTGACCTGGCTCATATTGATGTCTCTGATGACAACATGTACACCCGAGTCTCTCCAAAATCTAACGGGTTGACTTACTTCAGGGCCATCAAGAATGTAACCGCATCGGTCCCTCTTGATTTGGTACCTTATCTACCTCTTTTCACTGAGTGTTTATCAAACTTGGGGACACATGAGAAAGAAATGTCTGAGCTTGGTGAAGAAATCAAGTTGACTACAGGGGGCCTATCTGCCTCGGTGAACGTTTCGTCTTCTCCATACAACATAAGTGAGCCAGTCTTGAACTTTTCATTACTGGGGGTTGCTTTGGATCAGAACTTGAGTAAAATGTTTGATTTGTTTAAGCAGTTGTTATTGGGAACAAATTTTGAAAACCAAGCAAAATTGTCAGTGCTCATCAAGTCTTTGAACAGTGATAATTTAAACGGTGTGATAAGCAGTGGTCACAGCTTCGCCAAATCTTACAGCACATCACACTTTAGTAAAAAAGCTGCTTACGATGAGTTATTGAACGGTATCAAGCAAGTTCAGTTCTTGAGCAAGGTGGATAAATGGAATGATGAGGGACTGTTGCTTGAGCATGTAGTTCCTAAGTTGATTAAATTACAAGAGATTTTAATTAACAACAAGGACTTTCGAGTTTTTATCACTTCTGGAAAAGACGTTTCGGCTGACCACCTGCAACAAAGTCAAAAGTTCATATCAGAATTGCCAAACTCTGATTTGCCTCCAATAGAGTCAACTCTTTCGCTTCCCGCGGGCGCTAAGGATTTTAAAACATTCATTAGGCTCCCAACCCAGGTTCAGTTCTCTTCCTTGGCATTGCCTGGTGTATCTTACATCGAGAAGGATGGTGCAAGCTTACAAGTTTTGTCCCAATTATTGACCTTCAAAAAGTTACACAAAGAGATCAGGGAAAAAGGTGGTGCTTATGGGGGTGGTGCAAATTACGATGCCTTGAATGGTATTTTTAATTTTTATTCTTACAGAGACCCAAATCCATTACAGTCCCTCAAACAGTTTGAGTCTTCTGGCAGCTACATCAACCAAACTGTTCAGGATACTACCGACTCTATAGTTGGAATTGATGAGAGCCAAATCACAGGTGAGGCAATCACAAACAAGGATTTAGACCAAGCAAAATTGACTATTTTCCAAAGAGTTGATGCCCCTGTCAGTGTAAGAGAAGAAGGGTTGGCATATTTTATTCATGGAGTAAATGACCAAATGAAGCAACAGAGAAGAGAGGACCTCCTCGATGTGTCTTTAGGTGACATCAAGGATGTCAGTGATAAATATTTGTCAAGCGAAGGCGTAAGAAGCTCCTGCATAATTGGTAGCGGGGATCCTTTTGAGACTGATCAACAGTGGAGCGTTATTGATTTGAAAGAAACTGTTTAATTGTACATAGTAACGAAAATTTAATTATATTCATAGAACATTTATTAGCTATCACAGCTTAAAAACAAAACTTCAACAAATTGAAAAATGCACTATAGCGAAGATAACTGAAAGGGTATCAAAAGCAAAAAGATCAAACATATGATCACAGTCTAATATTTCTTGAAGTCAAGTAATATGGGATGGTATGAGAAAATAAAAAATAAATGAAAACAAACAAGCAAAAGGCAGTCTCTGGGTAGGATGAGAGGAAAATATACAAACAATTGGACGGCGAGAATGGAAAAATAACGAAATGCAAATCAGAGTAACATGCTCATTATAAAGACAAAGAGACCTACCAATGCAGAGCTTGGTGCAGTAAAAACTGCTGCCAGTCCCTCATAAGTAACAAGCTGAGCGGACTGGGTTGCAGCGGCACCAGAAATTGCACCTGAAGATGTTGAGCTTGTCTGGTAATTGAGGAGCGTTGGTGAATTTCCACTTGCTCCACCAATAATAGAAGTGCTGAAAGATTCACCAGTTGGAGTTACTTCAGCCGTTGCAGTTGAGGTTGTCTCAAATGCAACTGTCGTAAGCTTGATGGAAGAATTCTCTGTTACTTCCGAAACAGTACTTGATGAAACCACTGTCTCAAATGTAATGAGACTCCTGGAGCTAGCTTCCACGGCTGCAACACTATGATAGTGGGCACTTGAGGCATCGGTAACGTATGTGTTCAATGTTACTGGAGTACCAGAAGTCGAGTAAGGGTTAATTGGTACGGTTATAGTAGGTGTCTCTGGAGAGGCTAAGGAAACTGCGGAATCAGTTGTACCGGAGATCGTTCTTTCAAATGTGGTTGTTGAAGTTTGACCTGTTGTGGTAGTAGACGTTGTTGTGGTTGACATCACTGTGACCGTTACATCAGAGCCAGCAGTCGCATAAGTAATAATACTAAAAGCACCACTACCAGATGTTGAGTAGGTGTTCACGGTAACATCAGTGGTGGCCGCATTTCCACCTGCTGGTGTTGTAGCTGATGATTCAACCGAACTAGAAGGAACAACCTCATTTGTAGAGGATATACTTGATCCAGTAGTGGTGGTATCACTTGTTGTGATCGAGGTGACCGTTACTGTTACATCAGGGCTTGATGACCCACCCGTTGAATACGTCACCACGCTGAACCCAGAGGATTGGGTAGTTGCTACCCTTTCGGAAGTCGGGATGCTAACTGAGCTTGTAAACACAGATGTGGAAGCCGTGCCAACTGTAAATGATGTTGCAGTAGTATCGCCTGAAGGCAATGATGTAGACAAAGACGAGCTTGTACCAAATGATCCAATAGGTATGGAAGTATAACCTGATGGTCCTGTACCTGATGGGTATGAAACACTGTATGAGCCAATTGGAATTGAACTTGATGGTCCTGTACCTGATGGCCCTGTACCTGATGGTCCGGTACCTGATGGGCCCGTACCTGAAGGGCCCGTACCTGATGGTCCGGTACCTGATGGGCCTGTACCTGATGGGTATGAAACACTGTATGAGCCAATTGGAATTGAACTTGATGGTCCTGTACCTGATGGTCCTGTACCTGAAGGGCCTGTACCTGATGGGCCCGTACCTGAAGGGCCCGTACCTGATGGTCCGGTACCTGATGGGCCTGTACCTGATGGGTATGAAACACTGTATGAGCCAATTGGAATTGAACTTGATGGTCCTGCACCTGATGGTCCTGTACCTGAAGGGCCTGTACCTGATGGTCCCGTACCTGATGGTCCCGTACCTGATGGTCCGGTACCTGATGGGCCTGTACCTGATGGTCCCGTACCTGATGGTCCGGTACCTGATGGGCCTGTACCTGAAGGGCCTGTACCTGATGGTCCGGTACCTGATGGTCCCGTACCTGATGGTCCGGTACCTGATGGGCCTGTACCTGATGGGTATGAAACACTGTATGAGCCAATTGGAATTGAACTTGATGGTCCTGTACCTGATGGTCCCGTACCTGATGGTCCCGTACCTGATGGTCCCGTACCTGATGGGCCTGTACCTGATGGTCCTGTACCTGATGGTCCCGTACCCGATGGGCCTGTACCTGATGGTCCTGTACCTGAAGGGCCTGTACCTGAAGGGTATGAAACACTGTATGAGCCAATTGGAATTGAACTTGATGGTCCTGTACCTGATGGCCCTGTACCTGATGGGCCCGTACCTGAAGGGCCCGTACCTGATGGTCCGGTACCTGATGGTCCTGTACCTGATGGGTATGAAACACTGTATGAGCCAATTGGAATTGAACTTGATGGTCCTGTACCTGATGGCCCTGTACCTGATGGTCCGGTACCTGATGGGCCCGTACCTGAAGGGCCTGTACCTGATGGTCCGGTACCTGATGGGCCTGTACCTGATGGGCCCGTACCTGAAGGGCCTGTACCTGATGGGTATGAAACACTGTATGAGCCAATTGGAATCGAACTTGATGGACCCGATGGGTAAGAACTTGGTCCCGATGGGTACGAGCTTGGTCCTGATGGAATCGAACTAGATGGTCCTGATGGGAAAGAACTTGGTCCTGATGGAATCGAACTAGATGGTCCGGATGGGTAAGAACTTGGTCCTGATGGAATCAAACTCGATGGTCCCGATGGGTAAGAACTTGGTCCTGATGGAATCGAACTAGATGGTCCTGATGGGTATGAACTTGGTCCTGATGGAATCGAACTAGATGGTCCTGATGGGAAAGAACTTGGTCCTGATGGAATCGAACTAGATGGTCCTGATGGGTAAGAACTTGGTCCTGATGGAATCGAACTAGATGGTCCTGATGGGAAGGAACTTGCTCCCGATGGATATGATACACTGTATGAATCAATTGGAATAGAACTAGATGGTCCTGATGGGTAAGAACTTGGTCCTGATGGCATCGAACTAGATGGTCCTGATGGGTAAGAACTTGGTCCAGATGGGTAAGAACTTGGTCCTGATGGAATCGAACTAAATGGTCCTGATGGGTAAGAACTTGGTCCTGATGGGTAAGAACTTGGTCCTGATGGGTAAGAACTTGGTCCTGATGGGTAAGAACTTGGCACAGATGGAATCGAACTAGATGGTCCTGATGGCACATAGCTTGACGATCCAGATGGATACGATACACTGTATGAATCAATTGGAATAGAAGTCGACGATCCAGATGGATAGGAACTTGAGCCTCCTAAGCTGCTGGCGCTAGAAACATAAGTTGTGGATGTTGAAGGGGTAAGTGTCGTACTAATCGTTGATGTCGTACTACATGACGAACTCAAACTAACAGGAACAGAGCTTGATGGTCCCGATGGATAAGAACTTGG
>JAJLSS010000022.1:0-109086 GCA_030567755.1 Nakazawaea pomicola | reverse complement strand
CCATATTAGCCAACTATTGTGCTCAACGAAGTTACCACGTATCATATCAAATCGGGCTTCCTGACGTTGCAATAAAAAAGAGGACTGAACGGAACGTCAAAAAAGATAAAATTGATTAGATGGAAGATTTTTTTGATTCAGATTTGAAAGATAGTACTATAACGAACGACAACAGAATGGGTTTCCAGCGTCGCCCACCATTACAAGAAATACAAGAGGAGTCGAACACTTTGTTATTGCCTCCTCATCACAGTGTTCCAAGGGTGACGATCACCACATCTCCTATTGCAACTTCAAATGAGAATGACATAAATGATAAGTTACCAACATTAACTACACCTCCACAGACCGTGACAAGATCAGTTACCAATAGTGCCCAAAGAGAAGTCATTGATAAGTTGCCTAAGTCCAAGAAATTAAAGAAATCTAAAAGCACAACTTTATTATCACCAGCTTTCTCATCACCACCGCTTTCCAAATTGGAACATCAACCTGGATTACCACCACCTCCAGAATTACCAAAGTTTGTCTCCAGCACTATACCAAAAATAAAAGCAAGTACCAAAAAGGAGAGAACTCAAGAAGATATAGATGAGCTTAATAGTCAGGTGCCACCTCCGGAGCTAATGCCAAGAGTTATTGACACTTCTACAGACTTCACCAAAAAACCGGCTTATTCATACGCCATGTTAATTGGTATGTCTATATTAAGGGCACCAAGCAGGAGACTCACGTTATCACAGATATATAATTGGATCTCCGATACCTTCAGATACTATAAAAAGGGAGATGTTGGATGGCAAAATTCTGTAAGGCATAATTTGTCTTTGAACAAAGCGTTTGTAAAAAGTGCAAAGTCCAAAGATAGAAAGGGTCACTTTTGGCATATTGCTAAAGGTTATGAGTATCAATTTTACCTTGGTAAAGGAGCAAATAGCGCCATTCACCCTCAGATGGCAGGTAAGCTTGAGAGCTTCAAATTGAATACTGAAAAGGAAGAAATAAGACTAACCAAGAGTTACTCAGACTCATCGGTAGAATATCCGGATAATAGTCAAGTGACTTCAGATGAAAAGGAAGAAGGTGATGACGATGAAGAAGATGCCGACGATGATGACGAAGACGATGATGATGAAACTGTACGCATCAATAACATTCAACAGACTCCGCGCTCAAAGATAATCGGCAGACAGTACGATGACTTTACTTCGACGAAGGAGTCATCCAGTGTGTTACAAAGATATGTACTACACAAGAGGTCTGGATCGCATGATGAATTACTGCCTCCGACCAAAAGACACTTGCATCCAATGTCAGCTTCCACAGCCTCCGGCCAACTCCTGACGTCTAACATTCCAAACTTGCAACCTCCATCACCATATTGGGCTGCATCTGCCAGTGGTGACAGAGTCATATTTGGATTATTAAGAACTCCTCCAAAAATGCCACAACAGCAGTCTTCCGCATCCCAAACCACATCACAATCATCAATGTTTGATTCTCCGCTACAGCTACAAAATCATCAAAATCATCCTTCTTCAGTTAATCAGAATAACAGATATCAGCAATTCACATCTTCGTTCAGTTGTACGTCTAACTTTGATTTATCACCAATAAAGACCACAGAAACCGGACCTTTATTGGAACCATTGACTCCTGCTCAAGGCTTATCTTTAGCTGCTGCTGTGAATCATAGCAACAGTAACCAGTTGGCAACACCATCAATCTTGAAGACCCCTTTTAACAAAAACAACTTGGCAACGATGAAAACTCCTGGTTCTTCAGTGATGAAGAAAATTTGGAACTCACCATCGTATCTTGATGATTTTTATACTTCGCCAGTGGTGAATAAGGGAATTCATTTTGAAGAAGAAGAAGTTGTGGTGTCAAGTACAAGGGCATATGGATCTCCTTCTAAACTGAAGAAAGAGAGAAGAAGTTAGATTTTTTGTCATTATTTATTCATTACAGACTATAGCATTAATTTTTTTGATACAATGGGAGAAGGGTTTTTTTTATTTTTAACGATGGATATTCTCATCTATTCGAAGTGAGTGTAAAATGGACGGTATTATTATTTTTCTTGGTTTTATGATTTAGCTGCTTATTATTTTTTGTTTCGTTTTGCCTTTCTGAGCAATTGTTTTGTGTTTTGAGAGATCATCTCTATGTGCTATATATAAATTATGTTCGATGAAACTTTAGTCTCTCATTTTTAACCATTTCGAGTAAGATTTGTAACTTGTTGTTAGTATGCGTTCACAAATCAACATAATTTGTTTCACGATTTGACAAAGTCGTGAATTTTGTTGTAAGCCCACTCTGGGCAGAAAAAAGCATGTCCTTTAGAAGTTCTGCCCCTAGTTTCTATCGATAAGCAGCCGTCCCATCATTAGCTCAGCTAAGTCAACTTCAACTGAGTTGCACATAATTCTAATTAATCGGATGGTCTTCTCTAGTATTATTAGATGGTTTGTCGTGTTAAAAATTTACAGGGTCTAAGTCTTTATAGAAAGGGCAAATAAAAAAGGCAAATGTCCAAAAAAAAGAATAATCGACACCAGCAGGATTTGAACCAGCGCGGGCAGAGCCCAGAAGATTTCGAGTCTTCCGCCTTAACCACTCGGCCATAGTGCCAATTAAACATCGGGGTAAGTGAATTTTCATCACATACTGTCTTAAAGCTGCTCTGTTTTTAGTAGCCGATGCACTACCACTTTGTGCCCATAAAGCGAAATGTTTCTTCCAACTCTTCTTGTGTGACTAGGTTTATTATATATAGCTAGGCTAGATCTATAAGGCCAAACCTGTAATAAACACTTTAAATATCAATATCAAATGAACAGTTGCCACCTGCCGAATTTTTCATGAAATATATAGGTTTTTGAAAACGGACTCTTCGAAGCTGTAATAAACACTTTAAATATCAAAATATCTGTTGAAAGAAGGTTTTAATCTACTTTCAATATCAAAATATTAGCACGAAAACCTGGCTTTCTATTACAAGATATACATGAGCCTTACTGCTTATAAATTCTTTCCTTACCATCCATAAAGGCTCTCAATACTTCTGGAATAAGTACAGATTTGGTTTCGGGGTCATAGAAATTTTCAATGATAGCCACGATGCATCTTGGAACTGCAACAGCTGTACCATTCAAAGTATGGACGTATTTCAAGTCACCGCTAGATGACCTGTATCTAATGTTCAACCTTCTCGACTGGTAATCCAAACAATTCGAGGATGAAGTGAGCTCTCCCCATTTCCCTCTGCCTGGCATATACGCCTCGATGTCAAATTTTTGATAGGCAGGTGCCCCAAGATCATTTGCTGGCATATTCAATACTTTTGCAGTCAATCCCAAAGATTCGATGAAAGCTCTCTGGAAGTTGACGAGCTCATCAAGGAGCCGAGAAGAATTTTCCATGCTTTCCTCACAAAAAATGAAAAGCTCAACTTTGGTGAACTCATGAACTCGGTACAAACCTTTTGTGTCCTTCCCTCTAGCACCAGCTTCGGCTCTGTAACTCCTACCCACACCTACAAGCTTTTCCGGAGTGGCCAAACTCTCAAAAATATCATTAGCATGCAATCCGGCTATGGGAATTTCTGCAGTCCCTGTCAAGCATAAATCATCGTTTTTCAATTCATAAACCTGTTGTTCGTTATTTTGATCCCTTGGCTTGAATCCACATCCTTTCGTAATCTCAGATCTCACAATTGAAGGTGGAACACACATTTTGAAGCCAGCCTTTCTAGCTAACTTCAAAGAGTATTGCACTAAAGCTTGTTCCAAGAGCGCTCCATCTCCTATCAAGTAGTACCAAGATGTTCCCGATACCTTCGAAGCTTTATCAAAATCCAATATTCCCAATTTCTCACCGATAACCTTGTGGTCAAGTTTAGAATCTTCTTTATTGTTGACCAGTTTTTCATTGATAATGTCCAAAATCTTTTCCTCTTCCGGTACAGATTCATGGATTAGATTTGGTAACGACTCAGCTTTCGAATTGAGTAAAGATATTGTCTCTGACAATGAAACTTCCTTTTGCTTGATATCCTCCTTGAGTAGTTTCATGTTTTGTAGAAGCGCTGTATTTTTCGTCTTCTTGAACTCATCCTCATATTGTCTGCGCTGGTGCTTAGCATCTCGTACGACCTTGTCGTTCTTCACGAAGTCGTCATATAGTGCTCTTATAGATAAGCAGTTCTCTTCTATAGCTGGACCCAATTCTCTTCGTCTGATACTTGACAAAAGAGCAGATTCGTTTTCCAACAAGGTCTTGTAATCAAAGTGAGGTTTTTTCAAAATCCCAGCTTTCGTTGATACAAACCTGTTGAACATCTTTATACGGTGGTTTTGAAGTTACATATTTTTCACTCTAATAAAATCAAGAAATAAGAAAAAAAAAAATTGAAAAAGTGTACACAGGAGATATTCCCTATTAGTAACAGCTAAAATGCCAAAGGCCTCATTTAAATCCTCAAAAAAGCTGCCGAAAGGCTTCAAAGAGATTGAGCCTACACTAAAAGAGTTTGAAGAGCAGTTGAAAGAAACTCAAAAAGATACCAAAGCCATACAGTCAAAGAAGAAAGAGTCTCTTTGGCCCATCTTTAGAATACATCATCAAAGATCAAGATATGTTTATGACCTATACTATGAAAAGGAGCTGATATCACATGAGCTTTATCAGTATTTGCTCAAAAACAGATACGCAGATGGAAACTTGATCCTGAAATGGAAGAAACAAGGATACGAGCATTTGTGCTGTTTGAGCTGTATAACAGGGAGCGAAACAAGTCATGGTGGTACATGTATTTGCAGAGTACCTAAAGCCATACTCAAGAAAAGAGAGTCAGACGAAATACTGGGCGAAAAGAAAGTAAAGACAATGCAATGTGTGACGTGTGGATGTAGAGGTTGTGCTAGCACAGATTGATGGGTGAAGTGTATATTTATTTGATGTATTATAAAAACTTATAATTTGGCGCTATCTTTTTCGAAAACAAACTTGTTTTGAATCGTACCAATCTTTTCAATATGGAATTTAGTAACGTCACCATCCTTCAACCATTTAGATGGCTCAAATCCCATTCCAACACCTTCAGGAGTACCGGTGAAAATCAAATCACCTGGAAGTAATGTCGTTCCTTGAGATAAGAAAGAGACTAACTCAAACACTTGAAAGATCATATCTTTGGTGTTCGATGATTGCCTTGTCTCTCCATTGACTTTTGATTCTATATTCAAGTCGTTTGGCTCTTTCACCAAAGTAGAGCTTACTATTCCTGGCCCAATAGGTGCCCATGAGTCAAACATTTTACCAGTAGAAAATTGGGATCCACCTCTTTCAATTTGCCATGTTCTTTGAGAAACATCATTACCAACCGTGTACCCCAAAATATAGTTACCAGCCTCACTTACTGGAATATCCCTGCCCAGGGTCCCGATGACGATCACCAATTCAACTTCGTAATCAACCTTCGCCGGAGGTAACTGTGCGATCTTTGGGACCTTCACAGGATCAAATGGCCCGGCAATAGATGAAATTGGCTTGTAAAACAAAACAGGGAATTTTGGAATTGGGGCTTTGATCTCAATGGCATGTTTCCTATAATTCATACCCAAAAGCCTAATGGTGCCTATATCTTCTTTTGCCAAAGGCGATAAAAGATGGCTGATCTCCTGTACCTCATTAGTCACAATATAGTCCGAGAGGACATCGCCTATTATAACGTGGGCAGACGCAGCGGCAGAGATGTCATGAGCGCCAGAAGGCAAAATCGCATCACCATAATAGGTCTTTCCGTTTTTGGCAATGAATCTGATCAATCTTTCAAATGCCATCTTGTTTATTGAATGGTGATTGACTACTGTAAATTAGTTTGATGTTTAGGTGCTCTTTTATACTTTCCAATGTTTTGCTGAATTTTTTTTATCTCCACAGTATTTTAGGCTAAGGTTACGTACGAAAAAAAGGCCACCGATAAGAATTCTATTGTATTATTTTTCATTTTATACAAGCAAACTTTTTAGCAAGGGATGGAGATCCTCCGCCTTTTTCAAATCGTGGATAAGAGTGCCACTTAATCTAAACTTTCTGGAAGTCAAAACCACAATGTAGACGTAGTTGAAGTACTCTTCATTTCTGAAAACTCCCAATGCACTGTCTTTCAATTGTAAAAGCTCATCTACCTTCATAGATTTATTCTCGATGATTTGGGAAACCAATCTTGATTGCTCATCTGTGACAGTCCCTAGCATGTTGATGTAAGAATCCATTACGTCCACGATATTCTTGTAGAAGTTGTTCTTCTCAACATCGAACAAAAACGATTCATCAACAATATCTATGTTGAGACTCAGAAGCTCTGTAATAAGAACGTCGAACACCACCTTGTTAAGAACTTGAGCATTGTAGTTGTCTGACAAGTATTGGGGGTATACCTTGGCAGCTTCAATTGATACCATGTCGAATTTGAGATTCATCAAGTCACTCGAAATCACACCCGAGGCCATTTCTCGGATTTCGTCATCGTCATCATTCAAGAACTGATATAACTGCAATAAAATCTGAATAAAAGCTTCACTGTTCTTGGATTTCCCGTAGATTTGAATGTAAGATTTACATGATTTTAATGAGGCGAATCTCAACTGATAGGACATGTCTTCATGGGAAAAGGTTTTAATTAAGCCGATCCACTTTTCATAGACAGTTTCGTCAGCTGAATTAGAGACGAACGGGCCCAAACATTCTAGCGCTGTGGCTTTAACATCCTCACTTGGATCAGCGGTGAATTCAAGCAAGGTGTTTATATTCTCGATAGAATTCACATTGACTTTGTCATTGTTGGCTATCAACAAATTCTTCAACAAAACCAAAGCGGAAGCCTTGACATAAGACCAAACCTCGGACTTCAAAATCAACCACAAAATTTCAATCATTTGCAGTTTTTCCTCAGGACGCAACAAGTTAAGATGATCAGCAGTGAACTTTACAGCTGCTAATTGACATTCGTAGAATTCAGAGTATAAACTGAGCCTAAGAGCATCAAACAAATTTTCAGAGTCCTTAGAGGATGCATAAATTTTGAAGAGTATGGATGCCAATCTCGATAGAAACAACTGTTTTGCACCATCCAATTTGGTGACTTGGCTTCGTATGACGTAACAGTTTCCTAATTGACTCACCAACCCACCAGGCACTTTTTCGTATCCAGTACCCCTCTCGAACATTAAATCCAAAATCTCAAGGTACGTTATACCACAGGGGTAATTAGAGTACAATAACTTCCCTGCCAACTTGTGAATTGAGTCGGAAACGTTAAGCGGGATCGCATTGCTTTCGTGTCCAGCCCTAAGATGAACGCTGACTAGCAATTCTTTGATTGCGAATAAAAATCCATGTAACTCGTTGCTATCTTGAAGATCAATAAGAGAAATCAACTCGGTAATCTGAGAATAAAACGCATCATCGTTAACTATTGATGGTAATGCTCTTGCTGCCATTTCTCTAACTTTCCAAAACTTGCTCTTGAAACTGGCCAACAACAACGGTTTGAATTCTAGTACTGGATTGTAGCCGGGAGTTGAATGTAGACGAGACAATATAGTCAAAATTGGGAACAAATTCTCCACTTCTTTTTCGTGGCTCAATGCTGTCTCGAAATTTTTTAACAACACCAGTTGTAACTTCTTGTAACGAGAGAAAAACAATCTTGCAGATATGGTAGATAAATGATTATTATCAATTTTCTTCGTTCCAAATAATCTGTTTTGTAATGCTGTGAACAACATGACCGATGCGTTTCTCATGGACCAATGTTGAGATGAGAATCTTGAAAGTGCCAAGTCCAAAGACCTGTCCACGTAAAAATTGGACAAATCTGATAGCTGTGACTCTACGAACAAATGTTTGATACTGTTCAATGCATGAACTTGAGGAAGCTCCAATGTCTCTTCCCCAGTGCTGTCATTGAACGGCTGTGAACCAATGTGATATAATTTCTCGTAGGTGAATTCAAACAAAGCGGGAATTTCATTCTTCTTTCTTTTGTTTTTCTTCACAGACTTATACTCAGCAGTTAACACAGCGGTAATCAAAAATGGTAACCCACCAGATCTTCTCGTAATGGAGTGATTTTTATCCTCGATTAATGACAAGTTTCTGGTCAACCAGTGCTTAGGCAACTCTTCATGTCCCAATCTAAAGCATCTATCGCAACAAGCAGAGAAGGTCGGAAATACAGAAGAAAACGCTCCCGGGTGTCTAATTGTAGACAACTGATCGATCAACAACTCGCCAATATCGCTCAAAGGTATATCCCCTTCCTGGAACAAGATGTCATCATCAAAAGTGGACAAAATTGATGCCAATAATGCAGTTGACTCCTTGACGGCTCTCCATGAGTAACTCAATATCACCTGAGTCAGAGGCCCATACTTCGTCTCTAAATGCTTTTTGGACGGAGATAATGATTCTTGCATTTCTTTCGGCAAGTTGCCCTCAGGAGAATCTTGTGTTAATACGGGACGTGTCATTTTCCATACGCTAAATATAGTGGAGATAATCTTTTGCAAAAGAGCGTGATAATGAGAAACGTCGCTTGTTTGCATACCGTTGAGGATCGAGTTCAAAGCCAAGTAGTATCCATGCACGTTTGCTTCGTAGACGGCTTGCGTGATATTGCTTTTCGCGAACTCAACGTTCTTGACCAATTGATCAACTATCTTTGTAACTATGGTGACATCACTTCTACCATTTTGGGAAATCAAAAACTGTAATACCTTAGATCCTGCATCTGTTTTTCTTCCTTTCAAATCACCCAACATCTCGAAGCTTCTTTCCAATATCAAATTCAATTGATCATCTGTCACCAATCCATGAATTGACAATGTCGACATAGATAAGATATTGATCGACAACTCCCTCACTTCTTCGAAATCATTGGTTATGTTATCAATTAAGAGTCTGACGATCTTCGGGTTTTCGTATATGCTAACGTTGAAAGGGTAGTCCATGTGTAATTTTTCGTAGAATTTCTTATCTACCAAACCATCCAAGCCGGACTTGACGAGTATGGACAACAATTTGAGAGATAAGTTACATCGTTGAAAGGAGACCCCTGGTCTCATGTTGTCGATCAACTGCTCAAGCAACAGCTCTAAAAATACTTTGTTCAATTGAACGGCAGCTAGTCCTTCATTTGCTTCAGAGATGAATTTATTTTTTGAGATCATCTTCAACGAGTTCCTATTCATAGCATAAGTGGAATCTCTTAACCGCAAAATGAATTTCTTGAACAATGATACAAATTCATTTCTTAACTCGAGATTAACTTCGGTGAGAAAGACATCCAACTTTTGCAAAACCAAATTGAGGACAGTCTGTGAGATAGGTTTCGATCCTCTTGGAGATAAGGTCAACAAAGAGAATGACTCGATTCTGAAGAACTCGTTATCACTTGACATTAAACTCGCGAGCAATTGGGAAGAAATCAATCTGTCCTCACCTTCAAAAGTGTTTTCGACGATTGCCAATTCCTGTCCGACACGTAGACTGATCAACATCAAATACAATTCCTCCTTCAAAACCAACTCTTTGACAAACAACTTGAAAGCCATTGGGGAGGTCTTGAACAAATATGGCAAAAGGTAATTTTGAATGCTTTTCCGCAAGCTGGTCTTCTGCATGTTTTCTATCACAAGTGGGGACCATGATTGTAACCACTTGCTGTCATCTTGCTCAAGTTCTTGGTAATTATTTTTGAAAATGACTTGCAAGGCCTTCCCCACTGGATTTGCCAATGCATTTGACCACATGTAAGAGATTGAGGTCTTGATAAAATTTGAGTATTCCGTTAAGATGAATGAAGATGAACCAGGTATATTAAGTGCCAACGTCTCAACCATGAAGTATAAGACACGCAGGGTGAACGGTATGTTGTTCAAAACGTAAACCAACCACTTTTGATATAGGTCCTTATCTTGTCCAACTATATTCAAGAATGAGATGAGTTTGACAAACATCTCTTTCAACGAGTTCCCTAATGGTGCACCGGATTCATTCCAAAAGTCGATTACGTATTCGAATATGTAACTTGAGACCTCTTTATTCACAACTGAAGAAAACTTTGAACCTAGAGATTTGTCCGAGCCAACGGCTTGTGCTGATCTTAAAAACCAAATAGCTAATACATCGGAGCATACCACTCTGTAATCACTCACTCCATCGGCATCAGTCAAGCTTTGATATATAAAAGGAAAATGCCCTAGTAGAGTCTCGGATGAAACCGCTTTGGTCTTAATATAAGAGTTTTTGATTTCCACTAGATCTGTCTTTGTTAGCACTTGTTGTGACCCCATGTTGTTCTTGTCTTCAGCTCCATCATCTCATCTCTGAAAAATTTTTGTATTCTCAATTTTTTTTGTTTTTTCCCTCCTCCGAATCTTTTTTCAAATCACTTATCAGCCAGCTTCTGATCTATGACTCAAAGTATGACGAAAAGGGTCGTAATAGATTCAAATGCATACGAGAGCCCAGGAGCATCGGATAATGAAGAGCTACCTGATGTCCATCCAATTGAGAAATGGTCAGCTATACCGAATAGATCCAAACCGGATCCTCCCACCATAAAGCATATTGTGGTGTATGACTTTGATAACACATTGTTCAAATCACCTCTTCCGAATCCGACTTTGTGGGACCCACAAGCAATGAAATTGATCAAAGAAGCAAGAAGTATCAACAATTCATCTTGGTGGCAATATCCTGAATTCTTGAAGCAATGTGGATGTGGCTATGACATGGAGAAAGAGGACAATTGGAAAGGAATGTGGAACGAAAATTTGGTACAGCATGCAAAGAAATCTTCTTCCGACCCCACTACTTTGTCTATTCTTATGACAGGCAGGAAGGCGTTGTACTTCAGTGACTTGGTTGTTGAAATGTTGACATCGATAGGTTTGAAATTTGACTGTGTCATTTTAAAAAAAGGGGAAACAAGAAACACATTGAAATACAAATTGCAAGTGGTGGCAGATCTCACGAAACTCTATACTAGTATTCAGGATTTTACAGTATATGACGACAGACCAGATCAGTTGAGAGGTTTCCAAGATTATTTCAAAAGTCTGAAGGCCAAATATGCCTATTCTCTTAAGCATATCAAGCCAGTGACCACATACTTAAAGCCATCCACAGAGGTTGCAATAGTGAAAGCCTGGGTTGCAAATCATAATTTCAATATCGGAAAGGGAAAGCTTGAAACCTTGGGCTTGTTGGACATACGTAAGGGAAAAAAATATTCCATTTGTCAGAAATCAATCCTTCGCAAGTCAAAGATAAAGAAACCACAGCTTCTGCAGAGGTAGATCAAGTTGTTACAACCAAAATTGACAGGGTAGACGGATAATTGAGAAAAAGTATGCTACAGATAGCATTATGATTATAAAGTTTGATCATGTATAAGAGTTTCGAAATCTCAAAAATGTTGTAAGGTGTCATTGATATAAAGATCTTTAACCATGAATATGTCTGTAGATCTGAAATCCTCGATGTTACATGTTCTTACATGTTCTCAATCTGCTTTCATCAACGCGTCCTCATTTCCATTTTTTCTCCTTTTAAAATCTAACAAGAAAATATAGAAATTACAAAAAAAACAAAAAAACACAGAGGCAGCCAGACCACTTTAAAACTTCGATTGGAACCCAAACAGCGTCATGCCTATCAATGCGTCAACCATCACAGTGCATTGGCACGATGAGAACTATCCTGTTTACAGTGTAGACTTCCAGCCACTGAAGGGAAACTCAGAAAATTCGGAAAGACTTGTTACCGGAGGTGGAGATAATAACGTAAGACTTTGGAAGTTGGTATACGAGGAGAAAGATAATCATAAGTCAATCAAAGGAGTTGACTACCTTTGCACCTTGGCGAAACACACACAAGCTGTCAATGTGGTGCGCTTTAGTCCCAAAGGAGACTATCTTGCCACGGCAGGAGATGATGGTACTATTCTCATATGGACTCTTTCGGATCATATTGTGAAAGAGTTTGGAAATGATGACCCAGATGCAAAGGAAAGTTGGATATTGAAGCACGCTTGTCGCTCGTCCACGTCTGAAATCTATGATTTGGCTTGGTCGCCGGATTCCAAAAAAGTCCTCACAGGTTCCATGGATAATATTACAAGGATATACGATGTCACAACGGGACAGCAAGTTAAACAGATTCTGGAGCATAATCATTACGTGCAGGGCGTATCTTGGGACCCAAGAAATGAATTTATCGCAACACAGTCTCTGGATCGCTCGGTTCATATTTATAAACTCAATGATAATGGCACTCGGGGAAGTAATGAATTGAACTTGCAACCAACTATTTATTTTAAAGTTTCAAAAGCAGAATTACCTGTGGGGAGACTACCACACTCGCCAAGGTTAAAGCTGGAAGAATTGAATCTCACACCAAAAGGTCCATCAATAGATAACATTCTGACGCCGTTGACTACAAGCAACATCACATCCATGAATCCTCCAATATCACACAAGAGAAAGTTATCAAATTCATCAAACGGTTCGGCAACTTCCAGTGTGACCAACAACTACAATCGAGGCTCGGTCTCTCCTAACCCCAACAGATCGTCCTCTGTGTCATCCACAACAACCGCTCCAGATAAGCAAACGGTATTGTCTCCTCCAAGATTCAACACTCCATTACCTGCAATAAGACCTATGGATCCGCCACTATTCAAGAATTCATTGCTATATCACAACGAGACTTTGCAGTCATTTTTTAGAAGGCTTACTTTCTCGCCTGATGGAAGCTTACTTTTGACACCAAGCGGAATTTTCAAAAATAGTTCAGCGTCATCATCATCAGAAGAAGAATTTACCAATACCGTATACATCTATACAAGATCGGGGTTGAATAGGGCACCAGTAGCGCATCTACCAGGGCTCAAGAAACCGTCAATAGCAATCAGATTTAGTCCAATTCTATACAAGTTGAAACAAGAATATAAAAGTGTTGACGAGGAGCCCCCAACAAAAGTGTTAAAGATTGATGAAACAATCGTCACCGAAACACCAACAAAAGAATTGCCTACAATTAAAACAAGCACAAGCTGCAAACCGTTTTTCAAGCTCCCTTACCGCATGGTCTTTGCTGTTGCTACGCAAGACTCTGTCTTGATTTATGATACTGAGTCAATCAAACCGATTTCATATATTTCGAACTTGCACTACTCAACGCTTACAGATTTAGCCTGGTCAGGTGATGGTGAGACATTGATAATTAGCTCCACAGATGGATTTTGCTCAAGTGTGAACGTCACTGATGAATTTGAAAAATATGAAAAAGCTGCTGTTGTCGAGTGAATGGTTACTTGTATACCGACCGCTAGTCTCTTGTAGTGCAATAAAAGACCAAAAATCGTTATAAACAAAATTGCCGTCAGCCAAAATGTAAAAGAGAAAAAAGGAGAAGAAAAAGAGCTTTTTTGATTACAAAAATAGTCATTTCAACTATAAACATATCAATCTTCCAATAGCCCAGTGACACAAATCATGTTGAGTACGGCTATAACATTTAGCAGTAGGCATGGTCCCAATATGGTTTTCAGGAGGTTTCAGTCTTCCTCAAAGAAGAATTTGAACATCAATAGCTTGAATCCAGTCTTGCCGAAGATAAAGACCACAATACCACAATCCACAAGTAATAATCAAAAACAACCGCCTTCCAAGAAGAAGATCACTTCAAAGCAGCCAAAGAGTTTGGATGTGAAGCCTAAAAAGGGGTTCAGCTCATTACCAAAGGTGCCTTCCACTTATAATTTCAATCCAAAAGAGTTGTTACTCGATAGCTTCTTCAATGGATATAGACCAATGACACTACCTATCACACCACCACCCAAGAAGCAACTCAACAACCCAAGATTACCACCTGCCTTGAACAAGGCGGGAGGAGCATTTGTTTATTTCGAAATTGACGATAATATGGACTTCATGGATGAGCTCAAAGATGAGTTTGACGGGAAGATGCCTTCCACCGTGCACGATATAGAGAGACAGACCAGCACGAGATTCGACCACTCACACAAGTCGTTGAGAGAGGAAGATCTGAAGCAAGAAGAGTTCGAAAGAGAGTTGTACGAGAACAAATTACAACTGGCTACTGAAGAAGACCTCACGAACGAGGAAAATCCATCGCATATTGTTGAAAGCAAAAGGTTCCGTGGAAGAAGGAAGTTGGAGTATAAGAGAAAAGCCAACAAGGACAAATAATAAGTGACGTCTGGGTTGTGTTTGGTGGTGATTTGTTTTTATTGTACATATTTTTTTATTCTGCGGGTTTTCTTAGCGTTCTTTCCAATTTTCTCCCTTACACTTTCATTATGACTGTTTTGCCTGTGATTACCATTTTCGTTTGCTTGATCTTTAGTGATTTTATTTATTTATTCATCTTCGTATACTTATACAATCGAGGCAATCTGTTTATACACAAAAGCTGTATGTTCGAGATGCCAAATCAAATGCGGATCACATAAAAACAAAAAAAAAATGTCACAGCAGGTGAGAAGCTTGACAATAAATTTGTAACTTTTATAGAATGTCATTCACAAAACCTGTCCGTAGAATACTATCGGAGCATGATTTGGGGCTATGGGAGAGCTCACTGACTTACGAATCTGTCGTTGGATTTGTGGAAGGTTTAGCTACCAGTGTTCGTGGGAAGAAAATATCGGATGAAGTCCATGTCTCGCCATCAGTACAATCTATCTTGGACATGCTCGGTGAAATTGAAAAATGTATCGAAAGAAACCCAGTGACAAAGGATAAGGAAATATCACGGTTTGGTAAATTTGAGTTTCGTGATTTCTACGATGACTTGCAGTCAAACATGGGCGATATCTTATCTCATATCAAGGATGTTGATGAGGTTGAAGGTTGCAAGATAGAAATTGCAACATATTTACAAGAGTCATGGGGAAACAGAACAAGAATTGATTATGGATCCGGTCATGAACTTAACTTCATGTGCTTTTTGCTCTGTCTTCAAAACTTATCAATCATAGACTCCGAAGATAGTATGCCCCTAGTTATGAGAGTCTTCAAAAAGTATATAAACATAATGAGGAAACTACAAACAGAGTATTGGTTAGAACCAGCTGGATCCCATGGTGTATGGGGATTGGACGACTACCATTTCTTACCCTTTTTGTTTGGTGCTTCACAATTGTCAAATCACGAGTTTTTGAAACCAAAGTCGATCCACAATACAGAAGTCGTGGAAGAATTCTCAAAGGACTACTTCTATTTTGAATGCATCAATTTCATCAATAACGTGAAAACAGAATCACTTAGGTGGCACTCGCCAATGCTCGATGATATAAGTGGAGTGAGATCATGGAAAAAAGTGGAAGAGGGTATGTTTAAAATGTTTCAGGGTGAGGTGCTAAACAAGTTACCAATCATCCAACATTTCTATTTCGGCTCGTTGATCCCTTGTCCCGATGGAGTAAGTGCTGTTGATGCGGAAGAAGCTACACATACACATGATGAGGACTGCAGTGATCACTTGCCCGTTCATCTGCATTTCGGTGATTGTTGTGGAATCAAAGTTCCGGCAGCATTTGGTGCTCATAGAAGCAGTAAAAAAGTCTTGCCGTTTGATTAGTTTAACATTATATGGTTTATAGAAAGTTTCATAAAATTCGTTACTCTATTATACATAAATTACGCAGCTGTTTGTAGTCACCATCCGAATCTTAATTGGGAGGCTGTGAAAACTGGTGGTTTCCAGATCAATTTTGTCGGATCTAGGACGTGTTTGTTCTTCTTCACCATCTTGTCGTACTTCAGCTCAGCTTGGTCTGTGATACAGATAATATGTTGACCTTTGTAATACTTCAACATGTTCAACGTCTGCAAAGTATGAAGAATGTCAGTTGTCGTCATCGCAGTCTTATTACTGATTTCTTCGATAGACGTCTCACTACCATTCTCAACTAAGTGCTTTATTAATATGTCTGCCCAGAAAGCACGATATGACAACAAACCCAAATCTGATAACGGCTTCTCAGGAGATCCAACTTTATTCTCTTTTTTTGACAATTCATATGAAAACTGGATTAATAACTTACCGTAACCATGACGCTGATATTGAGGTAAAGTTAAGATACAAGCAACATTATAGTTATCAGCGCTCTCTTTTTCTTTTGAAAAGTAGCCAACTAAATGGTGACCTAACTCATCCCTCGTTGTCATGCAATAGAATAAAAACGGATCAACGTCATAGTACAACGTTTTATGATCCAAGAATAGTTTTGAGATAAGACACAAGTTTCTGCACCAAGTCCTCTGCTTCCTACCATCGACCTCAAAAAAAGAGACTTTTTCATCCCTGTATATTTCATTTCCAGGTGGGTGTCTCAACGTGCATTTAGCTCTAAACCTCTCGAGCTGCTTCTTAGAACCAAAGTAGGATAATGTGAAATCATCAATATAGATTTCGTCTTCTTCTGTCAACTCGGCTGGATATGGTGAGAAATACCAGGGCTCAATAACAGAGTCCCCCATTATAACTTTTGACAAATTCCGCACTCTCGCCAATTCATGCGAGTTGTTATTCTGACTCATGGAACCGGAAGTTCTCAATTTCTTGATCTCATCTTCTCTATTTAATTCAGCCCCTATACCTTGAACATTCAAATCATCCAAGTCCATCACATCTTGCTGCTGTTGCTCTTTGGGTGTAATTTGTGGTTGTGGAGAAGCTGCTGCTTTATTTGGTTTCTCTTTCTTCTTTTGTTTAGTTTGTTTCTTCTTAGAATCTTTCGAAGGTTCCAGTTTTGGATATGTTATCGGTCTTTTGAAATCAATTCTATCCAACTCTATCCACTCATCCAAACGCTTATTGAAATCTTCATAGTGAACATAGAACACTTTTCTTCCCTTTCTAGTGTGAACAGATAGTATCTCGGCCAACCTATATGACTCTTCCTTGTCAACATAACATTTGGCACCATTAACTATATCTTCCACTTTAAACAACTCCTTATCAGACTGATCAGGAACCAGTACCTTGATTGGTAATGGTTCTTCCTTTGGGCTAGTCATAGTGAGATTGAACTAGGGCCTAAATGCTGACTCGCCTGTGTTGATGTTGATGGCGTTATTATCTACAAGAGCCTCTTCCTTTACAATCAACGAACGGGTTCCCAAAAAAATTGATTAAACAAAGAAAAAGTTGGAAAAAAACATCTGCTTCAGGGGTTTGGTGTTTTGAGACACTACAATAATCTTATGATTACAAATTGCAGGTAGTCAAAATGTTGATTGATATACAGTAAATAAATCAATTAGACTTTCGGTGAAGTTCTGATGAAATGAGATGGACATTCATATCCAGAAGGATTCTTCGTCAAATATAATTGATGGTATTCTTCAGCATCCCAAAAGTTCTGCAATGGCTGTATTTGAGTTACTATTTTATGATTTGGGTACCATTTTTTTTGAATTTCCTCTTGGGCCTCCTTTGCCTCGGCTATTTGTTGGTCGTTTGTGGTGTATATTCCTGATCTGTATTGCGTTCCGACATCTGGACCTTGTGAGTTGAGCGTGGTAGGGTCATGCATCAAAAAGAAGAACTTCACCAATTCTTTGTAGGAGATCTTTGTTGGATCAAATGAAACTTGTAAGGCTTCAGCGTGATTAGTGCTACCGGTACAAACTTCCTTGTATGTAGGGTTTTCGGTGACACCATTTGCGTAGCCAACTTTTAAGTCATGTAATTTAGATCCCAAGTTTTTTCTGAAAACATGCTCAACACCCCAAAAGCAACCAGCTGCAACTGTGAAAAGTTGGTCTTCTGGAGAGACATTCAATGTTGGTGATACGAACAGTGATTTAGAGGCGACTGACATGGTTCTGGATTGGTGAGTAAACAAACTGAATAACTTGCTCATCACAATTTTTTTTTTCTTTGAAAGTTAATGCCACAGTCGGTGTGTAGTGTGTGAGTTTTTTTTTTTTAATAGAAAGCCGTTTATTGCGTCTTCAAGCAGCGAGCAAACCGTTTTATATGTACCATGAATACTGCTCAGCAAGTCAAATGGTAGCTCATCGTAGTAATACACATCTATTACAGATCTTTGGGGAGCAACCACTTCATTTTATTATCAGACTCCCTGGTATCCCGAACGTAAACCTACAGTTAAGTTGATGAAAATTGGCATGGGTCAGTCTACGAAGTATTCTTTTCGTGTTCATGACAGGTTGTAGGAGAAGACGGCAGCTGTATCCACCCGATGCCGGAGCTTCATACACCGAATAGACTCCAATTGAGATATACGCCTTTGTATAACTTTGCTAAAAGACTCCCCCACGAAATTTTTGTTTTACCGATTTCCCCACTATACTCACTACTTTTCTCCAGCAAAGCTTACTCCCACGGTAAATAGATTGAGTGCTAGATTGATATTTATTTGGATTCATGTCCGCGATTCATGAAAAATGTCCTCTCATACCTACATTTTGAGGAAACAATTCCAATGGTTACAATAACAGATTACGAAATCAAAGATATCAGGTTTCCCACATCGTTGCAAGGGGACGGGTCAGATGCGATGAATGAAGCTGGTGATTACTCTGCAGCCTACGTCATCTTAAAAACTGACAGTGATTTAGAAGGTTGTGGTATGACTTTCACCATTGGCAGAGGTAACGATCTTGTCTGTCATGCTATCAGGTATTACGGAGAACGCTTGAAAGGTAAAGAGTTACAGGACTTAACCTCTGATATTGGAAAAACTTGGAGAGACATGGTTGGTGATTCACAATTGAGATGGGTTGGTCCTGAAAAGGGTGTGATTCACTTATCTCTAGCAGCCACAGTGAATGCTATATGGGATCTATGGGCAAAATCAGAAGGCAAGCCATTATGGAAGTTAGTTGCCGATTTCACACCAGAGGAGTTCGTCAATTGCATTGACTTCAGATACTTGACTGACGCTTTGACAAAAGATGAGGCTATCCAATTGCTTAAAGATGCTTTACCAGAAAAGCTGGGAAGACTCAAGCATGTTTACAACAACCAAGCAGTTCCAATATACACCACATCTGCTGGATGGATCGGTTATAGTGATGAGAAAATGATCTCATTGTTGAAAGAAGGTTTGAACCAAGGATTTACTCATTTTAAATTGAAAGTTGGTGGTGACTTGAGCAGAGATTTACACAGATTGAAATTGGCAAGAGAGGTGATAGGAGATAAAAGCACCTTGATGATCGATGCAAATCAGGTATGGTCTGTCCCAGAAGCCATTGAAAGTGTTGTGAAAATGGCAGAGTTCAAGCCATGGTTCATCGAAGAGCCAACTTCTCCGGATGACATATTAGGCCATTTGAAGATCAAAAATGAGCTAAAGAAACACAACGTGAAAGTTGCAACTGGTGAAATGTGCCAAAACAGAGTCATGTTTAAACAATTTTTGGAGAGTAATGCGATTGACGTTTGTCAAATTGATGCCTGCAGACTCGGTGGAGTTAACGAGGTTTTGGCTGTTTTGCTTTTGGCAAAGAGATTCAATGTATCTGTGATTCCTCATTCGGGAGGGGTTGGATTGCCCGAGTATACCCAGCATTTATCAACCATAGATTACCTTTGTTGTTCGGAAACTAAATCTATGCTTGAGTACGTTACACACTTACATGGTTCATTTAAGTTTCCAGCTGATTTCCAAGATGGACATATTATCACCCCTCTCGATCCGGGATACTCCGTCGAATTTCTTCCCGAGGCAATCCAAAAGTACGAATTTCCAGCGGGAGAGTTTTGGAAATCTGATGAAGCCAAAAAGATTCCAGATCAGTTTATATTTTAGATTTGTGAACAGTAGATAAAGCCAAAGTAGAGAAGAATCTACCGCAGAATATATCAAAGTGTTTTACTTAACCTTTTCCGCACGAGCCTAATAGTCTCCACGATCTGCCCATCATAGAAGAGCTTCTCTTTGTTAAATTTCAGTTGCAACTGTTTTGGCTATTATTCTTTATTATTCTTAGCCACATAATCCAAAGGGCGATGCGCATTTGCTTTCCAGATTGCGCACGCAAAATTGTGAAGCACATAAGACAAAACCTAAGATAAAAAAAACAACACCCAAAAAAACATAATATTATCAGATTGCCACAGCAAGATCTATGAGATTAAAGAGAACATGATAGGTTTTGATGAGAAAGTAGAGAGAAAAGAGAAGAGGAAACTGTCCCATATATTGTCAAGGTTTCTGATAGCCCTTGTCACTTTGCTTGCAATCTTTTACTACTTGTTTGAACACCAATTACACAGATTATTAAATACGGGGTCATCGATAACAATAATAGGCACAACGCCATCATCTAAAGATGAGTTCAAACTCAGGCACATATTTCATCACAATACAGGTAAAGAGCATAAAACACATAAACGGCTTGATATAACAGAGCTGTTTGTTCGTGAACAGGAGGAGATTATTTCTCAACTTGGTTATGTGTCTGATGAAGTTTTACCTTCGGCATTTGACAACGAGTCACCGTGGTCAAAGCCTCTCGAGGTTAGTTCTTCCAAGCAGCTCACTATCAGACTTTCTGAGCGTGAACCCGATTTTGTTGAATCATATTTAGCATATGCTAGGCAGGCAGGCTCTGCGGAAATAAACAAGATCAACCTTGAATGGAAAGAAGAAATCGTCCCAATACCCAACATAACCGATAGAGATACCGTTATTGCATTTGCACTCATGTCTTCAAATGCGTATGTTGAAGTTCCAGGAACTGGCGACTGGAGGGATGTCGGTAAGCCTTGGGATGAGAATTCTGGTGTTGGATGGCAAGGAAGCGGTGTCAGAGGTCATGTTTTCAGCAACGAGGACAATTCCACAGTTATTGTCTCCTTGAAAGGAACATCAGCACAATATTTGACAGTTGAAGGTGCAGCTGATACTATCCCCGACGATAAAGTGAATGACAACTTGTTGTTTTCGTGTTGCTGTGCGAGGGTATCTTATATGTGGACAACTGTCTGTGATTGTTATGAGTCCTCATACAAATGCGATCAAAGGTGTTTAGAGAAAGAGCTAACGCGAGAGGATAGATATTACAGGGCTGTGTTGGACGTGTACAGGAACGTGACAGCGATGTATCCCACTTCGGCCATATACGTGACGGGTCATTCATTGGGGGGTGCTTTGGCGAGCTTGCTAGGAAGGACCTATGGCCTTCCAACAATAACATTTGAGGCTCCAGGTGAGCTTCTAGCAACAAGAAGATTACATTTACCCATGCCACCGGGTCTTCCAACAGAATTGGAGCATGTTTGGCATTTTGGAAATACTGCAGACCCAATATTTATGGGTGTTTGCAACGGTGCATCATCTTCATGCTCTATTGCAGGGTATGCTATGGAGACACAATGCCATACGGGAAAGCAATGTGTGTACGACGTGGTGACCGAGAAAGGCTGGAAGGTAAGTTTATTGAATCACAGGATCCATGCGGTAATTGATAATGTCATAATGGGTTACAATGATACTGCGGTATGTAAGAAACCGCCTCCATGCCATGATTGTTTTGATTGGAGTTTCGTTGACAATAGCAAAAAACATACATCGACAAGCTCGCTGATTCTGCCTACTGGTACCAGTGGTACAGGTGATTGTTTGAAACGTAATTGGTTTGGAAGGTGTATTGAGTATGGTAACGAAAATGCCTAATAACGCTACTTGTCTTTTTGTTCTATTTTTTGAGTGAATTCTCTTTGCATTGAGTTTCGAGTGTCATTTTTATAGGGAGTAATTACGGAGTGAGTGAGATCATCCATTAGATTTTTTAGTATGTAAAAACTTTCATTTATATTAGCCTAGTAGATCCACTTAGCCCTGCGTTCAATTCATTATTCACCAGAGGTTCTCTACCCTTGATTTCCCATCTGCGTCCTTGTAGCAAAGGGCAACATTTTCAAACCTTATATTCTGAGAGTGATCAAAATCAATTATTCCTCTAAAATTTAAATCGCAATCCCTTCCCGTTTTCTTAAATAAATCATTACCATTGATTTTCAATCTTCCCTCAATGAGTATCTTGTAATCTCTGATAGAGCTAGACGGATTGTTAACAATCTGGAACTGGAATTCAGAGTCCGATATGCCCATTGGCTCTAAGAAATCGTTCAATTTTTCGTGATTGATGGAGTACTGCCTGGACACCCAGCTGAAATGTGGCTTGGATTTGGGGTTAATCTCAACACCTGAACTCATCAAATTCTTATATTGTAAATATACATCAAACCTGTCCAATGTCTGTGAAGTGATTGGAAGACCAATCGTGCTCTGAAATTTGTTGTTTATTGAAACCTTTTGGATAACTCTTGTCATGGTCAATTCTTTAAGCTTTTCGATATTGATGCCATAGGTGTTCTCTTCACTTACCCTCAGTTTTTTCTGGAACAACAAAGGAAGATACGTTTCTTCACCGTGATATGCATTGTACCCAACTACACCAGATATAAGTAAAGTTGTAGGTATGAGGAATATTCCAATCCTCGTTATTAAGGGTAGTTTTCGTTTCTCTATTTGATTCGTTTGGATTGCGTTTTCAATTCCTCTCATGAGTTGCAGGTCCCGTTGATGCTTGCTACCCCCATTAAGAGTATTCTTCGAATAGTCACGAAAAGTCAATTGGGTCTGAGTAATCGCTGTCTTTCTGATTCTATGGAACATCTTGGCTGATAAGGAATAAATTGTTCAAATTAAAGATCTAGTGATTTTTTTTTTCTTGTAGCTTACACTCCTTCTTTGTCCATATTAACCAATTTGACTGTCCAATTATACAAAATTTTACAAGCTATGTGAATAATGTTCGTTGTGCATTGAACAATCCTACTGTTTGAATTGTGAAATGTCCCATTCATCACCATCATCTGCCCAATCAAGTCCCTCTCCATTTGAAAACTTCTCAAACATCTTATCGAAATCAACCTTTGGTTTCAATGGCCCTGCCGGCGCTACCGCTACTGCCTTCTTCGCATTGGTCGCTCTTCCTTGAGACATCGGTTTTTGTTGTGTGGGAAAAGATTTGGAGGAAAGTGGGTCCTGTTTTGTATGTGTCTTTTTTGTCTTTTGTTGTTGGTGTTGTTGTTGTGGTTTTTTAGTTGGAGAATTTTCTTTCAGTAGCTGCAATGATGTGTCTGCTTTTGTCATCACTCCTAACCTGGCTGCAAGAGATTGTGCACCCAAAGAAAGGTTCAGTATATTTTTGGACACTTCTTTATCGTCTTCATCATTGCTCGAGTCTTCCTTTGCATGAACAACTTCTTGCTCTTGTTGTTGTTTTTTCTTTGCTTCCTTTTTGGGCACTTTGACTCCTAAACGTGAAGCTAAGTCTTGAGAGGGAGTCGTATCCGGGGCTCTTTCAGATTTTTCGAGATCTCTCTGGTGTTGTTTCTTGTCTACTTTCTTTTTACTTTGGTTTTCTCTGGTTTTGGCTTTTGGTGGGTTATCGTTATCGTTGGTGACCAGTGACGTATCATCCGTGGCCCATTTGCTTGCCAGTAAAGAGTTTTTCTTTGGGCTCGTGGAGTTGGATAGTGCTGGAGTAGTAGAAGTATCTGATGTGGTGAAAGCTTTTTTATGGTCTTGAGATGAAGCCTTTTCTACAAGGCTTTCTTCACTAGCCCACTTTGACACAAGGCCCATTTTGATTCGGCTGACAGCTTTTCTTGATGCAATTCAGTTATATTTGACTTCCTTGAGTGAATCAAATGTTTTCGGTCCTGTTTGACACTGGTTGAGTGAGTAATATGGTTAAAAACTTGTGGTGCTGTATCTGAGTTATACCTCAGGGCTGGTATTAATTCTGTGCTATTTTAAAACTTTTTTTCAGTTTCTACCTTGGTTTTTCAGATCTGTAATACCTAATGAAGGCTACAGAATAAGATTATTAAAAGCAAGTAGTTTTAAATAAACCAGGAGGTCCAGAATGATATGCCGATATAACATCTACAAGAAAGTATTTAAGTCATGAGCTTTTAAGTATAATTGTCCGTATATATAAGAGGATGAAGACTAATTCATAAGTTTTGTTAGTTGTGTTCTTTAAAAAATGAAATAAGATGCAATTTCCTAACATCAACTCCAGTGATTTTGGCATAATGTCTCAGATCAAATTCTGTTAAAACTGTTTTCATTAAGGTATAGCATTCCACAAGATAGCAGCGGTAATTAAACAACCACTCTCAAACAGAAGTACTAAATTCAAGACGATAACGCAGTATAATAAAAAACTCTCATCACTGTATCACTGGAGTTAATCCAAGATCTGTATCCTTTCGAAAATTTTACTCACGATTTGGACTCTCTTATATATCGCACTGTATAAAATCCAGTGTATATTAAGTGTCAGTTATAAAGTCTAAAAGAATCTAAAGAAAACTTTGAGCGATGAGAAACCCAAAAAAAAAAAAAGACACAACGCTCACAAATAAAGAGAGAAAAGTAGTGTGTTGAAAGTTGGAAAATCTGTTAAAAACAAAGGGGTTCTGCTGCAATCTCATTACACAACTGATGTGGCAATAAAGCAGAAGATGGCACCGACAAAATAAGGCTTGAGCGAACTTGAAGATCCTTCATAGACACCTGGAGGGAGACTAGCTAATGTGCTATTTGCTATCGAACTTGAACTTGCCACAGTAGTCACTATTGTTTTGTAGGATGTGGTCGTGACGTCTCCATTTGGCAATTCTGGTAATACAGTCGTTACAACAGAATAACGAGGAGTAGCGCCTGACTTGCCTGCTTGGATTTTGGTCTCTGATGACACGGTTGATGCTGAGCTTGAAGAATTCCCGACTGCATCTCTGCTTGTGTCAAAAGCTTCGCTCGTTATCGTCATTATTGAGGAAGTTGGATTTGGTGCTGGGTCTGTTTCCTCCTTCACGGTCGTGGTACCGGCTCTATTTGATAAAGATGAGGATGAAATCTCAGCAGTTGGATCCGGGCGGGAGCTTGAATCTGCCTTGATTAAAGTGGAACTGGAACTTGAAGTGGAAGATGGCTGGAATGTTGAATAAGACAAGCTGTAAACATCTGCGCTTGATGTACCTTCAGGTGAATTCGATGATTTTATCGTACTGCAGATGGAGGTCTTAATTGCTGAACTGAAAGTGGAGACTGAACCTGAGATGTCGACTGTAATTGTGGATGATATTCTAAATGAATTTGTGGTAGGATCCAGCGAGGATGACAGCTGGGTAGATGTGGAAGCAAAAATTAATTCACCTGAAGATGATACAGTTGCAAATGATAATACTGATGGCGATACAACTGAAGTTGCCAAAAGTGAAGATGACATTCTTATAGATGCACTCGAAGTGTATGGAAGATCAACAAAAACAGTGACATGTGTCAGTCCCTGTGTAATAAGTCCAGTTGTTGTGGTTGCATATAATTCAGACCAAGTCGATGTTAAGTATCTGGTATATGTCCTCTTGACAATACTCGTTGTTGTTACAGTAGCATCTGTGGCTGTGACCGTGTCTATGAGTGTGCTATGAGTGACTGTCTTTGGTTCGGTAGTGTCTGAGGATGCCAGAAATGAACTCGAAGGGAATGGAAGATCAACATAAACGGTGACATGTGTCAGTTCTGGTGTGATTAGGCCAGTTGTTGTGGTAGCATACGATTCGGACCAGGTTGATGTAATGAGTCTTGTATATGTCCTCTTGACGAAGCTTGTTGTGGTGATGGTAGCGTCTGTGGATGTTACCGTGGCTAGTAATGTGCTGTAAGTGATAGTTCTTGGCCCAGTTGGAGTTGGTGAGGATGTAGCAACCACAGGGTTCCCCATTTCCACTGCACATTGACTTGTAAGCAAGATGAAAAGTGTAAGCAAGCAGTAGTTGAAGATCATTTTTATATGAGTATCAATCGAGAACAGGAACTTGAACCATTTGCGGGTGGCCGTAGATATATAGATGATATACTGTTGACCCCGTTGTTTTGTTAATTTGTCAACAACGTAAACGAATGTTTCATGATGCAAGTTCATAGAAGCATCTTACTGCAGGCTTTGTTTTGAAATTTTAAGTTTTGAGGTTACCTTTGGGGTAGAATAATTTGCAGTTGGCTTTTTCAATCTATGAACATTTAATCTTGCACCTGAAACGGCAGGTTGCTGAAAGGCAAGAGGCTTCCTTCTTACAACTGTGATACTATTCGTGTGTACTGTCGTTGGCTCGTAAGCTGTGTAAACGGTGCTTTCTTTGGCAGAAGACAATTAAACATCGACTCCTAGATCATTTTTTGGAAGCACTGTGATCCAACGCAACCCTGAATATGTCTCGAGACATCAGCTTTATTACTAGGTTGTATTTTTTGGGAGCCTTGCATGAAGTGCGGTATGAATTATTGTTGGAACCTCAAAAACCTTCTGCCGATTGAGGGCCAAAAGGGGTAATTTTTTGAAACAGTTTGCTTTAACCTTGGTGTTCACAAAGTCGAAATGGGGCACTAGCCGAGCGTTCACTTTCTTTGTCTCGGACTATTGTTAGTGCTTGTTACAAAAGATAGTCAATTATTGTTTTTTAATATAAATCTCAACTCACTTTTTAATTGTTTTCCGTTTATATCAAATATAGTAGAATTCGAACTTTTGATGGTTCACAATTATCAAAAACCGATATACGGCTTACAATTTATTGAATTATGAACATCGACCCGATATCTTATCGAATCTGTGATTGTCTCATATTTGAATGATATCACTCTACAGTAGTGTGCGAAGATCACGTAGTATATGATGGTCATATTCTCTCTCGAGTAATCTAGGGCTGTTTGATTTGTGTATTCTTTTTTTAACGTCGCGTCGATTTTTTCCTTGTTCAAAAAATTTTTCGTCAATGTCAATACAAAGAGACAGAGCAGAGACTTGAAGTAACAAGAACACTGGGTATAAACATAAAATCAAGATAGACAATGTCAGTTCAAATCTTTGGTGATCAGGTATCGGAAGAAAGAGCCGAAAATGCCAGATTGTCAGCTTTTGTCGGTGCTATTGCGGTCGGTGATTTGGTCAAGACCACATTAGGGCCAAAGGGAATGGATAAATTATTACAAAGTGCCTCTTCTGGTCAATCAATGGTTACCAATGATGGCGCCACTATTTTGAAATCTATTCCATTGGATAACCCAGCAGCCAAAGTGCTCGTCAATATCGCCAAAGTGCAAGACGATGAAGTAGGAGATGGTACCACATCCGTAACCGTTTTAGGTCTGGAGTTGCTAAGAGAAGCTGAAAGATTAATAGATCAAAAAATACATCCACAAACCATCATTGAGGGTTTCAGAATTGCTTCCACTGCAGCCATTGACAGCTTGGAGAAAGTTGCAGTTGACAATGGTGAAAATTCTTCTTTGTTCAAAAAGGATTTAATGAACATTGCCAAAACTACATTATCTTCTAAAATTTTAGCTCAAGATAAAGAATATTTCGCCAACTTGGCAGTCGATGCTATATTGAGATTGAAAGGATCAACAAATTTGGAACACATCCAGATCATCAAAAAGCTTGGTGGTAAATTATCTGACTCATTTTTAGATGAAGGTTTTATTTTGAACAAAAGATTTGGTGTCGATCAGCCAAAGAAAATCGATAACTGTAAGATTTTGATTGCCAACACATCAATGGACACTGACAAGGTCAAGATTTTTGGCGCCAAGTTCAAGGTTGATTCCACTTCAAAATTAGCTGATTTGGAGAAAGCTGAAAAAAACAAGATGAAAGCTAAAGTTGAAAAAATCAAGAAGTTTGATATCAACTGCTTTGTCAACAGACAATTAATCTATGATTGGCCAGAACAATTATTTTCAGATTCTGGTATAAATTCTATAGAGCATGCTGATTTTGAAGGTGTCGAGAGATTAGCCTTGGTGACAGGTGGTGAAGTTGTATCTACATTCGACGCACCAGATCAAGTCAAATTGGGTTACTGTGACACTATTGAAGAAATAATAATCGGGGAAGATATAATGACCAAGTTCAGTGGTTGTAAAGCCAACGAAGCATGTACCATTGTGTTGAGAGGTGCCACGGAGCAAGTTCTCGACGAAGCAGAAAGATCATTACACGATGCATTATCAGTCTTATCACAAACAACGGTCGAGACAAGAACCGTATTGGGTGGTGGTTGCTCTGAAATGGTTATGAGCAAAGCCGTTGAACAAGTTGCCCAAAATTTAGAAGGTAAGAAATCATTAGCCGTTGAATCATTTGCCAAGGCTTTGAGACAATTACCAACTATATTATGTGACAATGCCGGTTTTGACTCCTCAGAGTTGGTAACAAAATTAAGATCAGCTATATACAATGGGATGGTAACATCAGGTTTGGATTTGAATAAAGGTAGAATTGCAGATATGAGAGATTTGGGAATAGTGGAAAGTTTTAAGTTGAAGAGAGCCGTTGTTAGCAGTGCTAGTGAGGCCGCCGAAGTTTTACTTAGAGTTGATAACATTATCAGAGCTAAGCCAAGAACCGCTGATAGAAACCATTGATATGTATAGCCCTTCCATATTCAATAAAGAAGAAAGTTATAAATAATACACCAAATTGTCGTGTACAGTTTCAGAATTTGTGGGGCCTGTTGTTGTGACCCTTTCTCAAGAAAAAAAAAAACCATGAAAAGCATGAAAGACCAATAAAAGAGAACCTAGAAGTAACCCGTCTGAATACCAATCAATCGACTGTACAAATGTTGGTGAGAAGTAGAGTGTTACGCAGTTCATTGGCCATTAGCAAGCCATCGTTCGTTGTGCCAATCGCATCTAGAAATTTTCATTTATCCAGGCATCATTATTTAGCTGAAGAGGGAGATCACGAGTTGAAAGACTTGTCCAAATTACCAAGGCCAAATTATGATGATCTGGAATTGCAAGTTCCAATTGTCAACCCGAAAGACAAATATGAGGAAACCGTAGAAGAGTTGCACAAATTTGGGCGTTATTTGACAAGTTGTATGCCTAAATATATCCAACAGTTTTCTGTTTGGAAAGATGAGTTGACTTTATACTGTGGTCCTACAGCATTGATACCAGTGGCCACTTTTTTGAAGAACCACACATCATCACAGTTCAAAGCTGTGATGGATATCACTGCAGCTGATTATCCAACTAGGGCCAATAGGTTTGAAGTTGTATACAATTTGCTATCAGTACGTTTCAACTCAAGAATCAGAATTAAGACCTATGCATCTGAAATTTCACCAGTTCCAAGTATCACCTCATTATTCGCCGGTGCTCAGTGGTATGAAAGAGAGACTTACGATATGTTCGGTGTTTACTTTGAGGACAACAAGGACTTGAGAAGACTTTTGACAGATTATGGATTTGATGGACATCCTTTGAGGAAAGACTTCCCAACCACTGGGTACACTGAGGTCAGGTACGATAACGAAAAGAGAAGAGTTGTTTATGAGCCATTGGAGTTGACCCAGGCATGGCGAAATTTCAGCGTTGGTAGCTCTGTGTGGGAACAAGTTGGTGAAGGTGAAGATGACGCTCCAGAGTCGTTCAAATTGCCAAACCCACCTCCGGAACCTGAAAAGGAAGAAGAGAAAAAGAAGTAATCTTTGCCTTAGTGAATGATGTCAGTTATTACATTCTATTTATTTATTTATTTATTCAACTTATTTTATCTACTCTATTTATCTATTTATCTATTTATCTAAATCTATTTATTTACAACCAGTAAACTCCAATCTTCGTCAATGCAAATGGAAGAGAATTCATCTCTTTATAGTAAGCCTGAACAAGTGACACCGTTGTTTTTGAAACTCTTCAAAACCTTCATAATCGTTGATCTCATCCACACTGAAGACTTTCTTCAAACTTTTGAAAAACATTTTATTTGAACTCCTTCTCTTTCTCCACGAAAAAAGCACCACAGTTTCATCTTCTTCATCGTCATTATGACGGTTCAAATTACACAACATGATCAATGTACGAATCAAAATATCGAACAATTTCACGTCGTAAACACAATCTGCCACCAATACCAAATCAACCTTATCACCACTATGTGATAAATATTCTGGGCATTTGAAATCGAACCAGTCTAACTCATTGGCAAAACACGACTCGGACAAATCGTTCAACTCGATATTTTTACTCAAGACAGGAATGACCATCGGTAGATCTGTCAAATGAATTTCTGTTCTTATCGGTTCATTTTGCAAAAGTAAGCCCAAAGTCAACCCAACAACACCTGTCCCACTTCCCAACTCCACCACTGTCTTTAAGCCACGATCGGTATCCTTGGAGTTCACCGGGAATATTATATCAAGATGCTTGATCAAATACAACGACAACAATTTCCCAGCGACCCACAACTTCCCACCACATCCTGCTTCTAAACCACCATCTTCTGAGATTTGCAATGGCATTGGTAAAGGTTGGCCTTTCATGGTGAGCACTTGCTGCAAAAGGGCATCGATGGAGGTGATATCCACCGAGGTGACCCCAGTGGTGTCAGATGTGTTCATGAGTTCGGGGATCGGATATAAATCCTCGTTGAAGTTGGTGAAGAAATTGTCATATTCGGGATCTTGTGCGTTGATCATCACGAGCTCGCCCAATGCGTGTGTTGAATTTGGTATTATTGAGGTAGGTAGTGGTACAATCATCTTTACAGTTTTGAAGAGAAGCTAAGCAACTGAGTACTTGATACGTGTCTGTCTATACAAAAGTTTGGAAATCCTCTTATTGTCAAAGTTGGCAAAGTTTTCTTATTGTGCACTGATTTCTTTTTTCCCCAAAATGTCAAAATCAAATCAAGAAAATTTATGGAGTGAGCGAGATCGTTATTTCTTTAATATATACAGTTATGCAAGACACTAAACATAGGCACAAATCACACCGTCTTCTTCTTATTTTTATTCAAATCTTCGAAACTCTCCAATTGGGAGATATCCATCGTCTCTTCGCCTTCATTCAATTCATCTACTTCCAATGCATCCAGATTGGCCTTTCCAAACGATTGACTCACTTTGGCATCGAATTCTAAAGTTCTTGCAACTGCTTCTTCTTTCCATTGATCTAAGAATCTTTGTTCAAGTTCAAATCCTTGTTCAACAATAGTCGGCTCAAAGACACATCCATTCATCTTGGACTCTTCTTGTGATATCGTTAATTCCGAGTCCTGTTCCATCTTTATTCTGTAGTATTCAAAACGGGCGTGGTCATAGGCTTCCAATATTGGCAAGTCCTCATTTTGTGCTAAGTATATAGTTCTTTGTACAACACTGTCACCGTCTAATTTTTTACTTAATTGCTGGATACGACTCCAGTCGAGTTCCTTGTCATTCAAGAATTGGTTTTCAATGAGTGATTTAGGTGTGGCTAACTCCCATGGATGTTGGTCGTAGAACAACTGCCTCAATTCATCCTCGAGAAACTTCAATTTGTTAATTTTGAAGAGCTTATTTTGGTAGTGATGTGGTGGAATCTTGGTCTTGTATAATGTTGTTCTTCTTTTCTGTGTTGATTGGGCTTGGGTGTTTTGTCTTGATGAGTCGGTTTTTATCTTCTTGGTGAGATCTTTATTTGGAGGGTATTGGGATACAACTTTGTACCAGGTTGGTTGCTTTCTCAAAACGTCTGATTTCAAGTATTGAGAAGTTCTCTGAAGAACATTCAAAGCGTCGTGTTGTATTCTCATATCAGTCTGATCTATACTATTTGGTTTTGTCCCTTTACGCTTTGTTGAAATTTTTCAGTTCTTCATATTTTTTTTCTTCTCCTTTCTTTGTCAAGAGTATGTGTTTGATAACAAATTGCACTACCAGAAATAGAAGAGAGCGCGTGCGCACTACAAGAGCGTAGCGCGTTGTAGGATAACAAAAGTGCGTTCCGCCTTTTTGAGAGAGAGAGCAAAAAAAAACACATCAGAAAGCCGAGATTTCAAATAGCCAGATTGGGACATTTTCGTACAGCTTGCGCGACCCAAATTGCAATCCCGAGCATCGGAAAAGGTGCTTTTTTCTTCTGTCTGCGCGTTTGTTTCCCAGACAGTTAACTACTGACATTCCAATAAAGTGGTCGAAAATTCTGATTACTGACCTTTTTCTCCCTTTACACCCCGGAAATTGCGATGAGATGGTGAAGATAGTGCATTACAACGGTCTACAGGTTAACCTCTTTGTGAGATATCAATTGATCAGCTCCACATTGTATGTATAAAATCTATGATTATTCTTTCTTGTAATCCTTCTAAACTCATCACTAGTCAGTCCTGAATCTCCAAGTAGCTTGCAACTGGTATTTTGATTCTATCAAAACATCATCAACAACAACAAGAAAAATAATAGTAGTGCAGCAGCCATTGCCCAAAGGTTAAGCAAAAACACAGAATACAAACAAAAGAATGACCACCTCGTTTGTCGGAAAGTGGCCGGTAAGTCACCGGTACTGCTTTCCAATCTCGGCTTTGCATCAGTATTAAAGACAAGGTTTACTATGGCAGATGACAAAACAATAAATTCTTATTGGTTCTAGGACACCGAGGGTGCAACCTATATCCGAGGTTCCTGTTGTAGATTTGGCGTTAAAAACTTATCTTTTTTTTTGCTTACGCACAATAAAAATATTTTTTTAAGGATCCGATGATTTTTGAAATTGTCTAAAAGTGAAATCATCAATTAAAAAAATAGGCATTCCCATTTAAATATCTTTGTGTTTCCTACTTTTTTCATACTTTTCAATTCAATTATCAAATTCATCTATCGCATCACATAACATATCAATAATGTTATCTGTTAGAAGAAGCTTAGCTAAGGTATGTTTTAATCTTTTTACCCCACTTGTACCTAAAGATTCATTCGAGTTGATACAACATATCCATGATAAGTTTGCTCTCATGAACGTTGTCTTCATTTCGAATTGATCGGTACACCATTAAATCACAAGACCATTTTACTAACTGAACATTGTTTATAGGCTCCACGTCAAGCCCGTAGTTTGGCTAGTGTATCTTCCCTTACACCAGACTCACAAGTCCCACAAAACTTGTTGGAGGATCACTCATTCATCCAATACAAGAAACACTCAGAAAACTTGCAGATTGTCAAGAGGAGATTAGGTAGACCATTAACATACGCTGAGAAATTATTGTATGCTCATTTGGACAAACCAGAAGAACAAGAAATTGAAAGAGGTGTCTCATACTTGAAATTGAGACCAGACAGAGTTGCTTGTCAAGATGCTACCGCTCAAATGGCCATCTTACAATTCATGTCCGCTGGTTTACCACAAGTTGCCACACCAACCACTGTTCATTGTGATCATTTAATCCAAGCTCAAATCAGTGGTGAAAAGGATTTGGCCAGAGCCATCTCTTTAAACAAAGAAGTTTATGATTTCTTAGCTTCTGCTTGCGCCAAATATAACATTGGTTTCTGGGGTCCAGGTTCAGGTATTATCCATCAAATTGTATTGGAAAACTATGCTTTCCCAGGTGCTTTAATTATTGGTACCGATTCACATACTCCAAATGCTGGTGGTTTAGGTCAATTGGCTATTGGTGTTGGTGGTGCTGATGCCGTCGATGTCATGGCTGACTTACCATGGGAATTGAAAGCTCCAAAAATCATCGGTGTTAAATTAACTGGTAAGATGAACGGCTGGACTTCACCAAAGGATATTATCTTGAAATTGGCTGGTATCACCACTGTTAAAGGTGGTACCGGTGCTATTGTCGAATACTTCGGTGATGGTGTTGACACTTTCTCTTGTACCGGTATGGGTACTATCTGTAATATGGGTGCTGAAATTGGTGCTACCACCTCAGTTTTCCCATTCAACAAATCAATGGTTGACTACTTGGATGCCACTGGAAGATCCCAAATTGGTGAATTCGCCAAATTGTACCAAAAAGATTTGTTATCTGCTGATGAAGGTTGTGAATATGATCAATTAATCGAAATTGACTTGAACACCTTAGAACCACACGTTAATGGTCCATTCACCCCAGATTTAGCCACCCCAGTCTCAAAGATGAAAGAGGTTGCTGAAGCTAACGGATGGCCATTAGAAGTTAAAGTTGGTTTAATCGGTTCATGTACCAACTCTTCATACGAAGATATGTCAAGAGCTGCTTCAATTATTGAAGACGCTGCTTCTCACGGTGTCAAATCAAAGGCTTTGTTCACCGTTACCCCAGGTTCAGAACAAATCAGAGCCACTATTGCTAAAGATGGTCAATTACAAACCTTCTTAGACTTTGGCGGTAAAGTCTTAGCCAACGCTTGTGGTCCATGTATTGGTCAATGGGACAGACAAGATATCCAAAAGGGTGACAAGAACACCATTGTCTCATCATTCAACAGAAATTTCACTTCAAGAAATGACGGTAACCCTCAAACTCATGCTTTCGTTGCTTCCCCAGAAATGGTTGTTGCTTACGCCATTGCCGGTGATTTAAGATTCAACCCATTGACTGACAAATTAAAGGATGCTGAAGGTAACGAATTCTTGTTAAAACCACCACATGGTGATGGTTTACCAGCCACTGGTTACGATAAGGGTGTCGATACCTACCAAGCTCCACCAACTGACAGATCTGAAGTTACCGTCCAAGTTTCTCCATCATCTGACAGATTACAATTGTTAAAACCTTTCCAACCTTGGGATGGTAAAGATGCTTTCAAATTACCAATCTTGATTAAAGCCGTCGGTAAAACCACCACTGATCATATCTCAATGGCTGGTCCATGGTTGAAATACAGAGGTCATTTGGAAAACATTTCTAACAACTATATGATTGGTGCCACTAACGCTGAAAACGGTGAAGTTAACAACGTTAAGAATCACTACACTGGTGAATACAAGGGTGTACCACAAACCGGTGGTGACTACAGAGATGCTGGTCACAAATGGGTTGTTATTGGTGACGAAAATTTCGGTGAAGGTTCTTCAAGAGAACACGCTGCCTTAGAACCAAGATTTTTGGGTGCTTTCGCCATTATTACCAAATCATTTGCCCGTATCCATGAAACTAACTTGAAGAAACAAGGTTTATTACCATTAAACTTCACTGATAAAGCTGCTTACGACAAGATTCAACCAGAAGATGAAATTGATTTATTAGGTTTGACCGAATTGGCTCCAGGTAAGAACGTTGTCATGAAGATTCATCCAAAGGACGGTAGTGAAGCTTGGACCACCGAATTGTCTCACACTTATAACTCTGAACAAATCGAATGGTTCATTTACGGTTCCGCTTTAAACAAGATGGCTGCTGTTGCCAAGGCTGCTAAGGAAGCTGCTAACTAAGCATTTTGATCCATTTTCATTCATACCCATCCGCCCTTTCCTACTCATCCACCCATCCACATTTTACATATTCCTCACTCACTAATTTAACTCTTTATATATATATAGTTGTTGTTGTATAATCAACCCAAGGCAAGAAAAACCTGAAAAAAATTTGAAGGCACACATTATTTATTATTTATTTTTGTTTATAATTTATCGTTTATGCCCTTGGTCAACAATTTATCACATCCGTTCTATGTTTGTTTATTGTAGCTTGCTTTCTTGTATTGAATGGTGTGTCATTGATACTTGTTCAGTTTGATTCATCTGATTGTACTGATCCACCATTCACAGAGAACACATACTATGCTCTTTTGTCCAAGACTTCGTCTTACAATTTCTACTCAGAAATAGAACCATTAACAGCCCGAGTTCTACAATAAGAGGATTATAAGCACTGATGCTCAACTCACTGAAATAAAAAGCTAATTATTATTAAGAAACGAAACACATAATCATCTATTCTAAAATTTTATACACCGCCCGAAGCAAACGAGTAACATCAAGAACTCCAAAGATGAAAAAACCTTAACAAAACACAAGTAAAAAACAAACGAATCAGACTGTCAATTAAACACAAATTGTAAAAATGACTGTCTAAAGAAATTATAATAGCACAAACAGCCAACTTGGAAATGACTTTTGGTGACGACAGTCAATATATTACCACCATTGTTGATCTGGCTCCAAGCTCTTCTTCAGAGAAAAACCGCTCTCTGGATTGTTTCCGTTGGCATCGACCTCTGACTTCACAATTTCATCCTGAGCGGCGGAGACATGAGGGGTATTACCCTCAGAATTGGTTTCAGTTTTGACACTACCGTCATCTATCTCGTAAATTACTGATCCGGACTCGTCAAGTTTGCAAAGCTTGCAGTTGAAAGCCACTGAGTGGTCTTTCAACCTTGACACTAGCTTCTTCAGTAACAAGTACAACTCGTTTTCCAATTTTGGAGAGGTTTCAGTGTGGTTCGCGGAGTAAAGAACATAAGATTTCTCGGTGAGGTAGTTGATCGTGATGGGCTTTTCGATGATGGGCCTCGAAGAGGCAAGGAGATCGGAAATGGAATTTTCGATGTCATCACGGGTGATACCGAAAAAGACGTCTTGGATCAATATGGCGTTGAAGTAAATGTCGGGGGTTTGCAGCTGATCAGTACCGCTGGATAACTGTTTCACACCATCGAGTAATCTGTTTCTTTTCAGCTGCTCACGTTCACGAAGCTTCTCATGGCATTTAAAACCTTCATCTAATGTCATGCTTGGACTCTTCGAACTTTGTAATTTTTGAATCATGACACTTCTTCTCGGTTCTTGATCCTGAGATTGGGAGTAGAATTTGTACACCTCGGCCAACTCATGGATGAACTGTCTTTGTGGCTGGGTCATTGGCTGGAAATGGTAAGTTGATTTTAATTTATCCTTCGACAAAATCAACGTGCGGAAGATCTTTTCCATGCTCAAACACCAGTTTTTCTGTCTGTAATATACATTGAGAACCAGTCTTGGGTATGGATTCTCCAACTCCAACAATTTGTCAATGAGCTCATCAGATAACAAGCTAGGAGTCACTGGTGTAGGTGATTTATTGTCAGAGGATGTGATTTTCAAAGCTTGGAATAACAATCTGTTCCTCTCCACCCTCTCACACTCATCATCACACTGCAATACATTATCTTTGATAGATTCTTTGGTCAAAGTAGCACCACATGGCAACTCCTTTGTGATTCTTTTACAAGAACACAGCAAGACCACCATTGTTGAACACAGAATTTTCTCGTTACACTCTCTACCATAGTGACAAGGTGTTTGATCTGTGTGACCACAATGTTTTAAAGCACCGCACTTGGAGAGACATTTAGTCAAACAATTGCCTGGCTTATGACACGTCTTCAAACACTTGTGTCCACATTCCAAAGGCTTACCACACATGTTACCACAAGACACAATTTCTTGGAAACACATCACATTTTTCACCGGGATATTTCTATGACATTGACAATTTCTCACAACTGATTTAGTACACTTTGGACATTCTTTGTCATCCTCATGACACGTATGTGGGATACTTGGATGCCCACATGCAGGAGTGCGTGGACATGGGAACGGACACGGTGGCAAGTTGGTACCGCACCTCACCGGAGCAGGTACCACTGTTTTACCACAAGAACAGACCAAATCATCCGATGATGACTCTAAACATGGCGGACACGCACCAACGTGACAACTTCTATTACAATTGTGTAACCCACATGAAAGAAACTTTCCACACTCTTTTGTACAGATATGAACAGCCTCAATATTCATCGACTCATCTTCATTTCCGTTTAACTGCAGTCTTCTCACTTGCTTTTTACGTTCTCTTTCTCTGTTCATTGCCACTGGCTCATCGGCGCAACAAATTCTATTACACCTATGACGGCGACAATTCAATAATGCCTGACATTTATGAGAGCATTTAGGTACACACCCATCTTGTAAAAACTTGCAGCTGACAGTGAACTGTGAGTAGTGACAAGAACATTTGACAGTAAACTTTTTGTAACATGGAGAACACTCACCATCATGACAATTCCAAATACACTCATGGCCACATGGTAGCTTTTTACCACAGACACCATCGCATGTTGGAATAGGCTCGAGACAAGATTGCCTTCCACCTTCAATGAGTTCGGAAATGGCCACTTTACCACAATGACAAGTAGTGGCCAATTTTGGATTTAAAGGACATTTGTGACCTTCGAGGCTTTGCAGATGACAGCTTTGCTCACACAAATGATTACCACAATCTAAAGTGTGGTTACATGTATCAGCACACAGGTAAACTCCTATCCAAGTTTCCTCATCATCTTCTCCTTTTTCATCAGCAGAAATAGACCTTTTTGGTTTCCTTTCGTAGCATAGCATCTCCTTCTCATGCTTACCGCAGTAACATCTACCAATGACAGTCTCTTTACACAGTCCACACAAACCGGTATGACAAGTTTTTGGACATTTGTGTAATCCACAAGGCATGACATCCTTGCAAACTTTTCCACACCCCCAGCCAATGTTGTAGGGGGTCATAACACATGGCACCTGCTGCTCTTTGTCACCACAGTAACAGCTCATGACTGGACCAATAGCACCACAACTTTTGAGATGGGGCCCTGGATGGCATGATAGTGAGCAACCATGTGAACATGCTTCCAACTTGTGGTTACATGTGTTTGAACAACTATGAGGATTTAAAATATTGGAGATCGGGTTGACGATCTTCCCACACCAACAAGTGTATGCCTTCGGGATCTTATGATGCTTCCCGTTACAAGCGGGACATCTCCACGAACGATCAGTGTCTGTTGACGAGCCTTTAGTTGCCCATGACTTGATACAATCAAGGTCATAAACTCTGTAACACAAAAGGCATGACCAGATCTTTGAATCTTGATCCACTTCACTGGTACATACCAAACATGTATAGACACCTCTCCTAATTTCGTCTGTGATAGACTCAGCTAAGGTGGTGTCGTCTCTTTCGTAATTTTGGTCTTCTTCATCAGATGTGGCTAAATCGTCTTCATCATCTGTTTCAAAAGATTCATCTGTTTCGGTGCTTTCTTCTTCAGTTTCAGAGTCAAGCTCTAAGACTAGATTTGTCTCTCCCAGTTGTAAGCTGGTCTCTCTAAGACTACCTGAGCTTTCCTCTCTTATGGGGCTATCTCCCCGTGACGTTCCTTCACTCATTGGCAGAGATGGTTATTGAGGGATCTTAAGTGAGTAAACTACTGCAATTTTTTCTTTCTCTCTTTAAATCACACATTTTTTTTTGCCATTTGACAAGTAGGAGCAAAAAAAAAAAAAGTAGAATGAAACCCCAGAAAGAAAGATTAAGTTATCAGTTGCAACAACATCAGAACCGGATTCACAGTTACAAAACGAACATACATTATCAATGGCAATAACATCAGACCCTTGGAAGAGAAGGTAAGTACAGTATTAACAATCCATTGTCAGTGAAGAACAAAGTTATTAACAAAACTTATCAGAGACGCTTGGAAGTTTCAGAACCAATTCTCACGTAGAGCTAGATACTCCAATTTGATACCGGGATTCACATGGGGAGTTGGCGCATTTGTGATTTATGTGGCATACGAGAAGTTCTTTTTAAAGAACGATCATGATCACGGGCATGGACATAGTGAGGCTGTCGCGGAGCATCATTGATATTGGATGACAATAACAACAACAATTATTTATCACCTATTTATTTATCTATTTATTTATCCTGACTAGTGTATCTCAATTCAGCATCAAACCACTGAATTCATTGGTTGGTAGCCAATAAACATGAACGTTTACAGAGTTATTTGTTTACTTCATCAAAATCAGTGTATTCATGTACTGTAAGCTATCTATACACTTTTCACCTGAGTCTGTAATGCGCCCAATTCAGTCTTCTTATCTTCCAAAAACTTCTCCAAGCTTTGAACCTGTAACTCGATGTCCTCTATATCACCTGTGATACTACCGAGATTCACCTGTTCAGTGGATCTTGCCAACTGTTGCTCTTTGTACGCTAACAACTGTTCAAATTCGTATTTTGTCAAACCTATCTCATTATCCTTGGTCTTCGACTCGGCTTCTGCCTTCTCAATCAACTCTTCCAAATCCTTTAATTCTCTTTTCAATCTTACTTCTTCCCAGTCAGTCCCCTTTGTGGCGCTGAAGTCAGTGCCTCTGTCGTTGGATTTTTGATTAGAGCTGGCACCAGTTATTCTATTCAAGTAATTATCAGCAAATGATTGCTTTGTGTTCAATGTTGGCTTTCTGATATCCGCTTGATGAGAGTCTATGTTATAGTCTGGTGTTTCTTTGTTGAAGGTTGCTCTCAAAGATGGAGGTACACCTCGTGGTACCCTTTTTCCATTTGACCTTTGGTTCAAAATGTGCAAGTAAACCAACACTTGGTCTTTGTCAATAGTCTCTGATTGCTTTGGGTTGACCAAGTTCCATGCACTACTGATATCTGTCTCAGGTATATTCAATGTCTTGTATAATTCACTCAACGAGTTGAATGAGATTCTTCCATACTTATCTGACGATGTTTGATAAATGCTTTCATATGTAGACTTGTCATTTGGTGAAATGTACCAGTCAAACGAGTCACTGAGGCGGACATCGTCTTCTTCGTCAAAGTTATAATTGGTTCCAGTTTGTACTGCTCTGTTCAGTTGGATCAAATGTGCCTTGGAAGCAGGTATCAACCAATCTGGTAACGAGGAAGGTATTGTTGATATGTTGTCATTAACTTTGTCAAATACTAACCTCATTGCAATACAGAACTCTTCGAAATCCAAAAACCCATCAGAGTCTATGTCAGCGAGATCCCATAATCTTGACAATTCTCCTGATGATAACTGTGAGTTTGTCAATATTTGTCTAACTTTATCACCACTCAATTTGTTGTTTTCAGGCTTCAATCCGCTGAAAATCTCCCAGTACTTCTTGATTTCCCACTCTTCTAACTTAGGCATTGTTGAATATGTTGTCTCGTCAAAGTTATCTTCCAATTGTAATACACAGATCTATTGTTATCAAGGTGTGTCCTTTTTTGGCAGCCCGATTTTCTTTGGATTTTTCTTTGTGATTTTAGGTATTAGCACAAAAAAATTGATAAGTTATACACGCAGGTTATAGATAGGTCCAAGACAACAAGAAACAACAAAAACCCTTAACAGGATCACACACAGTAGCCTCAATAGGTACAAGAGGTCAATTACAACTTACATTGTGCTGAATATCACAGTTCTACCCATGTATAAAATCAAATTCCATTACTAAATTTTTAGTTTATACCAAAGCTCAAAGACATCCTGACAGATCAACTGCATCTCGGTCTAAAAACTCATTATAACTATGATTTGTCTTCAGCTCAATCATCTAGGAGAGAGTAAAGACTGCCAAAAACATCAGCAAAACAGAAATTTTCTGCAAGAAAGTGCTCATAAAATTCAACGACAGCAACATTGAACGAAGGAAATCTGAGACTCTTACTCCAACTCACTCTTTTCACCATTCATAATCACCTTACGTTCTTATTCAAAAATGACAATACAGAGTCCAAATCGACTTTTAACTCATTACTGTTTGTTGCATCATCGTCACTTAGCTTTTTCACATAAACCGGATTCTTCTTTCTGTTTTTCTTCTTCACATGGTTGTTAGAGCTGAACAGACTTATAGGTGATGCTTTTTGCACCACGGAATCACCGGCATTCGGCTGTATTACTTCTGAAACTTTCTTTGTCAAATCGATGGTTTTAACTTCTCTTGCAGATGCTGAATCGAACACGCCGTAGAACAACTTTCTGTCGTCGAATATATCTTTTTGTTCTTTCGATACTACACTCTCCGGTGGCCTAGAGTATCCCGTGACATTTGATCCAGTATGTAAGATGCTCGAGGATTTTGAGAGTTCTAATAAAAGGTCTGAAAGTTGATTTGATTTTTGAAGTGGGGTCTTGCTCAGCGTTGTAGTTGTGGATGCTGTTTGCGCGGTGATAGGTGTCTGTATATGCTTTGACTTCAACACTATGGGTGAAGTATGTATGTGGCTTCTGTGTAATACCCGGCTAATAGGCCTTATTGATATCCTGCTTTTCATTATGCTGCTGATTTTTGAAGTTGACGTTTGTTATTAATAAGTATAGCTCCTCATTTAATCGAGTTTTTCTTTAATTTTAATTGTCGTTAAAGATTTTAACGGACGGAGCAAAAAATCACTTTCTTAGATTATACAGTGGAACCTCATTTCAATTCGCCTTCATCATACATAGATTTCAACTCTTGTAACGGAGGAATATCCTCAAGCATTCCAGGACTCAACAAATTCCATACAATACCACATGTGGGTTTTTGAACATTGTTCACTTCAATACATCTGGTGTTGGTCACTACAAGATCACATACAGTGTCAAACACTTCAGGATTCAATGTCTGCTCTAGTAATTGACAATCATGAACTACCGCAGCAGTGTGTGTATTCCCATTGATCGCTTTTATTGAAAAGAGCATTGCCCATTCCAAGTCGAAGTAACCGTGTCCTTTACCGAAACGTATACCTTCATGATTGATAGCTCCAGTTCCAGTAACCATATAGTCCACTTTCAAGTTACGTGCCTTTAAATCTCTAAGTGTAATGTGCTCTGCTAGTTTTTCCATACCATCTAACGTAGATGCGTACTCTCTTCTATTGTGCGGTATCTTAGCTGGATCTAATAGCCAGAATCCACGGTATATACCGTATGTTGTCATTAGTATTGTTTTGCCATCATCCAAAGCTCGAAACCTCAATTCTTCGAGGCAGTTATCCGGTGTGATGAATATCAAGTTCGCATTTTGGTAGTATTCGTGTTTGATGAAAATGTCAGTTGCTTGAGAGGACCCTTCGAAATCAGCGATGAACTCAGCAAAATTGAAGTGGAATCTGGAATCTGGTCTCGCAACTTTTCTCAATTGTGTCCACACTTCATTTCTAATATCTGATTTGTGATCGGACGACATACTTGACTGAATAGCTGATACTACTGGGTAAGAGAGGGAGTAAAATTGTAATTGAACGATTTCTTATCTGAAAACTTGATACAAGATGTATTAGCCTTTTGACCAATTAACTATCGGAAAAAAATAGCCCAATCTGGTAATGATCACGCAGTAACTACCATTTGAGTTTCATAAAACATGTCTCGGTTTTAACACTTACTTAAGACCTGATGCACTATATACACCCTGAGACAAAGCAGCTCGGCGTTCCTTGCAACGAAAATATACTTGGCTTTCAACTCATTTCCAAACGATATGTTTTAATGCGGAAACAAGCAAAATGAAAATTTTTTTTATGCATGGAAATGCTTTCGCGATGGGGCATTCTTCACTGTTGGTGGAAATTGGCTTAGGAAGGAAAAGTAGTGATATCTGTCTTCGTGTCTTATTTTATTGACTCTGTCTTTGAAACTGAAAGTAAGTTTACCATTACCACCTTTATACCCCCCAGTTTTAACATAGACTTGGGAGTGTGTTCACTTAGTAGACCCTAAAGACAGGTGATGCCACACCCGAAATATTCTTTAAAAAAAACAGCTCAGTAAAAAGAAAGAATAAAGTGGCATTTTTTTCCTCTTCGAATAGCTCATCCCCCATTTTATTTAGTGAGAAACGGGATGCTTTCTTAACTATTGAAAATCTCTTATTGATCGATTGAAGTCAAAACACAATAATTAACTTTTTGATTAAAAAAATTGGTGCATTTTGTTTCTTTTTGTAAGCTGCTGGTTTATAAGAAAGTGTACTGGCTCACTAACTTTTAAACAGTTAACCTCACCGTTCACTTTTCAATCGCACCACATCACACCAAAATCATGTCTTCATTCGAAGAGACTTCACATGAGAAGGAGTCTTCATCAACCTCTGCTGTTACCCATACAGTCCCGGTCGGTGGCACTCCTGCTGTACTGGAAACTGAAAACAAGCATGCCTTGAACGAAGACCTCTCCAATGAGTCCTTGGAACATGCTATTCAAACAAATGATATTTTGGACAAATTGTTAAACATCAAAATCGACAACAAATATCATCCATACCATTGGCCAGTATGGCAGAAATACTTGATTGTCATCATCTACTGTCTTTTAGAAGTGTTTGTCGGTATGACTGCAACTTCATACGTTAGTATCGAATGGTGGGTTGAAGAAAAATTCGGAGTAAATCCCCAAGTTGCCACATTAGCCCAATCGCTTTTCATCATCGGTAACGCCATGGGTCCCCTGTTCTTGGGTCCATTATCCGACATCAGTGGTAGAAAATGGGTGTTTGTCATTTCTATGATTTTTTACGCAATTTTCAACATTGGTTGTGCATTACCATTAAACATGCCAATGCTTGTCATCTTCATGTTCTTAGCAGGTACTTCCGGCTCCACAGCTATGGCCAACGTTGCTGGTACAGTATCTGATTTGTTTGTCAACAGTGATAGTGCTGCTCAACCTATGGCTCTTTTCGTCATGGGTGCAAACATTGGTCCATCTCTTGGATCTGCCATTGGTGAATGGTACTGTGACAACCCTCATATGGGTCCAAGATGGGTCTTTTACATGAACATCATCATTGCTGGATTTTTCGCCTTTCTGTTATGTTTTGTTCCAGAAACTTTACCAAGAGTTGTTATTGAAAGAGAAACAAGAAAGGAAATGGAAGTTGATGAAGACATTCATGCAATTGCCGCTTACAAGGTAAATATTTTACACGAATTGAGATTTGTCACCTTCATGGCTTTCAAAATCTTGTTCACAGAACCAATCGTACTGTTTTTAGGTATGTACAATGGTTTCGCCTACGGTTTGTTATTTTTGTATTTAGATGGTGTTTTTGACGTTTTCGTCTACAACAATGGTTTATCATATATCGGGGCTGATATCACATATTTCAACTTCATTGTTGCCGTTACTATCATGTTTTGTTTCATTCCAGTTCAAACCTTGATCTACAAAAAATTCACTGCTAGAAATGGTGGTGTTGCAAAACCAGAATACAGATTCCTTACCTCCTTGGTCTTTGTCTGGGGTTTCCCAATCTCTTTGTTCTGGTTTGCATTTACCTCAGATGGTTCAGTCAGCTACTGGTCATGTATCATTGCCGGAGGTGTATTGGGTTTCTGTGATCCATTATTATGGCTCGCTATGTTGAACTATATCACTGACTCATATCCAAACACTGCCGGTTCAGCCATTGCAGCCTTCACCATCCCATCATTCACCATCGCTGCCGCATTAGCCCATGCTGGTGTTGCTATGTTTGCCAATTTGTCTACCACATGGGCTGTTGCTATTTTGGCTTTCGTTTCATTAGGTATTGTGGCATTAATTTACGTATTGTTTTTCTTTGGTGAGAAATTACGTGCTAGATCAAAAATTGCCGTTTAAAAAGCTTATGTGTGTATAATAGATTTTAATTTGTCATAATTTTAGTTAGACTCGGTACCATTTGTAGGGCCCTTGGTGGTATTTTAGCAGAGATAATGCAATTGATGATATCTGATAAAGTGAAAATGCGTTTTACACCGTTTAACGTGTATAAAATATCAATTTATAAAGTAACTTTTTTTTTTGATCGTCACTGAAGCCTGAAGCGCTCCTGCCATCGGCTGCAGCTTTGATACTGAAAAATTTGTGTGCCAAAAGGTGATCAACCAGTTTGATTTTTTTGTCGTAGATATCTTTCGTATCATTTGTATAAATGCTTTGAATGATCCTCTTATAACATCTCATTAGTAGCTAAAACAGACATACAAGCTCCTTTCTTTATTTATAATGTTGAGAACATCAGCAAGAAACTATTCTTCCACAGTTGCCAAAACTTTAAAAATTGGTTTGATTCCAGGTGACGGTATCGGAAGAGAAGTCATTCCAGCTGGTAAACAAGTATTGGAAGCTTTACCATCCAAATTTGGTTTGAACTTCGAGTTCGTGAATTTAGACGCTGGTTTCGAATTGTTCAAAAAAACCGGTACTGCTTTACCTGAAAAGACCGTTGAAGTATTAAAAGGTGAATGTGATGGTGCTTTGTTCGGTGCTGTTTCATCACCTTCCGTCAAAGTTGAAGGTTACTCATCACCCATTGTTGCCTTGAGGAAGCAGATGGGCTTATACGCCAATGTGCGTCCAGTTAAGTCTGTCAAAGGTATTGGTAGACCAGTAGACATGATGATTGTCAGAGAAAACACAGAAGATTTGTACGTTAAAGAAGAAAGAACTTTTGAAAAAGATGGTCAAATCGTAAGTGAAGCCATCAAGAGAATCACAGAGAACGCTACAAAGAGAATTGGAAAGATCGCTTTCGAAATTGCCTTACAGAGACAGGCCATCAGACAAATCGGTGCCTACTCATTACACTCCTCTCCAACAGTTACGGTAACGCATAAATCAAATGTTCTATCCCAATCAGATGGTTTGTTCAGGGAGACAATCAAAAAATTATACGAATCCAGCCCAGACTTATACAAAACCGTTGCATTAAAAGAACAGATTGTCGACTCAATGGTTTACAGAATGTTCAGAGAACCAGAAATTTTTGACGTTGTTGTTGCTCCAAACTTATACGGTGACATCTTATCTGATGGTGCAGCCGCCTTGGTCGGTTCATTAGGTGTCGTCCCATCTGCCAATGTTGGTGACAACTTTGCCATTGGTGAACCATGTCACGGTTCTGCCCCAGATATTGAAGGTAAAGGTATTTCTAATCCAATTGCTACTATAAGGTCAACCGCTTTGATGTTGGAATTCATGGGTTACCCAGAAGCTGCTGCTAAAATTTACGAGGCTGTTGATGCCAACTTGGCTGCTAACGTTATTATCACCCCAGACTTAGGTGGAAAATCAAGCACTCAGCAAGTTATTGATGACGTTATCAACAGATTTTAGACATGTCCAGTTACATATTTTTCTTTCTCATTCCTATTTTGAATCTATATTATTTTGATGCCTAAACAATGCATTTCAGAAACCTTTTCAGTCGTCAAACCCGGTCCAGTCACCTTCTTCCTCCTCGTCGAGTTCAATCTCGCTCTCGCCTTCAGACTTTCCAGATTCAGAATCATCCTCATCTGTCCTCTCCACAGTTCTTTGAAAACAAGCAGCAAAGAATCCAATACCACCATCTACCTTAGGTAAACTTCTAATAAGTCCGTCTGCTAACTCTTCACCATTCTCAAAATCCTCAAATTCTTGTTTGAAACCACGTCTTCCCCAGTTCGGAATAACCTGATCTCTTGTGCACAACTTCCATCCCTGTTTCTGGACAGCTTCATCCCTCAACAAATCGATGACTACCCTTTCATTTTCTTCAGGATGGATGGAGCAAGTGGAATAGACAAGCTTTGTTGCATTTGGAAATGATAATGCATGCTTGACAATAGTGAACTGGAAGCTGGCCAATTTGCTCAATCTATTTTCATCAATATCATGTTTCTCTTCCTCCTGGTTACCATAAGTGACCCGTCCAAAAATCCCACTTCCTGAACATGACGGATCAACAACAAATCCGGTGATATCAGCATAGTCCAATGGGTTGGTCTGTGTAAAATCACCCTGTTGTATAGATATACTTTTCAAAGCTCCAGCTTTCTCACACATGGTCTTCAAAATCTTGGATCTCTTCAAGTCTTTTTCAAATGCGATTATGGAATTTGGAGTGTTTTGCAAAATTGATGCCAAATGGGTTGTCTTATTGCCCGGTGCTGCACATGCATCAATGACTTTATCAACACCCGGTTTTGGGTTCAAAATATATGCAGGAAAACAAGACGCTCTATCTTGAATGATCAATCTACCTTTTAAGTAGGCATCGGTCGTAGTAATTTTGTCCTTTGGATGTACTCCGAACAAATTCGGTATATACTCATCGTGATAAATTGTTCCAATCTTCATATCCTCTATAGTATCAACTTGAATCAAATGCTTGAACTCATTTAACAATGATTTGGTTGAGGTTTTCACCAAATTGGCCCTGAACCACCGTATTGGAGTCTGGTCCTCATCTAACTTGCTTTCATCTATCAACTCATTAACTTTAGATACTTTGTATCTCAACTTCAATTTGATCAATTCTGCGTTCAATCTGGTTTTATGCTTCAATATAGTTTCCTTCATAGGTGTCTTACCACACTGGATTCTTCCACTCTTGGTGAAACACAAGTCATACACCATCAACATGGTTAACCCTTCTTTCAATCCCTTCTCCTCTTTCAAGATCTTGGACTTTTTAATAATCTCCTGTATAAAGGTCTTGTATTTCAAAGTGTTAATCACCAAGGCGAAGACTTGTTTCGGGTTACTCTTGATCTTCTTCTGTCCATGGCTCTCGAATATCCTATTCTGCAACACTCTCGTTGTGTTCCCCACTGAGAGAAACTGCTCACTCTCTTTGTACAAATTCATGGTGTGGTATCAATCTAATCTCACTTCACTTCTTCCCCTAAAAAAAATTTTTATATATTTTTTTCCTTGTGTCAGAAAAAATATGAAATCTTCCTCATCTTGACATTTTTTTGTCTTCTGCACTTTCTCTGGAAAAACAAAAGGTTTACAAGAAAAAGAGGAAAAAAATAAAACAAAGATAGTTTTCGAGGAAGTAGTCAAAAGAATCACTTCAAAAGCTGTGAGATGGACTCGACTATACCAGAAATTGAGCTGCTGATCACAGTAAAGACAGAAGAAGATGTCGTCATGAAAGAAGCTGACTCTGTAGTCGCAGTAGCTCCACTCAAAAGAAAATTGGAGGACGAAGCTACTGTCTCCGATATCAAGGAAAATGAAATAATAGTACCAATCACAGAACCCAAAATTTCGTACATCAACAAGAAGACAGGTTTATGTTACGATGTGAGAATGAGGTACCATGCAAAAATATTCACTTCTTACTTCGAGTACATTGACCCGCATCCAGAAGATCCTCGTCGTATCTATCGTGTTTACAAGATCTTGGCTGAAAATGGGTTGATTAACGACCCACAGTTAATCGGACGTCATGAGATTGGGGATTTAATGTTGAAAATTCCAGTAAGAGAAGCCACTGCAGAAGAGATCTTGTTGGTACACTCAGAAGAGCAATTGAAACATATTGCCAGCACAGAAACAATGACAAAGGACCAATTACTAGAACTGACCGATAAAGGTGATTCCATCTATTTCAATCACGATTCATACCTTAGTGCCAAATTATCATGTGGTGGGGCTATAGAAGTGTGTAAGGCTGTTGTGGAAGGTAAAGTGAAAAACGGGTTTGCTGTCATTAGGCCTCCGGGTCATCATGCTGAGCCCGACCTACCAGGTGGGTTTTGTCTTTTTTCGAACGTTGCCGTTGCAGCCAAGAATATTTTGAAAAATTATCCAGAGAGCGTAAGGAGAATAGTTATCATCGATTGGGATGTCCATCATGGTAACGGAACTCAGAAGGCTTTTATTGACGATCCAAGAGTGTTATACATTTCATTACACAGGTTTGAATTGGGCAAATATTACCCAGGTACATCAGCTGGGGCTGCTGATAAGGTGGGTGAAGGTAAGGGTGAAGGTTATAACATCAACATCCCGTGGCCTGCGCCAGGCATGGATGATGGTGACTATATTTATGCTTTCAACAAAGTTATAATGCCCGTTTGCCAGGAATTCAATCCGGACTTGGTCATTATCAGTGCCGGTTTCGATGCTGCCGATGGTGACGTTATTGGTGGATGTCATGTATCTCCAGCTGGTTATGGACACATGACTTACCTTTTGAAATCATTGGCAAAGGGAAGACTTTGCTCGGTCATGGAAGGTGGCTATAACTTGGACTCAATTGCCAAGTCTGCTTTGGCCGTTGCCAAGGTTCTTATCGGAGAGCCACCGGAAGAATTGTGGAAAAAATTGCCAAAATCAGTTGCAGTGGAGACTATTGATGAGGTGATACGAATTCAGTCAAGATACTGGAGATCTTTGAAGCCTGGTTACTTTGGTTCTGCAGTTCCAAAACTGATCGATAACAGCGTCCCTGAAGAGAGATTACACGATAGTATAAGGTCGCATCAAGCCAAGAAATTGTTTGACAAGTACAACTTCATCAACTTACCTGTGGTCACTCAACTAAAATCGAGTTCCCTTGAAGACCAAGTGATGTGTACGCCAGATATTTATGATGCATCTACTATTGTTATTTCGATCCATGACCCGGCTGAAGTTTGGGCACAAAGAGATCCGTTAACAGGAACATTAGACTCTTCAAACTCTGTTGTCTTAGATCCATCTGCTAACTTGGTCAAATGGGCATTGCAACAGAAATTTGGATACATAGACATCAACATTCCTTTGACTATCAGCGGGGATAACGACGTCAACTACAACAACATCAACACTGCCCAGGACATCTTGTTGTCTATCTGGGACAACTACATCCAATACTTTAAAGTGTCAAAGTTGGTATTTGTCGGTTTCGGTGACGCCTACAACGGCATAATCCATTTGTTGGGCCACCGTGAGGTAAAGTCAGTAGTGAAAGCCACGATTAACTTTGTCAACAAGACCACTCAATTACGTCCAATTGTCTCCGCGATTGATGAATCAGTTACCGATTGGTTTTATAGAAACTCATTGGTGTTCACCTCGAAAAAACACGAATGCTGGGGGTTAACCAACAGCGATTTCGATGAAGAGGACTACGAGTTCATCAATCATGCTAACGTTGATGAAGGAGTTGGGTTGCATCCAAACGGGGATAATACTATGAACGGTGCAGCAGCTCAGTTGAACGGAAATGGTAATGCCTCTGGATACAACGGCGGTAAGAGACCAAGAAAGAAATACGGTAGGGTCTTGAAGGCTGATAGTGATGGATTGTACAACATTGTGGAGGAGAGGTTTGAAGAATGCTGTGATTTTATACTAGACTCTTTTGAGGACTATGATGACAGTTCTGCTTGAACGTGTGTGTAATTTTTGTTTTATGCTATATATTAGACAACTAACTGTACCTACCCTTAGGTCCTTGTACTATACAATTCGAAGAAAATGTAATAATAATGGTGATGAAAAATAACTTAAAAGTCTATATGTAAAACTTTTGAACTCCGGAGAAGTCATTGGTCAGAATGCGCTTGGGAAGCGTTTGTTGAATTCCCTCTCTAAATCTTCGACATCAACATCACTGTTTACACTCATTCTACGTTCCCTTTTATCATCCTCCACTACCAAATACGTTTTCCCATCTTTTTCATCTCTCACTTTCTTCGGTGGTGATTTCAAGTGTGAAGGCTTCTTGGGTTTTGGGGGTGGTAACTTCTTCTTAGGTTTTCCTGAGGCTCCAATTATAGGCTCATCTGCACCAAATGGTGAATTCTTGGGCGTTGAGTTTGTGCTGAATTTTTTCAGAGTGGATTGCGGAGTTATTGTCGAATATGTCGATGCCGTTGAGGCTTTTGAATCAATTTTGTATAATTGTTGTTGAGGAGTAGTGACGGCTGGTTTCTTGAAAGTTGAAGTAGGATTTCTGTGCAGCTCCTCTTCTGTGTACTTTCCATAACCGCTTGCAGTTTTCATCGGAGCAGGTTCTTGAGTTCTATTCAAAAGCAGCTTGACTCTCGTCTGAATAGAGTTGGACCTTTTAAGAGTAGGCTGCTGCTGTCTCTCACTGCCATTATCCAATTCTGGATGTTCCAGAATACTTTCGGAACTCTTTCTAGAGTTCCTGCTAGCGGACGAAGAAGAAGACAGTGATAGCAACGAGCCACTACTAGAACTGTATACTGACTGGAACCCATTCAATGAATCTGTGCTTTTGACTGAATGGTATTCGTATGGTGACTTGAATTTGAGTTTGGTTTGACTTGTGGTCCTTGATTTGTTTTCTTTTTCACCAGTTAATAGACCCTTCAAGCTGGTTATGCTGCTTCTATTTTTCTTATGCTCTCTAGTCCCCGTATTGTTGTTCGAAATGCGCCCGAAGGAAGACTTGAGACTGTCACCAGTGTCCTGTGATTTCCAAAGACCACGACCACTATTTTGTCTACTCAAATTCCTCAAGAAGTCGACATTTGAGTCGATATGCTGTCTTGGATCAGGCTCAAACTCCACAGTTTCCATCGGTCCCGTGATTTTCTTTTTCAAAGTCTGCATTTGGTCCGACGATGTCAGATAAGTTTTGAAATCGTCAGAAACGTACATGCTCACTGGTCTTCTTGACGCTCCAGTTGAAGGGTTCCGGGAGCCAGGTCTGGAGACTCTCGAGAGCGGCTTCAGAAATTTATCGTTTTGCTGCTCGCTTTCGCGGTCACGGTTGAGCTCTGCGCTATTTTTATTCAAGTCATTGATATGTGAGGAGATTTGACCGCCGAGATTCAAAGACGGTTGTGACTTGCTGTTGTTTGTGGAGTAAGAGGTAACTTGATGTGATGTGCTTCCATTCGAAAGAAGCTTTGTCTTGTCGATCTTGGAAAATGGATCCGTTTGAGAAACCAGGGTATCTTGAGGTGTATTGAATGGTTTGGAAATGCTTGGTATATTTTGAACTGGTGGCCTTTTGGGTAAAGAAGGTGTTACTTCTCGGTGCGACTTCTTGGAATGCCAATCTTCTATTGGAACTGACTTTTTTCTTAGCTTGCAAACCTCCTCCAATAATTGATATGCATTAGGCCTCGATCTTGGATCGGCCACTAATAACTTACTGATGATGTTCCTCAATCTTCCTGAATAAACAGGAGGGTTTGGAAATTTGTACTTGGCATGTAAAATAGCAAAATCTCCTCCTCCATTATTACCGTTGATGTGATTGTTTTCAAATGGAGTGGTATAGTAACAAATTTTGTAGAGAAAAACACCCAAAGCCCAAACATCTGATTTTTCGTCTATGGGGAATCCTCTGTAAAGATCAATCATTTCAGGGGCTCTGTACTGGGCTGTCGTGTGCTTCATCAAATCATCCTGTAAAATTTTGAATTCCTCTACGTTTCTTGGCGGCCTGAGTATACCGGAGGCAGAGCCGAAATCACACAACTTGTAATTGCCGTCTCCCGATATAAGAACATTTTCTATCTTTATATCTCTATGCAACAATGGTGGAGATAAAGCGTGCATGTTGCAAACACCTTCTGCGATCTCTGCCATTATTTTCAATATTTCAGCTTCTGTCAATTTGTTCACCAATCGGCTATTCATGAAGTCGATCAAACCATTTCCAGAGCAATATTCCATTAAGACAAACACTTCGTAGCCTACCCCTGTGCTGATCCGTGAAGCATGAGAGTCAATGTAAGACACTATACATCTGTGACCTTTGAGTCTTTTCATTGCATCCACTTCAGCTCTCAAAATATTCAATGTGACCTTATCTGGGACAGCGACTCTCTTGAGACATGCAACCTTGGTGTTGTTGTAAACAGGAGATATTTCACAGGTGTATACATGAGCATACCCGCCCTCAGATAAATACTTGGTGATAGTTACGGCATGGGTTCCCACTGTCAATTTAGTGCCCGGTGTATATGCATTGGGTGGTGGTATCGATGGCATATCAGAGAGCTTCTATATGCGCTGTCTAGTTTTTTCAGTTCCTGCAATCAGTCAACGACAAATGAAAGCAGGGTTCCTAGTACAGTCTTGCTTGCTATTCCAAAAATATAATCTCACTCAATTGAGTTCTCTAAGAGGTGCCTTTGTGGGTGGGCAATTGGTATGCTTTGTACCTGATCCGTTGAAGAAGTTCTGGTTGGACACTCCAAAATATCAAAGCCAACTTTTTTTTGAATTTTCTACTTTGTTTTTTCTTTTCTGTTATTGTTTTACTGCTTTAAAATTTTATTTGAACAGATCTACCTTTAAATCAATATGGCTTGAACCTGACATCGGACGACTTCTTATTCTTATTCTTATTCTTCTTCTTCTTCTCGTCTTTCTTATCCTTCCTGTCCTCCTTGGCATCTTTATCTTTCTTATCTTTCTTATCTTTCTTGTCCTTCTTGTCCTTCTTCTCTTTTCTAGCTCTCTTTTCCTTCTTTCTCCTCTTAGCGTCCTTCTCGCTATCATCATCTTCATCGACGTCCATGCCATCGAGATTAATCTCGCTATCGAAAAATTCAGAAGGCGTTGAAAATCTCAGTGGTGTCTCCCAAATCCGGAAGCAACCATCTTCACCACCAGAATAAATCAACCCTTTTTCTCCATCCACGTAGATCGCTCTTACAACTTCTTCTCCATGACCTCCTAATAACAAAATGGCTGAATCAACGTCAACCTTTTCAGATTGTTGGTCAAATGGATAAACCATCAAATGTCCTTGTGAATTTGAGCCACAAGCGACGTACCCGGGAAAGACATCAATGACATACTCACATTTCCAAGCAGACCTGACATCGCCAAAGTCATGAGGCAGTTTCGGGTTTGTCAATTCCTCAGACTTGTCCTTCTCGAGGTCATGGATTGCAAAAGTTTCCATATGAGATAGCGTGGCAATTCTATGAGGGGCGACGAATTTGGCAGAGTGCATTGAAGCGTAGTTGATCACTTGATGCAAAGCGTCTTCTTCATCTTCAATGGTGAGATCATACACATTGGCATACCCATCGGTTGATCCAGACAACAACAAATCTTTGTTAGTTGGGTGGAATTTAACGTCTGTCACATCATCATGGTGTGAGTCCACAAAAGAACGTTTGAAATTTCCTGTTTCTAAATCCCAGATGTGAACTTCGGCATCGGTGCCTTGTAATTCAGTACCAGCTGCTAACAAACCATGGTTAGAGGTCAAGGACAAGTACTTAGATGCTTTATCATTCGTAAACTCTCGTATTGGTGTGTTCGAATTACTTGAAAAATCCCAAAGCTTGACCCTGTCATCAGCACAAGTAGCAATTATATTCTTCCCATCTATACTGGTCATACCGTTGATGGTGGAGTCGTGTGCTTTTACAGTTCTCAACGGTTGTAATGACGATGAGGGAGTGGATGGAAATATCTTTAAAGAGCCATCACTATAAGCTGCAACCATTCTCTCGTTGGCAAGCGGCACTATGAAAAGAACCCAGTTCTTGCTCTCATCTTCAAATGAACTTTTTTGAAGTGCTCTCATATTAATTTGAAGCCCTTCTGACTTCCAGTTACGATCTTGTCAAATTTGAGATGAGATTATAAAAATTTGACAAACTACAAAAAAAATCACATACCAAAAAAAAATTGATAGAAGACAAAATAAAATAGAAAAAGACTTGTTTACATCAAATACAAAGCACGTTTCTACTCAATCACATAACAAAATGAGTAGCATCATCAGTAAGTTAACACCCATCAGACAGCATCGAAATAAATGCAACCGTTACTGACCTCATCTTATTTAGAAAAACAAACTCGCTTCACTCCAAAAGTGACGCAAAGAAAGCAGTCTAGAGGTCCTACACCCACGACATCCAAAGCAGGAACTCCAGGAGTACAGAAAGTTGTTCAAATAGAGGAGCCAGCAAAGATAAGTGAAGATGAGGTGACCCAAGAAACCTCTGTGATACACACCGGTCCACATGTTTTGGAAGAAGATGAACCAAGAAATCACGATCTCAAAGAAGATATCTTTGATAACAAAGAATTGAAGAGAGATGAGAAAGATACAAATGAGGCCGTTATTGACGAAGATGAAGATCCAAAAAAGAAGTCATCCATTGTGCTTATAAATCCACCTAGCTTGCTCAACAACAAAAATAGGAGATCATCCTCCACGATAAGTGCACAAGCACCCGGGCTGTTCAGGAGAGGATCTGTCACCGATGAGAATAGAAAAATTCGCAGATTGTCTTCAATCACATCTGGATTGGCGACGGGATTAACAAGAAGGCCAAGCTTGACTGCATCTGCTAAAGGTTCATCACCGGCTCCAAAGCGTATTAGCTTTTCAGAATCTTCTGCTGAGCCATTCAGAATCAATATACCAACGGGAGCTCCACCCAAGCCACCCAGAACGAAGAATAAGAACCTGAAATCAAAAGGACCCGCTAAACTTCCAACGAAACGAAGAACTGCGGCAAAACAGTATGCTGGTCCAGAGGCTGACTCATCAGTTTCCACACTGATAGCCACCCCAGAACCACTGTCGGCTACTGAGGAAAGGCAAAATTCAGTGGATTCTGAACCACCCGTGGTTGATCAGATACTGCCTGAAACCTTTGATGACGATATTTCACTGAAGCTGGAGCAGTCGCCTGCTCTTGAAGAAGATGAAGATCTGGTTCTAGAAGAGAAGAGAGAGGAAATCCCTAAACAAAGAATACCAGAGGAAGTAATAGACGAAGAACCAGTGGACGAGGATGAGTTAGACGAAGAACTTTTGGACGAGGAGCAGGTAGAAGATGAGCAGGTGGATGAAGAGCCCGTGAACGAAGATAAGAACAAGAAAGCGGACCCAATCTCAGTCGCCAGAAACCTTAAGAAAAGAAGGCTGATGTCCTTTTTACCACGCCGAGAGCAATCAAAGAATGCGAAAAGAAATCCACAGCTGGTACCGAACGAATCTAATTCATCTGGCACTGATGCAAATAAGGAGAGGATACCGCTCGATCTTGATAAGGATTTCGTTTTATTCATTGACGAGCTTGGTGGCTTGCAAAAAATACCGAAAGGTGACTTCAAAGATGATAAAAACAAAAGAGTCATTAGTCATTTATCGCAGATACCAAAACACTTGTTGACCGAGAATCATAAACTTTTCAGTGATTTCGTCATCGATGATGGTCAAATGAAAATGGAAGAGCTTTGCAAGCCTATTTTTCCATTTGGTGAAGTTTCTGAGTATTTTGATCAGGCAAAATTGGCCGCGGAGAACAAGAGAAAGCTGCTGTTGACGAGGAGAAAGTTGAGGATCAAAGCTAGACAGGAAGGCGTAATATACACCAAGCTTCAAGAGACACAGGAAGAAGAGGCCAGATTGAAAAGAGCTCGTGAGAACCTGATTTCCGAAGAAGAGAGGCCAAAAAGTGGTGTTAAGATTAAAAAATCTGAGGCTGGTATTATGTTCTTGGATCAAGACTCGTTACAATATGACAGGCACCTGAGCCGAGTGAATGAGGATCGTGAGAAGATTACCGAGAATGCTTTTGAGAATCCTGTCATATCAAACACTTATGGCAAAAGGATCGTTACGGATAAGTGGACCACAGAGGAGACTGCTTCACTTTACAAGCTGTTGTCTTCGTGGGGGACAGATTTCAATATCATAACCCAAATGTTCCCACATAGAAATCGACGTCAAATAAAGTTAAAATTCAACTTGGAGGAAAGGAAGCACCCATTTATAGTGGATTTGGCGTTGAAAAGGAGGCTACCGATAAATTTTGATGATTTTTGTGCAAAGTCCAACCTTGATTTCAAAACAATGGATGAGTATAACCTCGAGTTGAAGGAATTGAAGGATTCGCACGAGCGTGAGGTCAAAGAGATGGTTGAAGCTCTGGAGAAGCAAAGACTTGAAGACGTTGAAACACAAAGAAAGAGAGAGGTTGAGATTAGAACCGGTGTCAAATCTATGTCCAGAGCTGAGAGAAGAGCAGAATTGCGTAAGAATGAAATGGTCATTGGTGAAGTGACGAGAAACGCAAAAGAAGAAGAATAGTTAGCTTCCTGTGTAATATTGATGATGAATTGTTTCTGAGGGAATTATACTTTGACTATCATGACTTACTACTTACATCCCTGCATTGAGCAGAAACAAAAAAAATGTACACAAAAAAAAAAAAAAAAAATCAAATCATCAACACCTCTAGATGACACCAGGTATGACGATCATATGACTTGTACTTCATCACCAACGCCCGACTACAAGACCAAACGTTACTGTCTTACAATAGATGAAGATGCCAATGGAAACTACCTCAACGTAAAAGTTTCATCCAACTCGCCACTGGTCACCCTAGCACCACCGATCACAAGCACCGACTCACATCCATCGTCTGCTGCCACCACCACCACCATCACCACCAATTCCACCCATCCAAAGTTCAACCTCTGTCCCACAAGGCTCATATTTTTAGTCGCCATCACAGTGGTTTGCTACACATACCTCATCAGCACAACTTCAACCACGTCTCCGCTTCTATACGCAGCGTCGTTTACACACATCACGACCACCACGAGATTGGTATGCATCCTTGCCCTCAGCATTGCCACTATCTTTACCATCTCTGGCCATGCCATCATCAAATCAGTCATCGTGCCGCCTTTGTTGAGACAGTACTCCAACCGTCCCCACAGCCCCCACCATACTGAAGAATCAGTCTTGGTCCTCGACATTGGGATCCAGCTCTCCGCCAAACGATACATCTTCGGATCCTGCTATCATCACACGACGAAATTTTACCCCAGGGAAGTGATCCGCGATGTCGTGATCAATGAGCTGTTCCAAGGGTTTCTGGTCATTTGTTACTTGGTGATGATCATCGATACCGATACCTCTTATGATGGACAGGTTGCTAAGGGAAGAGAAGATCGGGAAAGAGGCAAAGAATTGGTCGTTTTGTTTCCAAGATTGTTACCGAGATTGGAGATATTGGAACGTGTTTATATCAAAGTACATGAGAAGTTTATATAGCAAAGAAACCTTGATATACATTTCCAATGTACATATTCACAATTAATTTAAGCTTATTTGAAGCGATGTAAGTAAGTCTCTCCATTACTTGTAATTTTAAGAACTTTTTGATTATCTCACAAGAAGGGTGATGACACCACAAACGACATACACTTTATGTTAACAACTACGACAACAATATCAAAAAGGAACTATAAATTATATATATTCATCATATATCTCACGCAGCATTATCATAATCAACCGTACTAGACAAGAAACCCAGCACCTTTTTAATATGCCTTATAAACCAAGGATCTATTCTCAAAGGTGGGAACTCATCATCTTTATTATAAGCAACGTATTCGCCTTGTTCAATCACCTTCATCTCATCCATATGCATCGCTGTATATTGCAGTGTTTGTTTAAATTCCGATAAAGTAACAGGCTCACTGCATCTATCACCTTCTTTGTCATTTGGACAGATACCATCTTTGACCCAAAGTCTTAACGAAGGTCTGAAAGTGTGTCCCCAAAATTTGAAATTAGTCTTCCAATTGGCATATTCACGGTTCAATATATCTTGATAACTATGTGGGATGTATGCTTTTACTCCCTCGTATAAAGTTGGAACCAAAGGTGATAACTCATCGAGTGAGTAAAAATGATTATTACGGCAACCATACACCAATTTATTGTCAAATGCATCTTGCTTCTTTTGCAATAATTCTCTATCATATTCACCTTTATCAACTTTCGGATCATTCTTCTTCTTCAGAAAGTCGGGATCTAAAACTTTCAAGAACTCTTCATATGCCCTTTCTTTCAAATTTTCATTGTGGAAAAAATCGGTGAAAGCCAAGCCGGTGATGTCGATGTATAACCCGGTCTTGGTATCAACAAATCTTGCATCGATAACGTTGTTACCATTACCCCTTTCACGGCTAAAAAATGATTCACCAACATCCACGTAAAACTTACCAATTCCAAGCGATGTAGGAACATGGTTATTCTCAATTTCATCATTAGTCACAGTCAAATCCACCACTAATGAATTATGATAATTTCTTGCCATTTTGAACAAAGAGCTCATTGGAACCTGTACATCGGCGTCTGTGTCCCAAGGCATGTTCAACCCATTCCAGTACCATGACAACATTGTACCATGCGCAATCCAAGTGGTTATTCCAGCAGATCTCGAAAATCTGAGCCAACCTCTGATCAATCTATGTAGCACAGCCACATGTTCATAATATGGTATATCCAAGCGGTTGAAAAACCTCCAGTCATAGTGAGCACCAGCTGTTGGTCTTCCAACTATATTACTTTCGTGGAAATACTTGAAGAAATTTGGTGCAGCGGGTATCAACGATTTCATCGATTCCAGTAATCTATAGTCCAAATTTGTTTTCCTGTCAACGTTGGATGAATCTATTTTGACCTGCATTTTCTCCACTTCTTCCACTGCATCGAAAAGAAATTCGTCCTTTGTTAACATTATCTGACTACCATCTTCTTTGTCGTAGTTAACAATTCTCATGACATCTTTTTCAACATCATAATCATCTTTTTCAATTGAAAGATCCACTTTTGTTGCATCCAAGGCATATGCCAAATTTCTAGTTTGATGGTATATACTTATCCCTTGATTGATAACCTGAGAGCGAAGAACATCATTTGTCATAGATTCATATTCGATGTACTCCAAGGATTCTATCAAAGACTGATTTCTGGTCAGTTGCACTGGTTTACCAGTCTGAGGGTTCTGTAAAGTTGGCACAACCAAAGCGCCTCCTCCTCTTAAATTATGGGCTCCTAAAAACACAACTCTGTCTGGAGGGGAAAATGTATATTTCAAAAATGAAGCCCCCATGATAGCACGCACTTCTTGTTGGAATCGAGTGTTGTCATGATTGATGATCTTGAAATGGGGAAACCCTGGCTCAACATCCTCGGGATCCAATGGCTGACACACCCCAAATTCACTTTTGACATCAAAATATTTAATAAACGACTGACATGTGAAATCTTTATTGTTGAAAAAATTATACCATTTTTCACTTGCCTTTAATTTGGAATCCAAATCAAGCCAATCATTCCAGCTGAAAGGGATTTGATAATTTGTTGGCTCCAATTGATTGTTATTCAACAATCTTGCTATTTTGGCAATCGTTAGTGCCGGCATTAAACGTGGATCGAAATTGTTTTGTAAAGATGTGGGTATATATCTATTTTTATTTACCGAGCCACTAGGTGTTTTCAAAGCAGATCTTGCTATTTGTTTCTGTAAAGCAGGACTCATGCTGGATACACCGGTTACATCTTCTGTATTTATCACTATTGGAGTGTTCAAATAAGATGCTTTGTTAAGCGCCATGTTCAAATATATCGTACATGTTAGCGTCAATAGAAGAATCACAAAGATGTATTTTCTAAACCTTATGGACCTTTTGGACCTGGATAGAAGTATTGATTTGTAGCGTAATTGTGTCAGCATCAACCGTGCAATGAAATGATCTATTTGCCCGAACTGCATTGTATCTGGTATCTCATCAAACAGATCTTTGTGAGAAGCAGGAACTTGGTATCGGATTCAGAATACAGGCTTTAAATAGAGTGCCGCTGGTTTTTTGCTGTAAAGTTGACAATGATGCCTAGTGATTTACCTTTCAATAAACCACTCAATGTAATGACAATTATTATGGAACATCCATGGATTTCAATATCGATTACACTTTTTTGTCTCGTTTTGCACGCGAGAAGCACCGAATTGTTTTTTTGTCTTACGAGAAGAATTATTATTACCGCGCTGCCCTGCCTGCCTGCCATACTCCAGAAAGGCACAGATCCCAGATACACCATGAGAAAGCCATACTCGGTACAAAGTATATACCCTTCTAATAGTACTTCACAAAAAGATTGATGTAACGAAGTACTCAATTCCTATAATTATAATATCGGAGGCAGTTTCGGGGCCTGTTTGCTTTGCTTCGCTTTGTTAAAGTCAAATAATTGGTCCCTGAGAGTAAAAAAAAAGGCAGTAGATTTTAAAATAAACCCTGATGTTTTTTTAAAAAGTGAGTGACTTGAGTTAGTACTGATTACATCATCTATCTCTATCATTTTTATTATTATATATTATTACAAACTCCAGATATTACTATTACCATCACCTTTATTACCACCATTCCATAATCCATTACTATTATTACTCCCCATCATCAGGTTAACTTCATCATTGATACCTTGATCTATAACACCCCATTGTTGTTGCTGCTGTTTACAAGTTGTCTCATTGACTAAATTCATATTCCCATTGAACATTCCTGTCTCATTTCTATACTTGTTATCATTGAACCTACTCCCTCTATTGAATTGAGCATTGCTATTGTTGCTCAAGGAAGAAGAATACTTCTTATCAATCTCGCTATGATAGATCAATTGCTGTTCTTGTAAAAATTGTAAGTTTTTTTGTAATTCCAATTTGGTCTCGTTCAATTGGGGATATCTCGTTGTATTGCTCATATTATTGACATAACGTTTAGATTGCAATGGGTTGTTTAAATTTTGTTGTTGCTGTTGTTGCAACTGTTGTAATTTTGACCTCTTGTGCTGCATAATCAAACTATCAATCTCTTTTATTTGGTAATAAAATGGTTCTGATTGTAATTTATCTTCTCTAAAGTTGTGCGTCATGGGTATTATTGATTTATTGTTTTGCAAATTTATTTGCAATTGTTGTGACTGATGTAGGAATTGGCCTTGTTCGTTCAACTGCGGCGTACCACTGTTATTACTGCAGACATACTCCGGTTGAGACACAATCATAATGCTAGATGTCACCACTTCAAACTCTTATTCATCGGTCAAGGCTTCAAACAAGTTCAACTTTTCTTCAATAACGAAGAAAAAAAAAAAAAAAAAAAAAAAAAATCTTTCGCTTCTCGTCTCAACTCTTTTTTTTATTTGTTAGCGCGTTGTCTGTCGTTGTTTACTTTACTATGTATGATGATCACGTGTCGTTGACTAACACTAGCCTACGAATTTATTATCTTTAATATTGCAAAAAGGTGATATTACATATACACAAAATTCAAGATCTCATTTGCCATGCTGGAATCCCCTGAGGAGAAGCAGAGCCTTCTTCAGCATCAACTAATTCAGGTGTATGCGATGCAGCAGCTGCCGATTGTTGCCATGCTGGGATTCCTTTAGATATCGAAGAGTTTGAATCATCATTGGAATCTTCTAATTGTACTTTATCTGCATATTTTTGCCAATCTGGTATTCCATCGTTGTTACCACTGACATCCAAGTTGCTTTTCACCTCCTTCTCGGCTTGGTTGTTATTATTATTGTTCAGACCTTTCTTCTTCTCAAGGATGTCATTTGCACTTGGCACGGAACTTACCGGTGGGATATTGAACCTGTTCAATTTCTCTTCCGGTCTTAACTCAATTTGTGACTTGTTAGCAAATTGTAAATCTGATTGTAATATGATTTTCTTCAAATCAGACAACTCTTTCTCCAAAGATGTCAATTCTTGCATGACTGTGCTCTTCTGAGAATCCAAATTGGATACCATTGTGGATCTAATATTTTCAATCTCTAACTTCAAATACTTCAAGCTCTCCTCATTTTGTAAATTTTTCTCATTGGTCTTCAATATAATGCTGTCAATACTACTCAATGTTTCATCAATCTTATTAGCCTTTGTGTTATTTTCTTCAATAAAATCGTTTTGTCTTGTCTCTAAAGTCTCCAACAATTTTTCTACCCTTGTAAATTCCTGATCAATACTCTCCTTCTCTTCCTCTAATTTACTCTTGGATGGAGGCATGATATTTGGTAACACATAACGGGATACTATCTGATAGATTCCGTATGTAACACCAACTGTGGCAGTGGCCATTATAAAATAATCTTTCCAGTCGCGTTCTGGTAAAGGAGGAGGATTAGCATAGTAGTCGCTGATCAATGTGTTGTTGGCCGGTTGTGCTGTGGATGAAGATGGAGATGGCCACGAAGTGGCCGATGGATTCTGTTGCTGTTGAGCTCTTTTCAACAGTTCCAGCACTTCATCTTGTGTCAAGCCTTTACTTTCAATGAACTCAATCCTTTTGTTCAAAGGCGAGTCACTAATTGAGGAATCTTTCAAGAACTCCACAGCTGATTGGATTAAGTCTTCTCTCAAAGACATTATATGTATATCAGTTGTTCGCTGTGAAAGTCCAAATTGATAACATTTTTTTTTTGATTTTTGTTTTCTAAATATCATTCATTTTTTTTTCTCTGTTCAATGGCATATGAAAATGCTCAGTCGCTGGTGAAAAGATTATGGACTATGAGGACTTTTTCAGCAGGATTCACGATGGTATAGACTTCAAAAGACCACTTCTATTCTTCATTCAGCTCGATAGTTCACTTGACAACGCTTTTGATTTCGAATCTTGTATGCGACTCCTCTCACTCAAGGCGCAACAGAAGATTTTGAATAAAAGGTCAAAGAGAGATAAGCAGTTAAAATTGATAAATCTGTTGATACTACCATTCATTATATGTTTGTATGAGAAAAACAAAGCTTTAAAAATACCCGAATTCAGTTACACCCCATTGGGGAAGCCGCAACTTGAAAAGGTAGGTTTCAATATCTCGGATGAAGACGACTTGGTTTCGATCATTGTGCATTTCAAAGAGGGGTCCAATTTCGGAATTGATTTGGCCAATTTGGAAGACACAGAGAGATTCAATAGACAAAATGATTTTCTTGACAATTTTAAAGACATTTTCACGTCTGGGGAACTTGAATATCTACAATGTTATAACGGAACTTGCCCGGATTTGGTCTTGACCCATTATTGGGCCTTGAAAGAAAGTTATAGCAAACTCTTAGGTTTGGGATTGAACGAATCATTCCAGAAGTTCGATTTCAAAGATCAAGTGAAGGATGTACAATATCCAGTCAAGACTCTGTCAGAAGTGGTGGGTGGATTGTTGAAGTATGATGACGTCAAATGGAATCAGTATAATTTGGACGACAACAGTAGTGTTAACCATACAACAATGTTGACACCCAATATTGTCTGCTCTATTTTCTCCGAGAGCAGATTGGATACCGAAAAACCTGTAATCATAAAGATCAAACTTGAATTGTTAATCAGCTTTTTAAAAAGCTGTCAAAATGTATAGAGCAAATGACGCTTAAAGCGTAAAAAAATCTATGAGAAAGCGAAAAATTAATAAAGAAAAAAAAAATCTTCAAGCGGAACCTGTATAAACTCTTGGAAATCCCCCAATGGCATATCATACCCTTTATTCGGAGCTCTTATAAAATCACAAAATACCTCCTCAGGCCATTCACATACTCAATGCCAACATCGTCGACAGATCTGCGAGTCTCCAAGCGAGCTCAGACACATCTCATAGCAGGATTCACGGGTGGACTCACATCGTCTATTGCACTTCAACCTTTCGACTTGTTAAAAACCAGAGTACAACAATCCTCAAGGTCAACATTGAGATCCTCGATAAAAGAGTTGACAAAAGTATCAGATCTATGGAGAGGTACATTACCCTCTCTGCTACGGACATCCATTGGAAGTGCTTTATACTTGACATTTTTAAACTCTACAAGGGTCTATGTATCCAAACTACATGGGGATCATCAATTGTCCTCCTCATCGAGCTTAGTTAGACTTTCACCACAGGAAAATTTGGTTACAGGAATGTTTAGTAGGGCCGTTATTGGATGGGTTACTATGCCCTTCACTATAATCAAAGTGAGATACGAATCAAACTTGTATAATTATAGATCGTTAGGTGAAGCTGTGAGGTCTATATACTTCAAAGAGAGCTACAAAGGATTTTTCAAAGGTTACTTTGCCACTACTGCTAGAGATGCTCCTTATGCTGGGTTGTACGTGTTGTTCTACGAACAGTTGAAAATGGTGATACCAACTTTTTTGAAATTTTCAGATTCGCCAAGTGGTGGCAATCAACAATTACCGCCCCAAGACGCAGTGCTCAACACTTCCAGATCGGCAATCATCAATACAAGCTCGCTGATGATGTCGGCTTCACTTGCAACAATCATGACTGGTCCGTTTGATACGATCAAGACAAATATGCAATTGAACCCTGAATCCACTTTCGGTAAAACTTGTGTCACATTATACCACAAAGGTGGTCTCAAGAGGTTCTTTGATGGATTATCATTGAGGTTGGTAAGAAAGGGGTGCAGTGCGGGTATTGCCTGGTGTCTCTATGAAGAGTTGGTGAAATATTTTGGATGATGATAAACTGTAATGATATAAATTTGATGATAGATGACTGTATATAATCGTGATGTTCTTTCGATTCCTCGGTTCATGCTTGTCATGCAAAACTTTTGAAGTTTCTGTGTAAGCGACAAATCGAGTGTAAGAGCGATAAGCATTGCCCCAGTGGAAATATATTGAATAGATTCCCTAATTGAAAAGAGATAGACTTCTATTGTATTGTCGTGGTCTAGTAACACAATCCTACTCGATTTGGACACGATTCCCCTTAATATGATAGATTTCCCCATACTTCCTAATCGGGTCGTAATGACTTTGCGTACCAGAAAAAAAGAGACAAGATGGCACTGTTCTGTTCCAGTTTTAGTTAATACCTCTCAACTTGGTTATTTCAGTTCAATTACCAACAGTTAATTGACAAGCTAAAGACATCAACATGTCTTACAATCAATCGAGTAATTATCCTACAATCAACAACAACCCTCAATTCCATGAGGTTGATCACATCTTCAGTGACAGATTGAGACAATTCACTGATAACGGAGGCCAATATGTTAAATTAAACTTACCTAAATTCTATGATAGGGCCAGGTTTGATAATGCGAACAGTGAGGACCAGTATATCAAGTTGAAGGTCTACTCAGTTCCAAACTTACAGAGGCCAATTTTCAAGGATGTGATTCCTTCCAAGTTGGAAGAATTCAAGTCAACTTCCAAAGGGCAGTCGTTTGGTCCAGGGTGGGCCACGTTTTGGTTTCAAGTCACTTATAAGTTACCCCAAAAATGGATTGATGCAAACCAGAACATCGTTTTTGAATTTGATGCTGGGAACGAAGCTTTGATTTACGACAAGAGCGGTATGCCATTGCAAGCATTAACCGGTAATGGAGAGAGAGCAGAATTCATCATACCGGAAAGCTGGAAAAAAGATACCGATGAGCATCACTTTTATGTTGAAATGGCATGTAACCAAATGTTTGGTGGAGTAAATTCTGGCAGCTCTTTCCGTTTGAGTAAGCTGGAGTTTTTCTTACCCAACGTTGAGGCGTATAAGTTGTATTACGACTTTTGGATCTTGAGTGATGCTTCAAGGGAATTATCCGGTAACTCATGGCAGAAACACAAGGCAAGAGACCTTTGTAATCAGATAATGGACACTTTTGACCCGGAAGATGAGTCGACAATTCTGAAGTGTAGAAATTTGGCCAAGACAATGTTAGGCGATGATATCGATTCTGAGAAAGTCTATCAAAAGAAAATCACAGCTGGTAAAATCGATGTTTATGCCGTTGGTAACTGTCATATTGATACCGCATGGTTATGGCCGTTCGCTGAGACCAAGAGGAAAATCGTGAGATCCTGGACAACTCAATTGAACATCATGGACAAATATCCGGAGTTCAATTTTGTCGCCTCTCAAGCTCAACAATTCAAATGGTTGAAAATGTACCATCCAGAGATTTTTGATAGAGTCAAGGGAAAGATCCAGGAGAACCAGTTTTTCCCAATTGGTGGCAGTTGGGTGGAAAATGATACCAACATGCCAGGTGGTGAATCTTTGGTCAGACAGTTTCTCTTGGGTCAGCGTTACTTCTTGGATAACTTTGGCTTCAAATCTGACTGCTTCTGGTTACCTGACACATTTGGTTATTCATCTCAAATTCCACAGTTATGTAGGTTAGCCGATATGCCTAACTTCTTAACTCAAAAATTGTCATGGAACAATATCAACAAATTCCCACACTCAACTTTCAATTGGGTATCCATTGACGGTTCACAAGTGTTGTGTCACATGCCACCTGCAAATACTTACACCGCAGATGCCCATTTCGGTGATGTCAACAGATCTTTGAAGCAACACTTGAACTTGAGTACCGATCAGAGCTCATTAATGCTTTATGGTAAAGGAGATGGTGGAGGTGGTCCAAAACCAGACATGTTGGAGAAGTTACGTCGTTGTAGAGGTTTAACAAACACCACCGGCTCAGACTTGCCTGTTGTTGAAGTTGGTAAAACCATTGAAGATTTCTTCGACAACGTCTTGGCCACTACCAATAACGGCGCTAAATTACCTAGTTGGAAAGGTGAGTTGTACTTGGAATTCCATAGAGGTACTTACACCACCCAGGCAGATGTCAAGAAAAATATGAGAACCAGCGAATTCTTATTGCACGATGTTGAATACTTAGCCACATTGGTCTCATTGTACTATCCAGATGACTACACTTATCCTTTGGATAAGTTGTACAACGTTTGGGAAGATATCTGTTTATGTCAATTTCACGACGTATTACCAGGTTCTTGTATTGGTATGGTGTATGAACAAGAAGTTAAACCTATTTTCAAGAGAAACTTTGAAAGATTGAGGTTATTATTGAACGATATTCATGATGTTTTGAAAAAACATGCAAAAAAGGGGGAGTCGGGCTACATAAATACGTTGCCTTGGTCGAGATCTGGTGTTGTTGAAGTTGACTCTGATACTGTGAACAAGGGACTGAACAGCCAAGTTGTTGGTGAAAAGAAGCTTGTTCACATCAGTTCAGTGTCACCACAACTCATGAAACCAACAACTTCCAAGTTGAAATATCCAGCTAAGGTTACTTCGGATGATGATTCATTCATCTTGTCAAATGACAAATTGAAAGCCACCATTAACAAAAATGGTGTGATCACCAGTTTAATTGACCTTACCGATGGAAATAGGGAAATCATTTCATTGAACGGGCTGAACAAAAAAGGTGCCAACCAGTTGGTTTTGTTTGATGATGAGCCATTAACCTATCAAGCCTGGGATACCGAATTGTACTCGTTGAACAAGTTCAAATATCTTGAAGATGCTTCCAGTATCGAAATTTTGTCTGATGGACCATTAGTCGCATCCGTTAAAGTCAAGCATGCAATCAGTTCATCATCATCCATTTCAACCATCATCTCAATTGAGGGCGCCGATGATGACAAACCTTCGAAAATTGATTTCACTTCTGAAGTTGAATGGCATGAGACTTACAAGTTTTTGAAAGTTGAATTTCCAGTGGATATCAATCTGGAGTTTGCCAACTACGAGACCCAGTTCGGTTTGACCAAGCGGCCAACCCATTACAACACTTCTTGGGACACTGCCAAATTTGAAGTTTGTCACCATAAATTTGCGGATTACTCAGATTTCAACTACGGTGTTTCCATTTTGAACAACTCTAAGTACGGTTTCAGTGTCCATGGCAATTTTATGAGGTTGTCCTTGTTGAGAGCTCCGAAATACCCTGATGGTAATGCCGATATGGGTCACCATGAATTCAAGTATGCTATTTATCCTCATAAAGGTCCTTTGGGCGTCGACACTGTTAAACTGGGTTATGAATTCAACGATAGATTGCACGATTTTTACGGAAAGAGTTCTATGGCAGTTTTGGACTCTTCAATCTTCGATTTTGTTTCACTTGAAGGTGCTGATAACTTGATCTTATCGAACATCAAAAGAGGTGATGATGATGAAGATTTGCCTGTTGTCCATCAAAACATTGACAAAAAATTCAAAGGTCACAAAACTGTCATTTTGAGGGTTTACGAAGCTTTAGGCGGTAAATCAAAAGGTACTATTAACATTGGTCTCCCAGTTAAGCAGGTTTTCAAAACTAACATATTGGAAGATGAACTAGAAGAGTTAAAATACAAAGATGGAAGTTTCGAAATTGAATTAAGAGCTTTCGAAATTGCTTCATTCCGTGTTGTTTTAGACGAATAAGTGGCTGGTACACTATGGACTAGTTATTTCGAAAGGTATATAGATCCAATGGATGAACTGTTATAAAAAAAATTGTGTTTTATTTAAAAGTCATATTCGTAGCCTGCTAACTTTGAAAAAAAATATATACAAGAATTCATTTCAACTGTATCTCAGGGAGGGTTTGACGACTGTGGAAATGACAATTGAAGTATTGATAGAGAAGCATGCGAAATATTTCAACCGAATGTTGGGAATACTCCCCTGTGTATACGAGAAAGAAGATTCGAACAAGCTAGCCATTATATATTTTGCAATTAACAGTCTTAGTCTATTGAACAAGCTTGATACGATCAAAGCCCACGAACGTGAGGCATTGATAAATCAGGTATATGACAACCACTTACTTCCCAGTGGTGATGGATTCAGAGGGTCCAAGATTTACAAGTTGTCCGAGGATGGTGGAGATAGCTATGACCCAGCTAATTTGGCCTCCACCTTTTTCGCCTTGAATATCTTGTTCCTTCTTCAAGACGAGTCGATAACCACAAGGCTTAACAGGCACAAGATCATGAATCAGGTACTGAAATGTCAACTCCCCAGTGGTGCTTTCTGTCCTGTTTTGGACGCGGAAGGGCGGCCTTTTGGTGACACAGATTTGAGATACTGTTTGATAGCTGCTACAATTGGATTGTTTTTACAGTGCCAAGACGCTATCGACCCACCTAGTTTGGAAAGATATATATTGAATGATATTGCGTATGATGGGGGTATGGGTGGTTCAAAGTTCCTGGAAAGTCATGCAGGGTTGACCTTTTGTGGATTAGCGACTTTGAAATTGATCGACAAACTCCGGGGCCCTGACTGGGATCACACAATCGATTATCTTGTCCATAGGCAAATTTCCACGTTCAACGATGGAGAGCTTGACTATGAGTTCAATGACGAGGATGATTTTGGTGGGTTCAATGGAAGACCTAATAAGTACGGGGACACCTGCTATGGATTTTGGTGTTTAGGTTCGTTGAAGTTGTTGACAGATAAAATATTGATCAACGATGGTGCTTTGATCCAGTTTTTGGCAACTACGCAAAATACTCTAATGGGGGGATTCAACAAGACCACTGATCCGGATGATAGACCGGATCCTTTGCACAGCTTTTTAGGGTTGGTCAGCTTGTGCATATTAAATGAAGACAACCATTTCAGCTCGGATTTGAAAAAGGTGAATGTGGAGTACATGTTGGATGAGGATGTGGTACAGTTCATACGGACTTTGAAATGGAAATAGATTGTAAAATAAAAGAATGGCCAAAGTTGGCTATATAATAGAATTAAAATAGATGAATCGACAGCGTGCATAACGAGAATGATATAAAATTCACCTGTAAAAGAAATTCCAATAGGTTGAATTACAACATCAGCAACTTTTGTTTGGCGAATTACAACATCATCAGGCAGTGGTTTGTCTCTTGGACAAAACTTCCTCATTCGCAAAAATTTAATTATTCGATATGAACTTCCTTGTCTTCTTCAACTGAAGCAACACTGTCATCTTTCTTTAAAGATTCGGCATGGAAGGCAGGTAACTTGGCAGAAAATCCTTTAATCAAAGTGAATTCATGGTTAATTTCACCGCCAGCTTTGGTGATACCTTCTTTGAATGATTTGATGGCTGGATCAGTAACGTGGTCTTTGAAAGTGACCTGTATCAGAAAGATGTTAGTAGGGGTATCAATTGAGCTGATTTCAAATCAATGGGACTACTTACGATAAAGGATTTTTTCTCTTCTGACATTTTGAGTATAGTTGTAGATATGCTTCTTGAATTGAATAATCTTGAAATCAATTTGAATTGAATCGGATTAAAAAGTGTGGTTGCTAGAAGATAGTAATATGAAATAGTGTGACTGAAGTACAAAAAAAAAAAAAACGAAATCAAAAACTCTCGCCTCTCAAAGTAAAGTAGTGCAAGATCTAATGGATGAAGAAAGAGATAACAACTTCTTATCAGTAACAGATGAAGATACAAAAGGGCAAAACCCTTGAAATGGATGTATAGTATGGATGATTGGTCTTTGCGGAGGAAGAGCACGGATCTTACAAATGGCGGAATCATCTTAATCATTATTATTATTATTATGTCTATTGATACAAGAGCATGTGAGTTCTAATATCTATCTATATGAATCATTACATATGGGCTCTCAAGTCTCACACAACAGAAACAAGCGAAACAAAAGCGAGTTAGCCAGCTTCAGTTTAGAAATCACCAGCCGAGTTCAAGTACTCTTCATTTTGCAAAACTTCGTCTAACATACCACTACTAGCGGCAATCAAACCTAAGAAAGGTCTTGAAGGATCCAAAACTTTTGATAAATACTCTGGATGGTATTGGGTGGCAACGTAGTATGGGTGGTTTTTTAACTCAAAAATCTCCATTCTAACGTTGTTTTCATCTTTGCCGACAAATTGTAATCCTTTCTTTTCAATTTCTTCAACAAAGATTGGGTTGATTTCGTAACGATGTCTATGTCTTTCCAAAACCTCATCCTTGTTACCGTACAACTGTTTCAAGACTGACCAGTCGGTGTTTTCCTGGAACACGGTTGGTCTTAGACCTAATCTCATGGTACCACCCAAGTTCTCCTTGTCTATTTCAGGCATGTAAATAACAGCTGATAAATCTTCTTTCAATTGTGGGTCAAATTCTGAAGAGTTGGCACCTTCAACACCCAAGACATTTCTGACAAATTCAATAACAGCAATTTGTAAACCGAGACATACACCCAAATAAGGTATGTTGTTTTCTCTTGCCCATTTGGCTGCTGCAACCATACCTTCGGTACCTCTTGAACCAAAACCACCTGGAACTAAGATACCATCGGCGCAACAAACTGAGTGCCAAGCTTTGTGGAAATTGACTTTGTCAGTGGTCAGAGATTCGTGTTCCAAATCAGTTGACTCGACCCAAACAATGTTCAATTTTCTCTTACATCTCATGGCTGAGTGTTCCAATGACTTGATGACGGACAAATATGAATCCTTCAAATGGGTATATTTACCAACTAAGGCAATTGTGACAGTTTCAAAAGAGTGATCAACGTTTGATGTCAATTGTGACCATCTCTGTAATAAGTTTTCACCTTTAGCAGCCATTTCTGGAGCAATTGTGATATCATTCAACAGTAATCTTTTTCTCAAAAAATTTAACATCTTTTGTTGTCTCAACAACAATGGGACATGATAAGTTGAATTGACATCGTGTACGGCCAATACTTGTTCACTACCAACGTGACAAAACATGGCAATCTTTTCTATTGTTGGGAGATCTAACTTGGATGAACATCTACAAGCGATCATATCAGGCATCAAACCCAAAGATCTTAAATCTTTGATAGCAGCTTGCGTCGGTTTAGTTTTTTGTTCACCATGGATGACTGGTACCAAAGAAACATGGATCAATGCAAAATTTTCATGTCCAACTTTAAATTGGAACTGTCTTAAAGCTTCAACAAATGGAGCACTTTCGATATCACCAACAGTACCTCCCAATTCTATGATACAGACATCTGGCTCAGCACCAGAAGCATCGACTGGGACTCTACTGACTCTTTCTATCCAGCTTTGAATTTCGTTGGTGATGTGAGGGACAACTTGAACTGTCTTACCTAAGTAACCACCTCTTCTTTCTTCGGCGATAACTCTTGAATAGATTTTACCGGTTGTGATGTTATGATCTTTGGTTAAAGTGATGTTCAAATATCTTTCGTAGTTTCCCAAATCCAAATCAACTTCACCACCGTCATTTAGGACGAAACATTCACCGTGTTCCAATGGGGACATAGTACCAGCATCGATGTTCATGTATGGATCAATTTTGATGGAGGTGACTCTCAAACCTAAGGTCTTCAACAATAACCCAGTAGATGAGGCTAATACACCTTTACCAATACCTGAGATAACACCTAAAACACATTATTTAAGTTAGTTTCTTGAATTTCAAATGATACGCGATGGGTTTTCTTTTTTCTTTTGATGAAATATTACATACCACCAGATACAACAACGTATTTCATTTTCAGTTCCTCCTTGTTTGAAATTATATGATAAACACCTCTAAAGGAGAGATGGACAGTAGTAGAACTTGTTGGGCTTGCCTGTAAAAAGCTTGAATTCACTTTTAAACGGGAAGAAATAAAATTTGTAAAAAGTTTTGCATTAAGGAAAAAAAAAAATTTTTTTTTTTGTGTTCTTTTTGGCTCAGTTCAGTTCAGTTCATTTCATTTCAGTTTTGTCTTTGTTAACTTTTTTTACTAAGGAGATATTTTCATATGATTGTGTGGCCGGCCGGCCGACTGCCTTTTTGGGTAATTTGGTCAACTACCTACCATTTATTGTATTTTGACACCCATGATTTGATTACTATCACCAGTCTCATCTTTTAATATAACAGCTCTCTTCTTGGAGACTAAGAGATTGATAATCTTCAATAGCACTTGCTGATGAATATTGTGGAAAAACTCATTTTTGTTCAACTCGCCATTACTCAACTCGTACAACGTCAATATATTACCCTGTTGACCAGTATTTTCTATCCATTGTAATAAAGAATTACTCAACTCTTCCAAGGTCTTGTAATACACATAAAATTCCTGACCATTAATGACTTCCAGATTACCATTCTTGCATAGTTGACTTATGATCTCCTTCACAAATTCAGGCTTTAAGGATCTGTTTATCTCATTGTTGGTGAATATACTTGTCTTTGGCAGAGGTGGGTGATCCTGGTCTTCATCTTCTTCGGAAAACTCGTCTTGCTGTATAAGAGGCTCCCCACTGTTGTTCAATATCCATATATTGTAGAATTTGCAATACTCTAGTATCAATTTACACCATAGCAGGAGTTGGCTATTAGCTGTGTCGTGATGGATTTGCTTCGTGAAAAATGGTGGGAACTTGTATATTGAAGGAAAGTTGAATGTCGGCTGCTCTTGCTGCTCTGGGAATGACATTGTGGTTGTAATTGAGAATGATCTTGGCCCGTATGCTTTGTCTTCTTCTTCCTTGCGATTTTATCGAATTTTGTTTTTGAGGTATGGTTTTTTTTTTTGTTATTGTTTTGAAGCTTTATTGTTATCGAAACCTGCTCGGGCTGGACTAAATCGACATGACGGATATTACGTTAGAGTCCAAGTATGCTACAATTCATAAGGAGCTTATACAACTAGTGGATGACATAACCTTCAAGCATAACTTAGAGATAACAGATAATGTTGATGTGCGATTTAACAATCTTGTAAAAGATCTAGATCCAATAATATTTGCACATTTGAATAAACCCACAACAGGTCTGGACATTATCAAGCTAAACCAGTTCCTAAAACAACTTTTGGATATCAAGAACTTGATATACGAACAAACCTTAATCACACTTCCCGTCTTAAAGGCCAATCACCAATCAGTCAATATCACAAATTTTCAAAATCAATTAACCCTGAAGGTTGAGCTGAGAGACGATGTCACCAAAGAGTACGCGGTTTTGAACAAAGAATACCAAGAAAACATGACAAACCTAGTCGAGTCTAAATTGAAACTATCTGTATTGCTATCAGAGACGCGTGAAAACCTTGAAAGTTTACCGAAATCAAACGAGACTAAATTCACCAAAGATTCACTGGTGTATCTGGAGACCAAATCGCAATTGAAAGACATCAACAGGCTCAAATTGCGAACATCTATATTGTCAGAGTTTTTGTTGTCGCTCATAACATCGTTGAACGTGAACTGGACCCAGGATGCCTTGTTAAAAGAAATAGTGCTCTACTGTGGAACTACAGACGAAAGTGAAAAATTACAAGAGATGCTAGATGAAGTTTCAAGTGACGAGGATGAAGAAGACGATAACAGTGATTGATAAGCTAAATCCACAGTAAGACTCAATTGAGTGTAGTTAGTGGGTCTATTATGACTATACATATGTACAAGTATTTTTATTTAATTATTCTCTCAACGTTATTTTTCATTCCACTTAGTAAATTTCGTTCAACCTGTTGAAGTTAAAGAGTCTATCGTTGACTACATTCCAGTTGATACATTCCCACAAGCTCTCCAAATAATCGGCTCTACCGTTTATACCAAAGTCCTCCAAGTAAGCATGATCCCAACAATTTATCAGCAACAAGGGCAAGTTGTAATCTGCTTCCTTTGATTTGACTCTCTGTTCCAAAGCATTCAAAGTTTGATAATCGCTTAAGTGTATTGGTCCGTTCAAATCCAACGTTTGGTGTCTACCATAAAAGTACGGGGATCCATCGTTGAGACATGATATGATATCTAATTTTTTATCGGCTTTTTCGACTAAAAACACCCATCCTTGTCCACTTAATAAATCTGCCTCTGTTAACATCTGACTTTGGAAATCTTCGAAGCTTCCAAAGCTTTCGTCTATTCTATTGGATAATTCGTTAGAGGCTTTTGATTTGTTGTCGGATTTATTTATCAATTGTTGGTAAAAGAAATGATTATTGTGTGATTGGGAGGCATAGTGGAAAATCTGTGATTGGTGGTTTCTTGGTGCAGTCTCTCTCAATATCTGAAAGGAACTTTTGTTTTCGAAATCAGTACCCATTGTCAGCAAAGACAATTTGGTGACTAAATATTTTTGATAGTCTATCCATCCTGTTTTAACACCTGCTGGGCTAAACAAGCCTTCGACACCATTTTTGAAAATCAAATCTTGATTTTTCAACCTCGGAACTTGATGGAGTAACCTCCTTTGCGATATTATAGAAGACCTGAACATTGTGGATGGTATATGATAAGGTGTAGATGAAGATGCTCAAGGTTGAAAAATTCACAAATTTTTTTTTACAGTGTCGATGTTTTTTTCTCTCTTTGTTTGAGACTTTGTAGACGACTTTTAACTCTCTAATTGTAGATTATTTGAAACATCAAGATGGCAAACCATTTCATCAATAAAGTTCAACACTAATGAATATCCAAACAACCATTTTAAGGGCCTCTATCTCGAGGCAATTGAAGTTCCGTACATTAAGCACATCTAGAAGATGGTACTCGCCACTTCCAAAGGCTTCACGCTTACTGCAAAGACCACCACCAAGAATAAGGCAAAAGATAATCCCAGATGAAGTGTACTATCCAGAAACCAACTCCACAGTTATATCACCCTCGGATCCTATAACGGATATCTTGTCACATCATAGTCTTGTCATTGAGAGAAAGATAGAGATGATGAACATATTTTTAGGTTTCGAACAAGCTAATAGGTATATTATAATGGACACAAATGGAAATCAATTGGGTTATATGATTGAAAGAGACATAGGATTTACTAAACTGATAATGAGACAAATCTACAGATTACACAGACCATTCACTGTTGATGTTTTTGACAACAGTGGTAATTTGCTTTTGACCATTGAAAGACCTTTCAGTTTTATCAATTCACATATCAAATCAATACTACCTGGTTTTAGAAATCATGAAGAAGGCATTGTTATCGGGGAGTCCGTACAAAGTTGGCATCCGTGGAGACGTAGATACAACATGTTCTTAAATGAAAACGTGGAAGAAGGTCGCGCTGAGGACTACAACCAGTTTGGTGAAATTGATGCACCATTCTTATCGTTTGAGTTTCCAATAAGAGATGAAAAAGGTGCAGTCAATGGATCTGTCGACAGGAATTGGGTAGGTTTCGGAAGAGAAATGTTTACGGACACCGGAGTGTATATTATGAGAATGGCCCCACCTAGCTTTGTAGGTTTGGAGGATCGATACCCTGATCTCGGTCAAGGTATGACGTTAGATCAAAGGCTGGTAATGCTTGGTACAGCAGTGAGTGTGGACTTTGACTATTTCAGTAGACATTCGAGGGGTCATGGTGGGATGGGACTTTTCCCATTTGGAGGAGCCGGTGAGTATAGAGACTCTGAAGGAGAGAGCGCTGAAGGTGGGTTCTTGGATGATACAGATGGTGATCTATTTTAGTGGGTTTCTTGTCTACAGCGGAGTAAAAGTCGTGTAGTGATTGAAAGTCCATATATTATTTTTTTGCAAGTGTAGTGGCGACAAACAAACAAGAAAAAGTCAAATCTTTTGAAGGAAAAGTACATGTTAACAAGATCTTCCAATTGACATTGATCAACATAATAAATACCAAAATGAACAGTATCCAGAAACCAAGCACGGTTGCATCTGAATACTCCTCGGAAATTCATCATGAGCCAATTGAACACAGATTCAACCCTTATTCAGGTATGTTATGAGATTAAATAGACTTTTTACTCGTATCATTTACTAACACCCATTAGATAACGGTGGTACCATATTGGGTATAGCAGGAGAAGATTTTGCCGTATTGGCGGGTGACACAAGACATACAACTGGATACTCAATTAACTCAAGATATGAGCCAAAAGTGTTTGACGTGGGAGATAATTTGATCATGAGTGCAAATGGATTTTCCGCAGACGGTACAGCATTGATAGATCGTTTCAAGAATCAATTGAAATGGTATCATTTCAACCATAACAAAAAGATGTCCATAAAATCAGCAGCCAGATTTGTCCAACATTTATTATACGGTAAGAGAATGTTTCCATACTACGTCCACACAATCATTGCAGGAATAGACGAAAACGGTAAAGGTACAGTGTACTCTTTCGATCCAGTTGGTTCATATGAAGCAGAACAGTGTAGGGCTGGTGGTTCTGCTGCCTCATTGATCATGCCTTTCTTGGATAATCAAGTCAATTTCAAGAATCAAATGGACCCTGAGTCGAATGGTACAAAGAAGAAGGAAATCAAATACTTGAAATTGGATGAAGTGTTGGAGCTTGTAAGAGATGCATTCAGTAGTGCTACAGAAAGACATATTCACGTTGGTGATGGTTTGGAAATTTTGATCGTTACAAAAGAAGGAGTTAGAACCGAATATTTCCCATTGAAAAGGGACTGATCCATTACACATATTTTTCTATACATATCAAACAGGTAATTTTGTTGATCTACCTTTGATAACATCCTTATAATAAATGTAGAAGAAATCGGAGTATAACAAAGTTTGAATGATACCCGTAACAATTGCTAACTTGTCAATGTGACCCTCGGCGAAATACCTGTAGAACCAATTTGGTATATAAAAAGCTCTGTATGATCCCAAAGCGAAGATGTAGTTTGTAGTCAAAGTATCCAGCTCTCCAGTTCTTGTCAACATCATTAATTGAGGCAAGATAGCAACACTCTCTAACCATAAGCTAAAAGACCACAAGATTTCCAAAGGAGTGAACTTATAATTGAAAAGAATTCCAAACACCAAGGCACCTCCCAATAAGTATTCAACTTTGAATGTGTCAATTTCCTGCTTGATGACGTTTTTATTCGAGTTGTATTTATACATCATAAGATAGACTATGTAGCAAGAGGACCCTATGAAAAAGCACTTCATTGAAGTGTTGTATAGTGAGACATATGAGGTCAACAAGTCTAAATATCTTGTAATGAAGACAATACAATATAATATCTGTGTCTTTAGAGATATACCTATGGTGGATCTTTTGGTTTGGATCGTATGCAATAATATTAATATACTTATCAAATGTGATAAGTCGCCTATTCAATGTTAGTTCAATTCACTCACTTGGCTTGCTGGAAGAATACTCACCTGCAAATCTGAATATGTTCATAATGTGTGTTCCTTTCAAGCAGATGCTCTTAAGTCTTTCAGCTTCAGACTCGTGTAAGTTTTATTTTTTTTTGTACGTACTTTTGTGACTTTTCTGAGACTTTTCGGTGTTCTTTTTGGTGAGTTGTGTTGTCAAAAGTAGTGCAAGGGACACGACGTTGAATGTTCAAGTAATCTCCCCTATTGGCTAATATGAAAATTTCTCACTCTCCACAGGAGGTGTTACTAGAAGCAGAAATATTCATTGCGATAGGAGACTAGAAGAAGAGTGTCTGCTGAATTGCAAATTACTGAAAAGTTTTGCTATCTTTCTTATAAATTATATATATTTTTAGCAACTCCTACTTGATGAATTCTAACTTTTTCAACTCCCTTCTGATAAGATCCCAATCGATATAATATATCAGCTTACGCAAATGCAAGCCTTTATCATCTTCTTCAAATATTGGCTGCATTTTTCCCCTCTGATTCGCTAAATCAGTCATAATGTTCTCGTCACTTTTTTTCAAAGCTTTTTGCATATTTGCAAACATAATTCCATCTTGAGTTCCGTTCGGTTTGATATTGATAAAATGTTCATAATTGTCAATGGTCAAGTCCAAGGGAAAAAGGTATATGACTTTCCCGGAACCGTCGAACATCATTGTATGACCAGCCAAGGGTGGAACTTTCAAGCCTTCAATAATGATTGACTCATATGTTAACAAGTTGACGACTATAAGGTAAGGCGAGACACCCTTGTCTAGCACTCCAACTGAATACTCTCCGAACCCCGCTTTCCTTCCACCATGTATTAGCATGCAGTGTGACTTGAAATCAATGCAAGATGCACTATACGCAAACTGAAGCTTTTCCGGGACCGAAGGAAGTTGCACCAATGTTTGTCCATCTAATTTCACCCTTTGCGGACACAATTGGTCATACATAGTTTGCACCCACTTACCGCCATGAACATCATAATAATGCAACTCGTTCTGAGCTTTTAGCTCATATTGCATAACTTCTTCCTCACTTAAGTCCAGGTAATTGGAACATCCCCTATAACCCATTCCATAATAGTAGATTTTAAACTCACGAGGCCAAGATTTGTAAACGGCGCTCGTTATACCTTTCGACCTCAATCTTTTACCAGCTCCATATGTGGTATACTTTGTGGGATCGTCATTGTGGTTCTGCTTCCATTCTGAGAACGTTTCTGAGGTATAACTATTAGTTGGGGGTAATAGACATCTCCAAGTCTTCCAGATTATGTCGAAGACCCACAAGTCATCTAATTTCAACCATTGTTTGCCCTTCTTTAAAGTCACATCTGGAAACAGATTTTTCAACAATTTGCAAGGCCCGTCTTTGTCAGCTTCTATCAACATTTCACCTCCATAAAGGTATAAGTACCTAGACGGGTACGAATCCCAATTTGAATCCAGTATACTTGCGCCCATTCTAATCAAAGGGGCAGATTTGCTTAGCTGCTTGTTTTTGTCGTATTTGAATGTTTTGAAGCAGCGACTATCACCACGCGGTTCCGAAGCGGGGGCTTGAATAAGCATGAAATGGTATATTTTGATCGCTTTGAGAGGCTCTTTGTAATTATACCCAGGGTATTTCATTGTGGTCTCCAGTAACACATCTTGCTCGTCAAACTGGTATCCAAAGTAAAATCGAATCCTATTCTCTCGTAATACTCCCCCTGGCATCTCCAAATAATCGCTAATATATGTCTCCATTTGTTGTTCAACTTGCTTGATTCTGAAAACAGTCATGTTCTTTCGCATATCATAAGCTCCATTGCTCTTCTTCAGCTCTTTCTCTCCCATAGTTCCAATATAAAATTTTCCACTCCAGGAGTCTCTAACCGCGAATAGAATTTTGTAAACTCTGTCATCAATTGTCAGCTGCCATCTTCTTCTAATAGAAAAATTCGTAAAAGGTATTTTGAAAAGCCACCACTCCTTGTAATACAGTACGGGTAGAGAGCCAGTGGTATCACTTAGCTCTGGAGCGCTGTTGAAGAACATGGGCTTTAGACTTCTAAAGATGACGATTCTTGTGATAAGGTGGTCATGTTCGTATAAATGGATTACACAAAACCGACAAACAACTTATAAAACGAAAAAAAAAAAAAAAAGGATAAAAAATGCGGCTCACAATCTATAACTCACGAAGTTTTCTCCATTCCTCCATGTATAGCTCGTCATCTTCTTCCTCATTGACATCCTCTTGAACGTCTTCCCAGGATTCTAGTTCCTTGACTTTGAACTCAAACTGGCCCACCTCTTGCCCTTCGAGCATCAGCCGTAGTTTTCCCTCGTTAACATCATCCAATTTGTAGTAGGTTTCACCTCTTTGATACACAATTCTTGGAGCACCCGCTATCTCAAACAACGAGCTGAGGTCGCTCAAATCAGAGATGCTCACATCCGCTATTGCAAACTCAACTTTGCTGTATCTTCTTGAGTTTTTTTGGAAGAAGTTGCTATACCTATTTTGAAATTCCGTTTCCCAAGGCGAGATAAACAAAATCACCTTATCTTGTTGAAGCTTTTCGTAGTCATCCATTGTTTCCAAATATTTCACTGTTGATTTCACTTTGTTTGGTTTCACACCTGTGTAGTCTTCAAGAAATTTGATGATGTTTTCTGTTGTTCTGTCTCCTCTTTTACTGAACGCAGCGATTTGTTCACCATCACTTGAATATAGTTTGATGGTAGGGAATGCCAAAATGTTGTATTTGCTGCGAACCCTCCTAGATTCTAGCCCGTTGACTTGAACAATTTGTACTTTTGTATCATTATAAAGTTCACCCAATGGGTCCCAGTTGGGCTTCAACATTGCACAATGCTGACAACTTGGTGAGTAAAAATTCACCAAGGAAAACTTTCCCGCTTTCCCAAAGACTTGGTTCTCGAAATCATTATCGTTAGCTTCTATAATAAGATTGCAAGCCACCACTGTCGCAAGAAGTAGTAGAAAAATACTTCTGAGCATCATTATAGATTGGTGTCATATCATCAAGTGAATCACCAAGGGTTCTTATTTTTCACTCATCTAAAAAGCGATATCTTCCTAATTTTTTCATAATACTAGCCCCAAAGAAACAGAAGACGAAGCTTTGAGGGTCTTGTACACTACTAGATCATCTCCATACTTTTTTTTCTACTAGCTTTTAAAGACAGCATATCAATTGACGCCTCTGGGTTGAATGCTGATTCCTCATCAATATGCCACAGTATACCGACTCATATCTATACAGAACTAAGAAGTACATGATGTACACCTTCACAGGTGTTGTCGTAGTTGGGACCTTGTACAACATGTTCATATCACAACCACCAACGTTTGAAGATGATGACGTAAAAGATAAGACCAAGAAGAGGAGGAAGACGACGAAGACTCCAAAACAGGACAGGATACATGAGAAACCATCCACTTGGACAAGAGTCGAGTTGTTTCGGTTCTTGGGTAAAGTAAGTTTATTAAATCAATATAAATCTAAAATCATGATTCTAACGATTATCTCTTGCAGAATAAAATATATCCAGACGTTAATACTCCAACTCCAGAATTGATCAAACAGGTGACCGACTTGCAGAGGGAACTCGATGCTGCAAGTATTGAGGAAATTGTGTTGGAAGCATCATTATAACTGGTTTATCAATGTTGCAAAGACAAATCCAATGGTCAACCCGATCACTTTCTCAATGATGGTATGATAAAAGATGGAAGTGACCGCGAACAAGTCGAGCCAAATGACGAGTAAAACAAATGAAAAATATATAACAAACTCGTTCAACTTGTTCAACTCCAATTGATGATATTTGTTCAGTTGTAGTGGAGTTATCTTTTGTAGTTCATTTATGGTTATCAAACTGACTGTGCTTAGCAAAAACAAATGCCCACTTGAATCGAAACCTTTGTACCATTGACCCTCGTTCGCCAAACATGTCTCTGAATCAAAAATATCGCTCAAAGAACATCCTTGTGTTTTTCGAGTGACAACGTTAAAGATACCAATGTCGTAATTGAGAAATAAATTCATATCAATATAGGTCAGCACAAATTTCAGAGCACGTTTGATAAGCAACCTATTGACGGACTCATCCTCTGAAAGATCATTACTGTTCAAGGGTAAAACTGGCTGCTTCCAGTGGTCCAGAATCTTTAAGATCGTGACTATTATCAAGATAACACCGATAAATATATAGGCATTTCCTGCAAATATCTTGTTGATGAAATTTTTGGGTTGTATGAAATACCAGCTTTTGGCGAATTGTAACATATGCGTTTGCTGGATTAGAGTCCCCACGACCAGCACAGTAGGATAGATCCATACCACCTTTTTGTTTATTTCTGGTACGTTCATCATGATGGTGATGTCTATGTGTTTGTTTTCATTACGGTTAACTTTTTTTCCATATTGAATAATCAACCACTGGGGCTTATCATTTCAATTTACGTACAATTGTATCGGTACACGAGATCTACAAACCCTCCTTTTTGTATCCACCACACATGTCAACGATTAGCCTCATGAAGATTCTTATGCAATCAAAGTAGTCAATCAAGTCAACCTTCTCATCAGGCATAGTATTGTACTTTCCACCAGGGCCCATGACCACCCCTTCTAATTGCAATTTCTCGTATAAATGTCCAGCATCACTTCCGTAGAAGCAAGGAGGCTTCAAGACACCAGTCGGCTGATTGTAATGTCTAACCAGTTCATAGTGAGAGTTCAACTTCTTCACGATAAGCGAAGCTGGATCGACCTCAAATGCAGGCATGAAATCTCTTTCTACCAATTCCACTTCAAATTCCACTTTGGGATACTTCATCTTGGTCTTCTTCAATTCCCTTTTAATGTCATCCAAGACAATCTGATCATTCTGCCCAGGAGCATATCTTGCTGCTAACTGAATAGTACTGAAGTCTGCAACTTGTGGCTGTCTCCATTCTTCGTAGTTTCTTCCTAGTCCTGCTCTGATGCAACCAACATGACAACGATTCACCAATTCGTGGGTTTCACTCAAAGCAGAGCTAAAAGTCATGTAGGTTAAGTTGCTTATCACATCCATGGACAGTAAAATAGCATCTGTCAGTTCTTCCCTCTTTGACATATGCCTTGTGTCGCCAATGACATTGATCTTCACAATAGCCGAGCCTGCATGCATCGTCAACGCTTTTATATCCGTTGGTTCACAGTTGACAAAATAGTCAGTCTCTTTGGTGATATGCTCCTGTTCAATCAAAGCTTTCGTTCCTGCCCCTCCTTGCAACTCACCAACGACATAAGTCAATGTGCAATCTTGTGAGAGCTCGAAACCGGCCTTTTTCAAGAAATACACAGCCATATAATAAGCACAGCATCCAGATTTCATGTTGGATACTCCGATTCCGTAAATGAAATCTTTGTCATATATGCCACCGACTGGATCTACTGTCCAACCTTCAGATACTGGATTCACATCAACATGGCCATTGAACAATAGTTTCTTCTTATCTGGTAGTTTTCCTGTACCTTGCCAAGTCCCTACCGAGTTGCATCGAGTATTCCCAGTTTCTTTATCTTTAAAGGGAAAAGTATGGGCATCCAAATCCAAGCTTTCCATTGCTTCTGTCATGTAATTGATAGCATCCGTTTCCGATGGTGATTGAGAATGTGATGGAATCTTGATGAAGTTCGATAAGAACTCAAGACATTTTGTCTCGTCAATTTCAGGTAGCTGGTCCAAAATCGGTGTTGTTCTTGTAACCATCTTTAGCACTTCCAATCGCAAGTTGCAATTATAAGCATTGGGAATTCGTCTTCGTTTATATGTATCCAGGCCGAATCCCTTATGGGGATTAGGCAGTAAGAACCGCCGAGTTGCCTATCGGTTGAAAAGTTGATCCAAAACAGGATAGTGATTGGGGCTGATTTACACTTCCCAATTTGGAACACGGAATGAGCATTTTTCCAACGAGCACTTTTTTTCCCTTAATTTTGCTCACAAAAGCACTTTAGCGGTTAGCAATAGGCATATAATAATAATTGGGAACAATAGTGGTTCTGTGGGGGAGCTTCGAAATATAAAAGTGAGTTCCTATCCCAGCTTTCAACAATATTTTAAAGATAATCTGTTTTGGTGAAGTTGAAACAATCCCATCGCAATATATGTTCAAGGTAGTATGAGTAAGCCAATAACAGGCTCGAATGTGCTAAAGATAGGGTAAATCGGGGAAAAGTGCGAGAAAGAAAATTGCGGTAGGAGAAAAAAATTACTTTAATTAAGGCTTTAAAAATGGACCCGATTCCACCACAATTTCGAATTACTGAATCTGATTAATTAACATTCAATTGATACTTTATCACTCAATAAATATCAAATCATAGTTAAAAATGGTCAAAGCTGGTATGTAATAAAACCATCGAACCTTCTTTAAGTCAATTGAGTGACATACTAACCGAAAATAGTCGCTGTCGTAAGAGGAGACTCTAAAGTTGAAGGTACTGTTACTTTCGAACAATCATCCGAATCCGAACCAACCACTATTTCATGGGAAATCAGCGGTAACGACGCCAATGCTTTAAGAGCATTCCACGTCCACGAATTCGGTGACAACACCAATGGTTGTACTTCAGCTGGTCCTCATTTCAACCCATTTGGTAAGACTCACGGTGCTCCAGAAGCCGAAACCAGACACGTTGGTGATTTGGGTAACTTTGCCACCGATGCCAATGGATTAGGTAAAGGTACCAAACAAGATTCTTTAATCAAGTTACTTGGTGCTAACTCAATTCTCGGTAGAACTATTGTTGTTCACTCCGGTACAGATGATTTGGGTAAAGGTGGTCATGCTGACTCTTTGAAAACTGGTAACGCCGGTGGTAGACCAGCTTGTGGTGTTATTGGTTTCTCATCATAAGTCAATTGACCTATTGAGATTAGTTTTATGTATGAAGATGAATGAATCTGTTTTATCTTGTTCTTTCAATATTTTGCAAACTTGTAACTTGTAAAATCGCTGAAGTTTTACAATAATTAGCATGCCTGAAAGTTGTTCATCTCCAAAGGTTTGTTATAGAGTCTGGCGAGTCAACTCTACAGAAATAAAAGTGTACCTCCCGAGTTTCATTATAATTAGGATCGTTATCATTCCAGCACAAATCAAAATTCTATACGAAAACAAAACTTGTCATAAATCATAAAACCCCAGCAATAGCTTGACTTTGGTAATTAGCATATTTGACATACACAGCTTCGGGAATCGTTTTCTCTTGGATATTGTACCCTTCCAACATGTCATATAACCTTGATCTTATATGTGGCACTTCAAAATGAGTGTGACTGATGAATGTGCCTTGGTCGTAGACCCACATGGATGTGGTTATGATCAATTTTCGTAAATAGGAAGGCAATTTCTTTTTCAAATCAGAGTAAGTAATTTCAGGGTTGCCACTCAAGTCCAAACTTGTGAGTTGTGTGAGGCTTGATAAGTCCGGTAAGGTAGTCAACGTATCGCTGCAAAGTGACAAGTGCTCTAAGTCTGTGAAAGCGGCTATTTCCCCTGGATTAGAAATAGTGGAATTTCTGATGTCCAAAATACCTAGCCCAGTAGGTATCAACTTTAGGTCAAAGCCACACAGTTGGTCGATGACTAACTTTTGTAAATTCGGGAATCTGGCTAACTGGAATTTGTCAAACTTCACATTCACCAAATATAGGGCCTCTAGCTCTGGAAGTTGAATTTTTAAATGCTCGCAGGGGTTTTCGTCAATTTTTAGCTCTGTAAGTTTTTTAAACTTGTAAAGGTCATCACTGTGTGAAATGGAGCTGCCGCTGACCTCCAAAGTGGTCAAATTGCTTTCTGATAAATTAAAGCTGGTTAGCCGTAACGCCGATTTCGTCATTTTCAACCGTCTCAAACGATTGAATTGAGACTCGAGTTTGGTTAACAGTGCTGTCTTAGTTAAATCAAGCTCATTCAAAGATCTCGAAAGTTGGTGAACAGTCCTCAAACAGTCGTTATTGCATAAGTGCAATATCTTTACGTTTGGAGCAAAGGACAAGTCTAAAAGCTCCACCCTTGTATGAGTGATTTCCAAGTGTGCCAATTTGTTGAAGTTTTGCGTTCCAAAGGTTTGAAGATTGTTGACATTACTTATGATCAAATGCCGAAGATTGTCTAAACCATTTAAATCGCTCATATGTTCGATCCCCGTAAATGAGAGGTTCAAGAATTTCAAAGAGCTCAAATTTCCAAGGAGCTTAAAATCGCGAAGATTTATGTTTCTGGTTAAATCTAACCATTCTAATTGCGGAAACAGTCTTGTGACTGTTTTCAAATTTTGTAGATGACAAAATGAAATATTCAACAGGGTGACTCCCTGACACAGTTCCACTGCATGCAGTAACTCCCAAAAAGACTCATCGTTCAACCTTTGAAACTCTCCGAAGAAATGTGATCCAGTTCCAAAGTTTAGTTTCCGAACGTTTCCAAAATGTGGATTTCTTGCAATCATTTCATTGAATAATTCGAAAACATCGGCATCATAATAGAACAGAAAACTCAACTCTTTGACGTTGTACTTTGGGTTGTTCAGCTTCACATAATTGTAATCGATAGTAAACTGGCTTGACTTGTAAGTCTTAATAATGTATTTTTCGGTGTGTTGTTGAAGTGAATTGGAGTCGTAGACCGATACACGTTCATGGAGTATAGGTGAAATGAGGCTAGAAAGATGTGGATATGTCTGTAAAAGCGATTTCAAGTCTCTTCTTGAAAGATAGTTACAAACTTTGAGTAGTAGTTCAACAGGAAGTAGTGAGAAACAAAGATGCTCCATATTAACGATTGTCTCTCTCACCTGTGTATGAATTCGAACATCGATAAAGTTGCATTTGAAGCTTTTTAGCTCTTTTTCTTTTCGATTATGCATCACTAGTTCTTCGAAGGCTTTGCGGTTGTTTTTTGTGGAGAAAAAAAAATTGGCTGATTCTTCGAGGCAGGAAAAGCAAAGATAAGAAGCAGGGTGGGGCAGGAAATGTGAGGCAGTTGTACGCGGGGGGAAGAAATCTTTTGATTGAGATAAAAAAAATCTTAGAATGGTCACAAAAGGGAATCAATCAAAGATATATACCACAGTGTCTGTACAGCTCAGCTGTCAAGATTCTCGAGTAGTGAGCAGAGCTTGATGGGTTATTGATAATTGCTAGCGTGAGTCAGCAGCATCACGAACTTTATTAGGTTGATAATGATAATCTTCAGTTGTGCTTTTGAAAGCACCACGACGTATACTTAAGGTTGAATTTTTGGCCAGTTGGTTAACATTGTTTTCAAACAGCTAGTGGTTCAAAGGTTAATACTTCTCCTTCACACTCTATCAAGGTTATTACGAATTTGAACTCACAATTTCACTTAACATGGTTTTCTTATTCGGTTTTGTACTCTGTCCCACTTCTTACAAAAAAAAAAAAAAAAAAAAAAAGACAAAATTAGACGCTCCCTTTTTATAGATCGAAACATTCGAAAACAGTTAAATCACAGGCGTTCGTTACCAAGAATGTTCGACCGATATGATGATATTGTATTTGAAGAACGGTTCATTAATCGGTTAAGCTTAGACACCACTTTAGTTGAGAGTACAGGCAAGCGCCAAAGCGATGACGATCCAGAACCCCCTTCCGTGAATGTTACTCTTCTGTGGTGTATGATTCCTCAATTGATCATTTTGGCGGCATTCATAATGTTGATTGCAGCTGCTGCGTCGTATCGGGAAACAAATTCTGAAGGTGATTCGGTCATGAAATTTCAATATGTTGAAAGTTTTTTGGCATCATGGATCATTTTGGTTGTTATATGGGTTTTGACCACATTATTGCAGGTCTGCATTTTGTTCAAAAGAGAGAAATCAGCGGTAAAGTATCATGGGGTTGGATACATGTTTTCGAGTTTGACTGGCCTATCCATAGCAGAAGCCAAAGTTGTTGTTGAAAGTGATTCCAAAGATTTAACGGAAGGAAAACATGACTCATTCTCACAGAGGATCCTTCATGACTTGGGCATGATAAATTCGTTTAGCACTAGCTGTGTTATCTGTGCACATATAAGTCTCACTCAAATCTGTGAAAGATCCGAACATTCACGTCTACTAAGTTTCTTGAAAATTTGGAATTATCTTCTGTTCTGCCAGATCGCAATTGCCTTGATTTTGCTGTTAATGGCTCTACAGTTGATGATGACAAGATCTGAAGTTGTTAGAGAAAGAAAAGACCAGTTGAAAATGATGGTTCTTGAGAAGGTGGCCAATGGCAATCATTGAGAGATAACTTCTTTTGTATGTGACCTTCTTATTTATCATTGAGTCAATTTCTTGATAACTTGACCCGTAAGCCCCTGCAATTGTAAATTTATGTTGATCAAGTCTTTTACTGTAGGATTCTGCTCATCGCTGATGCTGATACATTTGTCTTGTATTTCCTCATAAGTGGTTTGTGTCCCCAAAATGCGTCACAGAAACAAAAAAAAAAAAAGTCAATATCGAAATTCGATCAGACAGCGCTCCCCTTTTAATAGATCAAACTACCAGATTAACACCATTAAGCACGATGACTGAAAGATCCGATGATATCGCACTTGAAGAAATCAACACCGGCCTTCCAGGCGACGAGATTACTTTAGTTGATGGAAGTTTGAAACAGCGCCAAAACATTGGTCGAACAAAATCAATTGTTCAAGTGGCTTACGATTTTGCTGTAATTCAAATGGTGTTCTTTTTTGGTGCATTTCTGGCCATATCAGCTTCCGCCCAGGCATTCATGGATCCCAAATCTGAGATGAAGGTGGTCGTAAGTCAATACACAACAAGTTTTCTTGTTGTACGGTTGATAACTGTTGCATTCTGGCTCGTTGTCAGTTTTTGGATGCTTAGTATCTATATAAGAATAATTAAGGATCATATGAAATTATACCCAGTTGGTCACCACCTCATTAATTTGACAGGCTTGACTAAATTGGAAGCGGAAATTGTGGTTGAAGGAGATGTTAGGGACATTTTGCAAGGGAAATATGATCAATTTTCGGAGAAGTTCGTTCTTCATTTTTGGCTCATGGGTACTCTGTTCTGTTACTCCCTAACTCAACTGAATGAACTGTTGAATGGAATTGTTCCAACATCATACGGTGCAAGGAGTGATCTGATTTGGACGCACAGAACCTTCATATATGCCTGGTTAATCTTTTACTGCCTTTATTTGGTCATTTTTGTCGTTTGCTATGTGGAATTTCTTCTATTAATGTACAGAAAGACGGTAATTATCGATGCACGGAGGGCCGAGCTAGAAAGAGACTATGCTCCTGGGCTCACCAATAATTTTTCTTGAAACCAAATTGCTGTTGTCAAAACTCATCCGAATGGTCATTCACCTTGTAACTTGTATTTGTTAAGGGGTATAGCTAAATAACATCCGTTTACAAATACTGTACTGGAACTAGAAGTTATGTCTCAGTTAAAATTGAACACAAACAGAATAGACTAATTTGAATCCCTTATTATTATCGCTCTATAATATCTCTACTATTCTGTGTGTGTGTGTGTGTGTATACTCCTTTCTTTGTCTGCTCTATGTTTTGTAACAAATTACTAGTAGACACGTATATCCGAGAAATCTCGAAAGACGACTCCTTGTTAAGTATCTTTGTAGTAAACATAGTTACATGGGTGATATAGGATCACTCTTTGAAGAGATTCAGGTGTCGGGAACGACTTTGTTTTTGCTGTTCATCACACCTCTGAGAATCCTGCTTGGCATCACTATCAGATTTTATGATCTATACTAACAGGTGCTCAAATCTTGTCATGATTAATTCGATATTGGATATTGCATTTTATTTGGGAAGACTGTTACACCGATACTGGTTAAAGGGATGTCGAGAGAAGAAATCTTGAAAAGCACATTTGTAAGTCAAGAATGCTACTGCATGATGCTGTATGAGGATTCTGTTGGAGTTCTGTACACTTCCATAAATTCAGGAAGATTATAGTTTCTCAAAAGTCCTGGAGAGGTTTATAACTGATAGGAAAGTGATACACTTCTATTGACTAGCTTTTGAAACACAAGATTATTATGTAAAAATTTATTGATTGATTTCAGGACCTAGATTAATCTAGACATGAAACGTTTATATAACTACCAAACTTGTAACTCCTCGAATAAATCAATTCTAACTCCTTTCAACTCGTCTATCAATTCACTACAACCATTTCTGATCACATCACACATCACCGGATTACCACAACTTATCACACCCATACTGGACAAATTCTTCTCCGATATTTCGTTACGCAACATCTTTGCAAAATCAGGTCTGAGATTGAAGAACTTGATGTTTGAATTTTCAACAAAATCGTGATATATCAGCAGGGAAGAAGAAGAAACCGCAGGTCGTCCATCGAGTTTACTTCCAACGCTACCATACATTGTTAGCCGTGCAGGTAATTTCTCCCTCGTAACGTAGATCTCAATATCAATCCTGTTCATAATCAATCGCAACTCCTTATTGAACCAGATCAATGACTCCAAATCCCTGACAACCCAGCACAATTTGACCTTATGAGTACCAGACTCCAAATCGTTATCATTGTTCGACATATGCAAAGTGGACAACCCGTGGTAAAAAGGTCCCGGTATACCATTACCACCAGCGAGTAACATGATTTGTTGGAAATATTTCTTCGGTACGTGATGGCCGTATGGTCCTTCGACAGCAACTCGTAATTGGCATTTGTGCTCTTTCACAGTGAGCAAATATTGGTATAATTTAAAAGTCATGCCGAGTTTGGGTTTGAGGATTATCACAATGTGGTCGTCAACTTCGAAGATGGTGAAAGGGTGGGATTCCCAAAATTTGAAATTCAAATGCAAAAAATGGATAAACACATACGAGCCAGGGTAAGTATGATAATTTGGACTCTTCGGAACTGAGATTTTCAAAGTTGGATCCAAAGTGGATAAGATCTCCACTGTGGCCATGCGGATTCCGAATTTCCAAAGTCTGTAAAGTCTTAGTATTCTATCCAAGCCCCAAGCCCCGGCTGCGTAGTAACACCATTGGAGGTATCCAAAAGTCCAGCAGTGAACGATACAACTGATGATGAAAACAAACAGTAGCACGATATGGACCAATAAAAACAACTCGTAGCATATTTTTCTAAATTTATAGATTGCCTGAACCATGATTCCCAAACATGCACTGATTGCGATACAACCAAAGATCCAATACCTTTTTGTGAACTCCTCCAAAAAATTATGATGATGATATGCATACAATCCATAACAAAAACCATGAATTAAAGCACATGAGAACATCATTCTTGAGATCCATTTATGGAAAATGATGTACGAGTTATATTGCAACCCGGTCAATTGTATCAACAAGTTGTTTCTTCCCCCGAACAAAAACAACAATGGCAATTGTGTGAATGCCAAAATTCCAGTTCTATCAGCAATGAACCTCATCCATTGTGAGAATGTGTCGCCGAATAATGGGTTGTTCAGGTATACGAAAAACCCAGTGCTACTTCCGTAAACGCATAAGGCGAGATAGAATACCAAAATGTAAAACTCTTGTGATGTTGGTAGCAATGTCTCGCATAATCCTGCGTTGTGTGCTTGTAAATGGTTTTTCCTTAACATTGTCGGCACCGTAAATTTCGATCTTAATTTGCTGATGATACTGTACTTCAAATAATTGTTGAGTCTTGTGGATTTGATCAGGTTGAACGTGGATATTACCAGTAATATGCCAATCCAGTAATGGTTTATCAAATTTCCGTACTCCGAGGCCCTGTTCACTGTGCTGAAATAATATGTGTACAGTCTATTCACATTCATTATTTCCAGTCTATCGGGCCTCACTGGCTGGTGTAACACCCCTTCTTTAGCGCCTTGGTCAGGGCTAAGCATGAATGAAGACCCATTCAGATGTATCTGGAACAAATCTTCCGTGGTCAAATCGACACCGACGTACATTTGACACATTGTCAGGAACCCGTCCAATGTTTTTGTGAAGTTCAAGCCAGATTCGTTGAAACATGCGGTGAAGGTGGCCACTTTTGGTGCGTATTGACAGCTGCTCTGCCAGCGTTCTGTGGATCTAAAATCAAATTCATACTTCCTATCTATTATCATCAGACATGAGAATATTATTGTGGTTTCTGGTGCCTTGTAGTCTATTAAAGTTTTTCCCATGACACATCGTGTCAAGAATAGAAGCAATGTGAAGGTGACTGATGTGAGATTCATCGTTTCATCATATGATATGGTTTATATAAGATCTGCGTGAATCAGCAATGGTACAATAGGTAATCAAAGATTTGAGATTTGTTGGATCAGATCCGACTCTTATAATATTTTTTTTTTTATCAAAATTGATGGAAAAGATAATTTTTTTTGTGTTTTGTATGATTCAAGTTTACTTCTGTGTCTGTAACAAAAGGCGAAAAACTGAGCAATCTCGTTGATTTCGGACATAAACTTTTGACGCTATAAACAATACATAGGGAACAAACGAGTACGATGAAGGATATCTTCGAATACTACTGTGGCCATCGATGTTGGCATGTTCCCATCAAATCCCATTTCCATGTACGGCTTTGGATTGTAAACTGTGGGCATCGTGTTTGTACATTATTGTGTGTTTAATTTTTTTATTGGTCAGATCGAACTGTGTTAATAAGAAAAAAGCTGTTTAGGCGATCTGATAAGAAGAATTCAATAATAGCATCCGATGTGCGATACATGGAAATAAGGTCTAAAAATTGAAAAGCAGGTGTAATGATTTATCTCTTTACAAAGGTTATACATGTCCAATTATCCGAATTTCTTGGAATCACTCCAGCGATCATAAGTGTACAAACCAGCAGCAACCAAGAGCAAACCCATCACCTGTGTCGAGTTTAACTCATTACCTGCTATGATCATACTCACTGTAATGATGACTATTCTTTTCATCATGCTAGCAATGGAGTAAGTGACCGTTGGGATAGATCCCAAGAGATGAAACAGCATTAACAGCTGTAATGAATGTGAAGTTCCGTTCAAGATGAGTAGCTTGGTTGGGACAGATGCAAGTGTGAAATTCGATTTTGAATACATCTCAAAGAGAAACAATGGCATTTGGAAGATGAATCCAAGAGTTGAACAATAAAATAAAATTGTCAACTTATCTGGTTTGGTGATTTGTTGTAATGAATTGTTTATTGATATCACTCTCTTATGACCCTTTTCGTAATTAGAAGTTTGGTGCAATTGTTCTTTTTCCTTTTGCTCAACCCTTGGTAATCTATAATCTTCATCCAATGTTGTTAAATTCAAGCTTGATGGATCCTTGTTGATCAGCAATTTGGCTGGTGCTATATGATTTGTGATCATCGAATTGTTTATCGTATTATTACTATTATACGTGACAACATTTTTCAGGTATATGTTTTGTGATGCAAATATGATAGTACTCAATACTGCAAATATGACCCCATTCCAATGTGTAGAATTATCCAATTCAATAGCGACATTTTTATCTGCTAGCACTATCACCACGACTCCCATGACAAGAGGGATCAATGATACATATGTCAAGATTGGAAATTGAACTTTATAATATATTCTATATCCTGATACAATGAGCAATGGTGATAACAGTTTGATGCTTGCTACAGTGGCAACGGAAACTCTTGATGTAGCGGCCAAGCTGCAAAATTTTCCCAAACATTGGAAAACACCCAACGGTAACGTTGTTTTCAACAAGACACTGTTGACCAAGATCCCATTTGATGGCATTGTTCCCTTTGGGAAATGATTTAGAGCCGGATATGTAATGATGCAAAATGAAACCACTAGACAAAACAAGCTACTGATGAAGAACTGACATTGACCCACAAATGATGGGAAGGGGAATTGTGTCAATATCGATTTCGTTAGCTGTGATGTTGTGGAGGAGACAAAATACCATACGAAGCATGTTCCAATTATCTTCAAAGACACTGGAGGTATCAATGATTTGATATCTACCATTGTGATGTGGTTACGAGGTTCTGGTCTATCTCTGTACGTCTTATCAGTGTTACTTGATTGATTGATAAATTGGTTGTTCTCCAGAGATCTGATGGCTTGTCTTTTATCTTTTTTTTTTGTGTGATTTTTTGGATTTCTTACGTATTTTGCTGCTTACTATCTCTTGAGTGTTAACTGAGCGCAAGAAATTGGTCCCTTCCATGGAATGTTATGTTAAGATACATCAAGTACTAAATTTGCAACCCATCAATAGATAAATCACATAATTTTTACTCTTCCTTGGGCCTCTGGGTCAACTCAGGATCTATATAGTTCAACACAACCGGAAACAAACTGAACAACACCACTACCATCGCGAGCATCAAGTACAATGGATTTTGTATTAAATACAGCACCACCCCTGTTTCCCACAACGCTTTATTCCTCTTCTCGACAAATTGCCTGTCTTTAACATCTGTTACCAAAATCTTGGCGATTCGGTTCAGATCTGAGATCGCAGAAAACTCATCCCCATACTCCAATTGCCAAATCTTAGGTATCCCATCCTCATGATAGTCAATTCTGAATCTATCAGGTGTGATCTTCTGTGTCGGTGAACTTATCTTGACGATGTATGACTCCTTTTCTATCAATGGGATTTGAAATGATCCGTTGTGTAATATTGGGACGTGAAGGATGTGGTTATTGTGGTTGTTGAATGGGATTAATTGAATATCGGCTGTCGAGGTATTGACGAAACCATTGACTATATCAAGACATGAGGTGGTCGGTATCAACATCAACATCAAAGTGGTTAATATCAACTTCATCTTGTCCTTGTCACTTGATATTCTATGATCACAATTATATCCTCTTTACAATAGAAAAAACCCTTTGGTTTGATAATTTGAATTCTTTCTCTGCTCTGTTTGATTCGATTACCCTGCTTCAAAACAAACAAAATGTATAAAAAAAATTATCGGCAAAATTTTTTTCAGTCTTGTTTTCACTTTTTTAAAAAGTAAAATTGTACAAGAGCATGTATTATTGTAGAGCTGTCAGCGACATTTTTCCTAGGTTGTGGCTCCCTACAACATAGCTCGAGAGTGGATCTTTTACGAAAGATAATGTTTTCTAGCTGGAAAGTACGTCTTGATTGAGATGGCGATATTCTCCTTACCAGGAAATAAACATAATACTTTATATCATTAAAAATATAGTAATTTCTATTTTAGTTCGTTCCTTAGATAAGGGGATGACTATTTACTTCTCACCCAATCTTCTGTTTTTTTCGACGACCGCTCCCTTTTGCCTTTTCACCTGGCACCTGATCTCTATTCTTGAATCGTCTGTTGACAAGTGGTAAAAGATTCAAAATGTCTGGTGATGGCTGATTGCCTCTACTATTGTAACTTTTTCTTCCCTTGTTCTCAGCGGCGAAGGCATCTTGCAGTGATGGCGATGACCTAGGCAGCCCATCATCGTTAATCTCAATCAGATCTTGCACTTCCCTCGCATTTTTCTTCACCCTAGTTTGCTTTCTCAATTTGGTTTCATTAGTGATTTGTACACTATCCTCTGATTGAGGAAAACTGGACAAGAACTTCTCCCTATTAGACGATAATGAGGCATTGAACATCTCATAATCGTCATTGTCACTTACGTTGATCGCGTTAGTGATCTTGGACAAAAGACTGGGGGTAGTCCCATGGGAAGCAGCTTCACTCAAATCGCTATCACTGTTAACCTCCTCAGGTTCCTCATTCGGTTCACTTGAAGATCGTATAAGATCCTCGGGTTCCTCTTTCGGTTCACTTGAAGATCGTATAAGATCACCAGTGTCAGATTTCGCAACATTTTTCAACTTATTACTCTTGTTAGCCTTGACGAAACCTAATATCGTTTCTGATGCCAGACTTTTTATATGTGATGGATGGTAGGTGTCCTGGGATAGCTCTGGAGAAGTATCGTCGATCCGCTTCTCGATTGGCTTTGAACTTTGCAGAATAGTATCAGAAGAAATGGTCCCCGGCACTCTCTTTGGAATGCACTGTTTATCAGGTGAAGATGTAGCATTGTCATCACTTGTTTGAACTTCTTCCTCTTGCTCATTCTGCTTCTCATTTACTTCTTCTTTTACCTCGATTGAGTTTTCAAGTTGTAATTCATCTTGTGGTAGTGGTGTTGATGGTGATGAGCTCTTACTAGCGATATTTTTCTCCCCCATGTCCACAACCCCATTAAAGAACCCTTGGATTACCTCTCTATCAGGAGTTTCTTCTGGATCAAGCTGGTTAAAGTATCTGGTGATCCATATCATATCGCCATTTAATTTTGGATCATCCATCAATGTAGATTTGAACTTGATCAAATAAGAAATCAATCGAGAGAGAAGCTGACGAGAATAATCTGTGGAGCTATGCTCCTCGAATACACCAAGATCGGTCATAATTTCGCCACCATCTTTTAAACTCATGAATAAATCCTCCATGTTCACAACATCAATTGAACTAACTTGTAGTTGGTTTGAAAGTAAACTGATATCTTTTTTTGTCTCGCCAGGGCTTCCTTTTGATTCCAGTATTTTTGATTCAAGGCGACTTATAAAAGAGTCAATATCCCCTTCAGGAAGTAAAGCGGAATCAGTACTTGGAGGTGCAAGTTCCTGTGAGTCACAAAAGTATTTTGATTTAGTCTCTTTAGATTCATCAGCTTTTTCATCGTCATTGACGTTGCTTCCAATGATTTCAAAATCACTATCATCCTCATCCTCTTCTTCTTCAACTTTATTGTTATCACCACCCTCAAAATCTTTGTTTGACAAGGTTCCCAGTGTTGCGTAGTCCAAGCTCCCATTCCTTTGTTCTTGAACTTGCAATAAATTGATCAATACCTCACGTAATTTAATTCTGAAATTTTGCCTGTCCGTTAATTGAAACAATTTTCGGTTATTTTTGAATTTCTTTCTTGACTTCTTCCAAATCTCCTCAAATTCTTCTCTCTTGGATAAAAAGATGTCAATGTTGTAAATAACATGAATACCACAATCGTTGAAATTCTCTTGCTTTGGGATCGGTGATATATACATCTTGAATTTTTCGAGAGCTAATGTTATGTCATATTTGTCCTTCGCATAACCCGTCAAGAAGTTGACCAAGGGGGCTTTTATCGACTTGTGATCCTGGCTCAAAGAGTCCAATATAAATATCTCAATTTTTTCTTCCTCACCATGCACAGCGACTTCTTGACCTCTCATCAATTCCCTATGAACCTTATCCAAGTTGTGAATAATCAAGCAGTACCAATGTAAATCTTGGTTGATGGGCACCACTACGTAACGATAGCTAAACAACTTGTCATCTTTGAACCAACTTTTTACATTTTCATAGTAGTTCTCATTCTTCACCAACTTTGTGAAGAAAAATGAATTCAATAACATGAGATCATCACTGCTCATTCGCTTATCCCTAATTGACTCCTCAACATTCATCTTCAAAAAAAAATCAATCAAGGTATCATTGATCCAATAGTTATTGTAAAGACATTTGAAATCCGAATTGGTTATCGTGAACATTCTCTTGTCTTCAAATCTGAAGTTCAAGCTGGGCACAAATCGTATCTGGTCCTCCTCGCTGACATTTTCATGCTTATCATCTTCAATGACTTCTGCTGTCTCCTGTGTATTCAATTTGTCCGCTGGCGGTCTTAAACTTGATCTCGTTCTAGGCTTCGTATCTATTATCGGCTCGCTGATCAAAGATCTATCGTTTCTTGCCTTTAAAAATGTAGAGGTCGGAGCCTTTCCATAAAACAGAGATGAAGGGGTTGGCTCAATGAAAAGCGAGTTCAAACCTTGTATACTGTCATGGAAGATTTTCAAATCATGTTGCACAGCGAGCTCATGAAATTTCGTATATCTTACTGATTTCACCGCCTTAAACCAAATCCTGTTGAATTTTGGTAAAGGTTGGGTCGGTATTACATCAGGATTCATTAGGTTCAAGTTTTTCCTCGTCAATTGTCTTCTGTCTTTCAATACCACCACAAAGTCTCCAAAAAGGAAATTCTTCTCTTTTCTGAAATGAATCTCACTCAAATTTTGATCTAAAATGAACTCAAAGCAATCCACCACTTTGTCGTTGCACACTATTGACGCATTTTTATTGCTTCCTATGACCAAATGGCACTTGTACAATGGGTAAATTGGTTTCAACCAAGTTTGGTTTAATATCTTGATGAACTCCAACTCAACTTCAATACGTTCATTTACTTCGTCATCAATTTCACGCAACAAGTTGGAAGTCCGCCCATGGTCATACTTGTCATCTGCTGTTGTGGGTACAACTACTTTTGCAGGCCTCCCTGGTGAAATTATTGCACTATAACGTTGTTAGTAATCTTTACCCAGAAATAAATTATCTTGATCTGTAATTGTACACATACCCGCTATTTAGTGAGTTTGTCACTCTGTAACCTTTTGGTCTCTTTCTTGTTAGGGAGCTGACGTCTTTGCTTCTCATATCCCTTCTGTCTCGAGCTCTCGGTATAAGAGACAGTGGTCGACTCGAAGTGAGCTCTGTGTCTGTAAAATCCACCTTTGCTCGATGTATATTGTGATCCACCATCTATTTTGTCATTTAGCTACCTCCTGTATATTATTTTGTTGTTATGACTAGATGTGATGCAAGTAAGAGCTGTGAAACTTTGTCTGTCCCTTATTTACGTGGTTCTATGGATAGCTATATGCGGTTGGTGATGATCCTTTACCGTTTTACTTTGTCTTTACTTTTGTGTAATTTTTTTTTTTTTTTGTAGGCGGTTGTAGCACTATTCAGATCATGACCTTCCAAGTTAGAATATGCCTCTTTGCAATTTTGAGAGAAACATAACATGATGTACGCGATACAATCCATTAGATGGTGAATGCAGACGTTTTATATAGCCTAATAATTCATTCGTATATATACATAACTAAGTAAATTGTCTTGATCCACCTCTGACGAACTCCAAGACCTTCCAGCCTTCAGTAACTGGATTATCAACCTCTTCAGGTACTCTGGTTAATACCATGGCATAAGAACTCATCATGATGTTCTCCAAAGTGCCAGCTTTAATTTCACCAGATTTGAAGTCTCTGAATACCTGTAACTCTTGAGCTCTACAACCAACGACTAATACAGGAACATTGTTTGGTGGTAAAATCTTAGCACTGACAATGTCAACACCTCTTATATCCAAAATTTTACCGTCACTGAATAATCCTTGGTCTCTGAGTGTTTTTTGTTGAGCAGATATCACGTTGAAAGGAGCTTCGGATAACCACTGCTTCAAAACTTTCTCATCACCTTGAATGTATGAGTCCAACAACTCGGGAACAATGTAGTCTCTCAACTGCTGGTTGAAATCTTCCATGTTGAATGAAGGATCAATTTCTCTGAAAGATCTGATAACTTTACCACTTTCGGTTTCGGCAAAAAATCCACTGATTTTCTCAAGAACAGTTCTTACGGTAGCAACCAAACCGTTCTCACTCTCCTCATATCTGTATCTCATTTCAGCGACGAATTTGCCCAATGATGAAGTTGGGTGCAAAAATGAATATTTTTCACTCAACTTAGGCTTTGAAGCTTTGAAGTTGGTTGTGACTAATGCAGTACCGGCTTCCTCATCTGATTTGATGACTTTTGGTTTTTTCCCTGACTTCAATAAAGCTTCCCTCAGCTTCTGTCTTTCTTCCTTGGAAACGTAGCCACCGTATCTTGATGACGAACCATCATCTATGACTTGACTGACTTCTTTGTAAACTTTGGTGTGCCTGATTGGGTCGATAGTTTTGTCAACCGCTTCCGCAGTGACTCTGACACCAGATCTAGTAGCTTTTCCTACTGGTGAGTCCCAAGCTTTAACAGCAGCACCACCAACAGCTCCCGCTGTCTTGACAAACGCTTGAGAAGCGGCATTTCTTGATTTTTGTGCTTTTTCGAAAGCTTCCTGAGCTTTCTTGAACGACTCGTTTTCAGCCATTCTCCCAGTTTCATCTTGCAATGCTTTGATGTTGTCCTTCAACTCTTTTGATTTATTCCATTCTGTCTTGAAAGTATTCATGAACACCTTCAAAGGCGAATTTGGATTGTTTTGATATACCCCTGATGAGGAGAAGAATCTGGCATTAGACTTGTAAACCGAACTTCTAATTATCTGGTTCCTCAACATTTTCTATGCTAAATCAGATGTGTGCGTGAGAACTATATACAGGTTGGGTCTGCTGTTGTGGATGGCTTCTGACTCTTCGATGATTTAATGTTTCAGTACTGTTACTTTTTTTTTGTTTTTCCAACAACCATAAGAGAAAAAAATTTGCGTCTCCGAGATGAGAAAATCCCAAAACTACCCCTTTAGGCAGTCAAATTATACAGTTTTATACAGTTATTCGAGTAGATATCCCTTCGGGCACTTTCGCCAATATCAAATTCATCTAGCAAAGCTTCTACCACAGTTCCCCATTTATTGAACCCTTCAGCATCGAAAGTTTCACCATTTGTATCATCCATCGGCCAGTTGCCGCCAAATATTATTCTCTTTGTACCATACAATTTTAAAATAACCTCAAACCACTGTCTAATTTTGTGGATGATATCTTGCGTGTTATGGCTCCGCACGTAGTTTTCTGGTAATTTTTCAAAAAGCCCACTGAGTTTCATATACGTGTTAAATTTTGAGATTCTCGTCATATAGTATTCCCATTCATTAAACTCTTCATTAGGCTCATTGAGATAAAAATCAGGTTTTGTGAGATGGTTGATGACCACTCTCAAATTAGGGAAATGCGACAACAATTGCACACTTTCAGCGAACTGGTACAACCCTCCATCCTGCAAGTCTACTCCTAGATCGAAAACGTAGTTCTTCACTTCCAAGAATTTTAAACCGTCTATGAATTTTGGATCTAACATTGTTTTCGGAGGTTTGTCTTGAAGGACGTATCTAAAACCTTTGATCCTATCAAACAGTTTTTCAGACGATGTAGCTTTAAGTCTGTCAACGTACTTCTCCACTTGTTTAAACCCAGCGGGTAGCGGTGCCCATGGCATTAACCCCTTGATGAATTTATTAGGAAAGTCAGTCTCTAGCTTACTCTCTGTGTTGGAGAAAGTACCATCAATTAAACGGGCATGAAAGTGATATTCTTCAATTGGGAATTTCCATCCATCTTCATCTATCGATGATTCGACATCCATCTCCACCACTACAACCCCTTGCTTGTCAAATTTGTCAAAGGTATTGTAACTCAAGTACTCGTCGAGTCTGTGATGCTTCTGAAGCATATGCTCCAGAGGGAGGCCCAAATAATGAATTTGGTCCAAGGAGCATAAGTGGACATGTGAATCAATTAATTTATATTTTTGTGGCATCTTTCACAATACTTCCCATACCACATTTTCATTTTGTGGAAGTCCTTTAGGATTCTTTATATACAGAAGGTTGCAAAGCAATTATCTCTATTTTTTTTCTTAATTTTTAAGGGCCCCTTTTTCGGCTCTGGGGTAATCTTCCATGAGGGCAGAAAAAAATGCGTTTAAAGATTAACATCAAAAATAAACTTATATAGCAAAGAGAGAGTTAATCGTAAATATCATATTTTCCAAAAGCAAGTGAACGTATTTAATCTTTCTTGTCGCCGTTGATTGTCAATGGCTTTTCTGGATGAGGATTCAATATGAACTCAGCATCGATCAACTCAACTTGAGGATTTATCTCTAAACCGAACCCTGGCTTATCGAATTCGGTTACATCGAGATAACCTTTCACAGGGACAGGCTCATTTGTAAACAACTTTCCGAAGACAGGCAAAACAGATAAAGAGTCTGGAGAGTTGGATAAATATTCGTGAAATGGGGTGTTTTCTTGTGATATAACAAAATGGTAAGAGTATGGACCGGAAGCATGAGGTACAACAGGTATATCGTAGGCAGCTGCCTGGTGACTTATCTTCAAGATCTCAGTCATTCCACCACACCACATAATGTCTGGTTGTATGATACTGAGGTTCCTTCCTTCAATCAACTTCCTAAAGCCGTACTTTGTGTATTCGTGCTCCCCTGTGGTAAATTTCATCCATGGGCATGCTTGCTTGACCTTTTCAAATCCGTCAAAATCATCTGGATGCAATGCCTCTTCAAACCAGTTGATGTTCAAGTCACGAGTACCGTTCACTAAATCAATTAAGTAAGTTACATTCAAAGACATGTAACAATCAACCATTAATGGAAAATCTGGACCAATACTTTCTCTGTGATCCTTCAAGAATTTAATGTTTTTCCGCAATCCTTCAAATCCCTCATCTGGACCATATGGTAATGCGACTTTAGCACCCCAGAATCCCATTTCCTTTGCGGCATCTGGTCTCGCACCTGTACAATAGAAATCCAATTTTTTTCTGGTAGCTCCTCCAATCATTTTGTATACTGGTTCGTTTCTGATTTTTCCCAAGAGATCCCAAAGGGCTAAATCAATGACAGAAATCACCGCAATTGTCAACCCTTTTCTTCCATAGAACATGGATGCTCTAAACATTTTGTCCCATAAAATAGTCAAGTCTCTTGGATCTTCTCCCTCCAAAAACCTAAGAAAGTGATTATATACCAACCAACAGGCAGGTGGTCCACCGAAACCTGTTGCAAATCCTTTAGAACCATCTGTCGCTTCTATTTCAACACAAAAAGAACCCAATACATTTATTCCCCATGATGTTCTGGATGATCTATACTCCTCGTATTTGGACATTGGATTCGCAATTGGGTTATCGATGATCCAATGACCTCTTTCAACGTCATGGTAGTCACCACCAATTCCTTTTCCTCCTAAAAGATAAGCTGTGACTTTTTTGATCTTTGGAAATTCTCTAAGTGACATGATGATCTGCTTCGTTTATTACTAATTTTTAATAGCTTCAAGATGAAAAGTTCAAATTGAACAAACTGGAATCCTTGTGCAATAAATATGACATTCTTTCAAATCACACAGTTCATCGAAAAGTAATCGATGATTGTCGCGACAATAAAAGAGCCGAGTGATCTGGTATGTTTTTGTGGGGACAACTCGCTCAAAAAAAAATCCGAAGACTCTCGGTGGGTCGGTTCATCTTTCAAACTTCTTACCCTTTAAATTACATCATTAGCGATGCTGTAGACCGGGCTACGTTCAGCCAAAAAAAATTCGCCTCTTTGTTGACTCTTAGTCACTAATGAGATGACCGTCTGCCCCGTACACTTTCATCTTAAGCTTGCCTTGGGTTACTTTTTTACAGTTGGTGTTTTGAGAAAAAGGCGTGTGCGTATCTGTCATTATAATTTGCCTATCTATCGTATATCATTAATGTCTCCTAAATACTTGAAAAAGTCCTCGAAACCGTAACTATTTAAATCCAACTGAAACAGGGACCCATTTATATCTGTTCCATCAAAACCTCCATCCACGTTCATCATCTCCTTCTCCCTCTTCTCTATTTGGTTGCCCAACATCAATGATACGAAATACGTATTCAACCTCATATCAGAGATGATGGAAGATGGCTCTCTCTTGATGGCCAACTCTTCTGAGTCATCGTCCGAGCTTTCTTCGCTGAAAGCATCCTCCTTCTTAGTTTTATTATTGAGCTTTATTTGGGTACCGCTTAAATATCTGATTATCTTGGCGTACTTCTTTGCTGTGAGCCATTGATTACCTATACCATCTAAGACATTGAGAAGCTTAGTCAATTTCAATTTCAGTCTTGAGTTTTCGTTTATTGTGATCTCATAACCATCTTGCCCCAAGATCTGCTCAACGATGATGACCCTAGTCACGATCCATAAAAATATTGAATAGATAGGACCAAGTTTGGCTAATACATCAACGTTGTTGACTTTCGAAACCATATTCAACACGTTATTGCAGCAATTGGAACATATGACACGAGAATCGTCGGAATGCTTGAAGTAGTCACTTTCATTGTGTGGATATCCCAATGGTGAGTGTAACTTGATGAGAGTAATGTTATACATCGTATGAAGCATTATGTCATAACATGTGACCGACAAATTGGATATATCGTTATTGATGAGTAACGAGGAGTACTTGACAGGTAGTGAATCAACAAAGTATTTCAAATCTAACTCAATCTTGTGGAATGTCTCGTACCATCTATCGCAATCTGTTGTACTCATTATATCGACTTTGGATTTGTTGAACTCATGAGTGAAGCCAAAAATTTTAATCAATCGCAAGGAGTAGCCGAACGCGTCTAATACGGGTAATTTCTCATTGCCCAACCATTTGGAAGTGTCTAACGGATAGGAACAAGTTATCTCGTACTCTGAAATCTTCAATGGGGTAGAGGAGATGACACTGTTGATTCTGTCCAATATATAAATGCACCAAAATACTCTTCTGCAGTTCTCCTCTTCGATAAAGTTTTTAGGTTTTTTCAACAACTTCACGCTTCTTGTAGATATTGATTTCGTTGGATTTGACGTCGTTGAATTCACGGAACCAGGAGTTTCCACGCCAATCTGACTCGGTACTTCATTTAGCAAATCTAAATGGATTGCACCAGAGCAAACGATTGCGACCAAGGACCACGTTTCTTGATCGTTTGATTGACCCATTGACTCGAAAGCCATGAGCAGCATCGTCGACAATTTATCCAAGTTGGACACGTCGAAACAGGTCAACAATATCTTCTCCTTCATTGACTTATACAAACATGTTTTGTCGCTCTTATTGATGAATGAGTCGTCGTTGAGATATTTTAAACTCACCAAGATTACAGCGTACGCTATATATTGCGTTCCACTCGACTTAAATAACAGATCGTGTGTGGTTTTAGGGTGCAAAATTGGAAATATAGGATTGACGTACTCAAAATATAGTTCGTATAACCTTTGCATGACGTGCCTTGGTGGAAGCCCTTCAAGGAAGTTGTTATCGCTGCCTACAAAAGTGTTCAACAAGGAAGGTAGCAGCAAAAGTTGGTGTGGTTGTACTGCTGATGAGGCGGTCGAAGAGCCTGAGGAGAGGGTATTGACTTGCTGATGTTGCTGGGCGTGTGGTAATGGTGGGAACATCATTGCAGCTGATGCTTCAGAGTTGGTAGTATCTCCAGTTGATGAGGAAATATTAGGCGCTATACTTGTTTTCCTTCTTTTATTCACATGGTCACCTTCTAAATCCTCCATTCTAGTGGATAAATCTCTGATGACCTCTAATATTTCCGCATTTGAAGTTTCCAAAAAAGCTAATTTCTCGTTCAAGTTCTTGCCATACCCATTTTTCAATCCGGGTTTCTTCATCAAACTGTAATTGCAAATCTTATTGTTCTTCGAACAGTTGGAACATCTAGGCTTTGAGCCATCACATTTGACCTTTCGGAACTTGCAGATGTCACAACTTTTGGAAAGCTTGCTGAGATACTCATTTTCGTCCTGCTCAATATTAGAATATAACCCTGGTGTGTCGGACATCTTCATTTAGTGGTGTATATTTTGATGCAGGCTCCTTTTTACATCCGTGTTTTGATTTTATTTTCTCTCAATGGGATTTTTTTATCAATTTTTGCGAGTCAGAAGAAAGACCAAAAAACAAAAAAATATGGGGAAAGGGCTCGACTCGGTGGGTCCGTCACTCCACTGTCAGAAGTGAAAAAAAGTAAGTGGAGGCAGCTTGAAATTTATAAATCTATACAAATCACCGAATCTGGCCCTTTTCATTGCAAGTTGACAAATAGCCCTCCATCGACCAAAATTTGTGCTCCTGTGACATATTCACTCAAGTCGCTGGCCAAAAATACCAGCGGGCCAGCCAAATCCTTGGGTTGACCTAATCTACCCAAAGGAATTCTATTCTCCATGTAACTTCTCTTCCCAGGGTTTGCCATATCTTCGTCATTCAATTGTGTCCTTATCGTACCGGGCAACAACAGATTACATCTTATTCCATGTTTTCCTAAACTACATGCTGTACTTTGCATAAGTGACAAAACAGCCAGTTTTGTTGGTGTGTAGTGACACTGGTTAGCCCCTCCCACTAAAGCACTAATTGATGAAACACCGATAATGGATCCACCCTTACCTTGTGATACCATTTGCTTTGCCAGTGATTGGGTAGCAAAAAAACAACCATTCAAGTTGATATTTATGGTTTGTAAGTACTCTAGTTCCGGTATTTCAGTAAATTCGTAAAACTTGCATATTCCTGCGTTTGATACAAAGCAGTTCAACTCTCCAAACCTCGCAACGGTGTTCTCTATCAACTGTGTACTTGTTTCTGGCCTCAGGATATCACCACATGTTGCTAAGAACTTATCAGCCCCTATCTCTGATTCCATCTCCTTAACAAAGTCTATTTGACTTTCAGGATAGTAGTTGATGGATACCGAAGCACCTTGCTTAGCCATCCCTAGAGCAATTGCTCTACCAATTCCCGTTGCTGCCCCTGTTATACAAACTACTTTGTTCTTTAATAGTGACATTTGATTTATCGTGGCTTCTATTTCGGAGGACTGAAGAGCAGAACCACTCGCCTTTTTATCCTTAACCTCGAGACTAATAGTATTTTTTTTTACTTTTTTCAGATCTCCGCGGAATTTGGGTAATTCATCTACCGAACCATTAGTGAAAATTTGATTCTCACAGCGCGAATCATAGGGAAGCTACTACCACTTGGAAACTAGAAGTAGAAACGCTCCCCATCAAGTGGCTTTGTAGATTTGATTGATTCTGTCCAGCAGGTGCTCAATTCCGTTGTCATTTATATAACATTTTTTACAGGTAAGATGAAATGTAACTGACCGGAAGATTGTAGAGACGTTCAATTTGAGGGATGAAAAAGGTTACAATTCTGGTAACTTAATTATTGGACAACCCCCTTTCCTCTCGCACTTTACATCACTATGGACGGAGAATTTCTTAATTGCACCTGTTCTTTGGAACAGTTGTATCAGTTTAACCTTTAAGTTGGCCCACAGTCCCTATGAGAAGCATTCGATGAAATGTTGTATGACTTATCACGAGGGTGGATCGTCTTAGCTTTCACTACGAAAGGTTTGGGTGGCTTTGTTTTAAAAACAATGAGCCAGTCGCCAGTTATATAAAATAAATATATTAAAAGTCAACACTCAAGAGAGTCAACCCGAATCATCAATGTAAAGCTTTCAAATGGTCTTCTTTTCTTTTATATGGCTCACTCATAAATGAGGTCAACTACAAGCCCAAATAACTCCATTTAATCCACTATTAAGGCAAAAAGACTGCAATTAAGGTTCAGTTCGACCACTAGTTACCAAAAAATTATTAGCAGAAAGCTAAAGTATACATGAAAATGTAACCTTTTTCGATAAATAATCACCTAAGTCTCTCAAATTGGCTTTAGGCTTTTGAAAAAGTCTGTAACTCCCGATATTTTTTGTTATTTAAAGTGTTTATTACAGGTTCGACCTTATAGATCTACCCTAACTATATATAATAAACCGAGCCACACAAGAAGAGTTGGAAAAAACATTTCGTTTTATAGGCCCAAGTCCTTAAATGAGCTGCCTACCCCCCAAGAACCTACTATATCTCACGAAGGGGATATAGTAGTGGAGAAAAACCCCCGATATGATATGATATTTTTTGATATTTAAAGTGTTTATTACAGGATTCACCGTATAGGCTTCACCAAACTATATAATAAACCTAGACTACACAAGAGGAGAGGAAAAAACATTTCGTTTTATAGGCCTAAGTCTGACGACGAACTGCCTACCCCCCGTTGATCTACTATAACCCTTGTCAGGGGATATAGTAGTGGGAAAAAAACCTCGC